>JWHW01034675.1:102326-128561 GCA_000931545.1 Papilio glaucus | reverse complement strand
TGAACAATAGCTACTTGAACATTCTGCCACATAATTGATGTAACGACATTAATGCTAAAACTAAAATCTGCATCAAGACTATTTGGGTTAATGGGATGCAGCATTTTGGTACTGCGGCCGAACTACTATGCTGACGTAATAGTTTCCTCTTTCAATCACAATGAGAGAGGTTTCAGAAAATTAGAGAGGTTTTTTCTAAGGCATATACACTTTTGTTTATTTAGAAGTCGGGAAAGTTTAATTTTCTTACTTCTCTAGTCTTGTCGATTTATTACATAAAAAAAGCGATCAACAAAAATCATTGGTGAGACATCACTACTACGTACCCCGGTATACGCAATACTAAAGCACAACAACTGTGCGGACAATAAATCTACTACATTAATCAAAGACACGTCTGTTGTGACGGACGAGATGCCCGGACCCCGGATGCGGTTCATCATCAGTAAAGAGGCAACGATCGGCCCTGACACCGCCATCCATTACACTGTAGCTACGTATTGTTTTATATTTTGTATGGACAGCAAACGTCTACGTTATAATAAAACAATATTGTAGGTTTTCAATTTAAATGTGGGAATCACTATTGACTAAAGAAAACGAGACGATAGGATACGAACTGCGAAACATATAACCAGTTGATGAAACGAACCTATTCTTAGCGGACGCTTTAGCTTGCTTTAAATGTTTAAAAAGTATATTAATAATAATAATGTAGTAGTAGGAATAGTAAACAAACGAATCGAATCTTCGTTTAACGTGTGTACGGCAAAGGACTGGAACAAGCCAGCGTAAGAATTTCCGTCCAATTATGACGCGGGGTACCTTAAAGAGAAGACTGAATACTGTTACTAAACTAGTGCGTACCATTTTTCGACCACGTCGTCACTTTACATCAGATGGGGTTGTGGTGAAGAGCTAGTTTATCTATTATAACAAATATATTAAACGTAAAAAACCAAACCCTGTTAATATAAGTAGTGATAAATGTGTGTGTCTGTTGCAGAGGTGTCGATGGACGTGGGGCGCGCGTTCTGTCCGCGCGTCGGGTGCGACACCGTGGTGACAGTGCGTGCTGCCAGCCCCGCGCACTGCCCCACCTGCCGGCATGACTTCTGCTCGCAGTGCAACCAGGAGGTTAGTCACAATGTCATTCATTACCCGCCACAAAGATCGATTCCTAAATCTGAGCCAGATCGTTGACCAATTTTGTGGGATATGGATCCTGCGTCGTTCTAAATGCGACCGTCATGTTCAAACCTTTTGCCTCCACCGCACATTCGTTCGATGCGCCCTATTGCCACGATTGGTGTCCAATTCTGTAATTCTATGAGCAATGTTTATAGGGCCCATTGTGAGAAATAAATTCCGAGCACCTAAACTGTTTTACCGCTTTAATCTACTAGGTTTATGGAGCTCTGCGATATTTTATTTAATTCCATAAAATTGTAAGATGCTGAAATTGTTTATGCTAGTTATGTCTTGATTACAAATTTGTTTTGTTTCATTTTATTTGTTTGTTATGTTTATTCAATGCATGTTATTATTTTTAATGCTATGTACATCTTTACAATACATTAGTCTTTGATGGCTGGCATACCGGAAACGCAAACTATAATCATCGTGTCTTAACATGAGGTAAGGAGCAAAACAAACAACATATATTTTTTGTTAAACCTCATGATTGGAAGAAAATGTTGTTGTGAAAAATAATTAATGTTGTTTGTTTTTGCTTCTTTATACCCAGTTGACTGGGAATTCAATTTAGTTCCTTACATTGATTTATTTTGCAAAACTCTTGAAAAACGTAGCATCCAAACAATGCTACGTTTTTCAAGAGTTTTCAATCTCTATCCATTGACCTTTAATTAAGAAAAAAGACATTAGGTTGTGATGTTTTTTGTTAAAAAAGTGATTTTCTTTTTAGGGTTCCGAACCCAAAGAGTAAAACGGTACCCTATTACTAAGATCCGCTGTCCGTCCGTCTGTCACCAGGCTGTATCTAATGAACCGAGATAGTTAGACGGTTGAAATTTTCACAGATGATGTATTTCTGTTGCCGTTATAACAACAAATACTAAAAAACAGAATAAAATAAATATTCAAGAGGGCTCCCATAAAACAAACGTGATATTTCATAGATAATGGTACGTTATCCTTCATGCCCGACTCGCACTTGGCTGGTTTTTTCTATGTACATTTTATACGCGCGGAGTTCCTCGAAAGATATTGGTGGTTATGGATTTTTGTAAGCTATTTATTGTTGCATAGTATCTTCTGAACGAATTGTTATTTATCAGATTATTTAATTCACGTTTTGGGCTACAGTTGGTTTATATTATTATAGAAGACCGAGGCAAAAGAAATTAAATTATCCGTAAAAAGGTCACACAGCGGACTTACCATATAATAACCAGCCTACCCTAATATATTGCATTTGTTTTTTTACACATCGACTCGGTGACTTTGGATTCTCTTATGTCAATTACTGATAGTGTTCAAAATTAGTTTCGCTAATGTTTGAAAAGATTTTCTATTTATTTGGGAAAAACACGTGTGTTAATATCTCGTGTGAAGTGCATTTGTGAATGTGTTCTGTTTAAAATAAATATAATATTGAATGTCAAATAAGATCATCCCTTTATATCAATATTTTCTAGATCAGTAAGTTCCGGGATGTAGCATCCCGGAAGCAATAGCATAGGAAAAGATTGGTTAACTTTCTGTTACAAAAGAAAGAAATATATTTTTTAAATATACTTAAAAAGATGTCCCAGCATCTAATGTAATTGTTTATATGTATATTTTTGAAAACAAACTATTATAGCTTCCACTCCTAAATACGCCAACCACCATATACAGATGGTATAGTTCTTTAAAGGTTTTGCAGATGCCTGTGGATAACGGTGAACCGCTTGCTCGTTTGGCACATTCTGCTATAAAAAAATAACAGGAAAATTAGTATGCCACCTAAGCATCAGCAAGAAAGAGAGGTTACTGTCTTAGCGTCAGGCAATCGGCCGTAAAATGACCCAGCCAATGAATCTCCTGATCAACGAGATCTGGAGAGCCGGCACCAAATAGCCATGAGAAAAGGTCGGAAATGATTCTAGCAAAGCTCGTCATATAAGATAGATGCGTAGATTACCTCTGTCTACTCGTTAACTACTATATCAATATCATTTCGTAAAATTGTACAAATAAACAATCTGTTTCTCTCATGCGACCAAGTTTCCCCGTCCTCCTCCATTTTGCGCTAACAGCAAACATTGTTGCGCCTAAAGTAAGCAAAGGTCGTCGCCGGACCGACACAAAGAAAAGAAATGTATTCGCGTCTGTATTATCTGTGTAGCTTCCCTAGCTACTGCGCTCGCTTCTTTTGTGTTCGCTGTGTATATGGAAAGTGCACACTATTCGGATTGCACAAACACTGGAGGCCTTGAAACTAGGGCTGCCATCTGTTACAGTTTTGTAGGACGTGTTTGATTATTACGAAACTTTAAAAGTTCTTTATAATTGCATATATAAATTAATTTTAGAAATGTTAAATTTTAAGACTAAGATTGGGTACTAATAAAATTATGCATATTTAATCAATATTCCATTTTCCTAGTTAAATACATACGTAGGTCCCATTATTATAAAGGTATTCTATCCTAACATTTTTTTTGTCTATGTTATGTTGTAAAGCGCTCGATAAAGTGGATGTGAAGTTCAGAGTTGACCATGTAAATAATATATTGTCAGTGATAGTATATTCTGTTAGTGTATTTTGCAAATTTACAAGGTCGGTAACGAGGCTCGCTCCCAGAGGCGTAAACTACATCTAAAATATGACTACACGTGTTCTGTGGCTGTGAAAATAACAACATTAAAATATAATATAGATCCTCTTAATGGTTTCAGTGCTGAGTAAGGTCATAACACTTCTATCAAGGCAGTGTCACAGATTACATTTTTGATATAAATGATTGTTCTGATTTAAAATTCGATAGCGTGTCAACCCTTGTGAGTTTTAGTGAACTGTGCCGGTGCAAGTGGGTCGAGGCGGAACAATGCCCGCGCGCACTGCTCCTGAATTCGAGTGACACTCCTGCAAATGCCTCCCAACTCGCCGGCCTACATACACCCGCGTACACGTTTGTTAGAGCGATGTGTTAGTAAACCTATGCCACATGGAAGTAAAGTAAAACCCTATCTAAATTTAAAGATGCCGGAAACATCTGAATAAAAGCGTTGTAAATAAACATGATTGATTTGCTGAAAAATCATTAAATAAGAGCAAGATGATAAGTCAAACAACTCTAAAAGAAGTCAGTTGATGCTTAAAATTATCTTTTATCTTTTGAATGGTAGAAGGTGGCAAACGAGCCTACCTTTGCCTACCTTTAATGGACAGAGGAGGTTACTTCTACTTCACGCCTGTCTTCTGTGAGGTCGTGGCATTTCACCGATCGAGCCGGCCCATTCGTACTACAGATGTTGCGAGTTACTGTTAAACTCACACTCTTGTAGCTAGAGTGAAGCAAGTCTTCAGGTAGATATGTTCATAAGTCCCCATAGGTTGGGCTACTACTTCTTAAGCGTAAAAAGACCCATGGATAGAGTAAAATTTACGGTCAAATCTAGGGACGAGGGTTCGAATCCTTATGTTATATGGAAGTTTTAATGAACAAGTTCGAGGTGTAGAATGAAATTGCGTGTAAACAGGGCTTAGTTGTTACCTATTTGATACCAAAGTTTTTCTGGGATTCATCCTAAATATTTTTATATTATAGCAGCATTCATTGGCATTAAAACCACTTTTTTAAAGTTTTCATTCTACACACCTGAATCTTGAGACAAAAATTGAAATTATAATAAGCCATTATGTGCCATTGGTTTTCATTTCTAATTTACTGAAATTACTACTAAATAAATTTACATTTACCTTATCGAATTGCTCGAATTGAAATCGTGCTGCGAGCTTGCTGCGTTGTAATGGTAGCACGACACAAAAAGTAATTACGCTTTTATTTGTTAACCTTGCTACGTGTAATGGCACGGACAATTAACTAATTGTTATACTAATGATGTTTTTTTTTTTGTTATCTGTCCCGATTCTTTGTCAGCTTACTTTGTTTTACAATGAATATACACAAAACATGAAGACTTGAGTCTCTCGCCCTCCGCCTCCTTTTTCCTTTCTCCCTTCCATATTCATCGTTTTCTGTCATCGTCATGCGACATTAAAATCTTGTTAATTTGGCTATTGCAAGAAACATTTTGATATGTTATTTCAGGTCTTTATCGTTTTAATTTCTAGTAAATCTGTTTGATAGTTTCTCGTAAGTGTTGTTAGTGTTGGCAGACGTTAAGATGTACTATTAACAACATCGTTAAAAAGCGATCGTTCAGTTTACATCTTCCGCGACTATTTTCGTGGCGCTAGTGACGCGCTTCTCGTACATTTCACGTAACGTATACTTAGCTTGTTTTGGCACGTATTTTTTATACAGAAATCGTGATAGTACTTTTTTAATTGGGGCTAAATCAGTTCTTCTGTGGAATTTCATATAATTGTATATTTTATCTTGTATTTTTACAAGTATGCAAAATCGTATTAAAATAAACCCCTCAAGAAATGTGTTTCAGAAATCATTGATCGAATGTAGTTTAAAAAATTATATAAGTTATATAAACCAAAGTTCAACACCATGAGTCGTTTTTTTTTTCTTAAGTTTTTGTGTTCAAAATTGTTTTCTATATTTTATGATCGTACATTGTTCGTGATACGATTGGCATTGAGTTTAATTTAATTCAGTATTTACTTGTTAACAAGTAAAATATTTGATGTTTGTATTTAAAATCAGCTTCATTTACGTTCAACGTAATGATTTCAGTTCGACGAACTCTTTAAATTTAAAACCGCAGCGAGGTACATTTTGAATTTTAGCGACTTAACTCGAATATCCTTGGTTGCGAAAATGTTTTAATTATTTTAACTCTTAAAATACTTACTACCATTTATATAGCATTTACCGAATAATAAAACGACCGGAATTTATGATAATTACCATGGAATATTCCACTGTTTTTGTTTGTATTAACTTGAATGCTAATGGAGACTTGTTAAACAATTAATTAACTAGTCAATAATTAAAATTGTTATCCCTTTGTTCTTAAATGTCATTAGAGCTAACATTAGAGTACTTAATCGTACAAAAAAAAATACTTTATGGAAGAAGGGTGACTACGAAGATTTAGCGCGTCCTCTGCGCGTTATCTACGCGCTAGTGGCGATACAAAGTCACAACCGTCGACGGTCTTGTGTTCGCTAGGCGTCCTAATCGGGTTCAACGCGCATCGTCCGCACAAAAAACGTCGTGTTGCCCTTGATGTCAAGTGATGAGCTTGATGATAGACATCCCCAACAACCAGACTAGAGCTGTAACCGAGTTACAGATTTCCAGCCTTTATGTTCTATGGAGTGATTACATAAAGGAAAGGAACATGTGATGGGAAGGGGAATTTGAATAATAAACTTGCCATAAGAATAAGACAAGTGGCACCATCTACCGACAAAATATAGAACATAATGATAAAGATCTTTGTAAACACACGTTGCGCGCGCGCAACCAATCATTGTAGCGAACGAAATAATAAAATTAGTATATCATTACGCTGTCGTAAATAACGATTACGTTCTCAGAGTACTAGTAGCATGCAGCTTCATTATGTGTCACTAATACAAACGAATTTAAATTTAAATGAAACAAAAACAACAGAATGCATGTTAAAATATGTGAAAGCAATGCATCGTTAACGCATTGAACATAAAATGCAACGCATTAGACCTTCACTTTTCTATTCATTAATTGTTTACTATTATATTAATTTTTACTATCTTCTATAATATAAAATAATAAAGCTGAGAGGTTTGTTCAAAGGCGCTAATCTCAGGAATAACAAATCGGATTTGAAAAATTATTTTTGTATTGGACGGCCCAATTATTAAGAAAGGTTATAGGCTATTGAGTCCAGCAGAAAGAAAATCAACGCCATATGTACCTACGTATAAGTATGTACGCTGGCGAGCTACGTGTACCGCGGGCGTTTTTGTTTCGTATAATAATTTGACTTTTTATCATTTTAAAGACATTACGTTTGTTTTGCAGCCTCCATACCGGCCTAGCCTCATGGTCATTGGCTAGGCCTGGATGATAAACTAAATAATAGAATAAGCTTTAAATAAAACATAACGTTCTGTTCGTTCGTACACTAAAACCTCGAACATGAACAGAATGAAATTGAGGCATTACTTTTCGTGTTTGCGTTGTAAGGAGCCGAGCAAACACAATTAGACTCCGCAAACAAGTTCACGGATCCAACGAGTAGGAAGATAACCGAGACGAATGCTAATAGATAATAGAATCAACATTTTATTTTATTATTTACTAGCTTTTATCCACGGCTTCACTCGAGTTGATGCCTTTTCTGCACTCTTCAAAATTTATGTGCAAAATATCATGTCGAGACGTCAAGACGTGAAAGCCTAACAAATAGACAAACTATAGCATTTATAATATTATACAGGTGAATTTTCTAGACGAGACCAAAGACAAAAGTGGTTTTTATTTTTTAGTTTCCTTTCAAAAATGTGGTAAATAGTACTTAGTATTAATCTTGTAAAAAGCAAATAAAAAGATATATTTAATTTCTAACCTAAATCCTAACTGGTACAAGTTCTTGTTTCTTTATAAGCATTATTCTTACTTAAGATTGGTAGTAATGTGTTCAAAAGTTTTTTAATCTGCTTGTAATTGTAAAAAAAGCAAACTGTGAACTGAATAATTCACTCAGAATTTGACTTGTGTTTTCTCTGTCAAGTCTAAGTCAAATTGGGAATTGATATTTTGATTTCGTTATTGCATTAAAGTTTTAATTAAGAATGGAAGATAAGTGAACATTAGATATTTTGCGTAGTACCAAGGTATACAATTTCAAAATGACTACCCATTAATTTCGTCGAATACGCACTTGAATATAAAATATTTATATGTATTTTAAATATGTATAATATATTTTATTTAAAATGTTTGTGTATGTCGTTGTATCGTGAATATTTACGCCATAAGTTGTTGAAAACAAACATCTAAAGAAAATCTTGAGAATTTCATGAAATGTATGTCGTCGTGTATTGTACTTGCAAAGAATAATAGGCGGGGAAACTTTGCGGTAACGAGAGTTCTCGGCTTGCGAACAATAACTTTGGTGGAAGCCATTCAATTAGGCAAAACAATGCGGGTTGTTTGCGGACCGCTAGTTGGGCTTTTCTAACTCTTGGCGTAATCTTAAATAACAGTTTAAATAAATGAACCAGTTATCCGTCCCGGATCTGCATGGCTAGTAGAACTCATTCGCCACTTTTTTCTGTTGTAAGCAATTTACATAAAACTTTTATGAAGGTAAAACCACCAGCTTCTTCTTTAGACCCCTTGTAATAACATAAAAAGATTTGGTTGTTTGTTTGTTCCGGATACACTCAAACACTACTATATTTTCTTCATTGTTAGCTTCATTCTTTTATCAGCAAGTAACCCAGGCTATATTTTTATTATCTGTCTATGGATCTACCCGAGCGGAGCCTGGGCTGGTTGCTAGTTTTATTTACATAGTATAAACGAAGTCACTTCCGCTGTCTGTTCCCTTAGATCTTTTAAAATGACTGATTTTAATGCGGTTTTATCAATAGACATATTGATTCAAGAAAGTTAGGGGAAAGCACAGAATTTCAAAGATTTGTAATGTGATGTCGAAAGAAACATATTTTTGTGCGGCTAACATTGCAAACGCTGGATAAATCTTACGATAAAGAATACAATAGTAAACTACGGAATTGTACCTACATCTTAAAAAGTTCTACAAAAAGGCATATTATCTATCTTGTAAGAATAGCTCATTATACCCATTGTTAAAATTCCGTGCTTTTAAAAATAGTTTCATTACATACAGATACAGCATTAATCCTTATCAACGTAAATACGTTAGTTTACATTTCTTGCATATTATGACAATATTCCACACCTATAGTTTAAATGATCATTCGCAAATTAAAAACTAATGCGCGCGAAAATAAAATCAAGCGCGGGTCTCACTTCGATGTCGGGACTGGTCGCATCAAGCGTGCTTCTTGCTGTCGCCCACTGTGGTCGAGCTCAATGTGCTTTCAATAAAGGGTTCGGGTATAACCCGGCAATTAATACAGCTTAAAAGGTACCGCAACATAAATTAATTCTAAGGCAGTACGAAGTTTGGCGGGTCAGCTAGTATTATATAAGAAACATTAAATGTGAGTACGTCGCTATCTCATAGATTTAAAGTACATATATCAAGTGTGTTTGTCCGCGGCCTCCAGCGGTGGCTGCTCCCCCAATCTGTACAAACAGCCGGCACGCTCGCCTCGCCTGCTCACGGCTCGACACGTACGTTTTGTACAATTTCCTTGTATATATTTGCCTACAAGTTTGATACCAATGTTTATCGAGGAATTATGAATATATGAAATATTATTAAAAATGTTTTTCAAGGTTTTTAGTTGTGTTATGAATATTGTAACGCTGCTATTGTGCATTCGTATATACAACTTAGATTAACGATATCGGTTGCCATGGTAATGTTTTGATAATAACATTTTGACACATGTTACCTATAGTTCGAATCTATTATACGTGGAATCATCTAACAAAAATTACAAGCGTGGAAAATAAAACGAATGCATGCGAATCCGGGGGTAACAGCTAGTGAATAATCAAATGTTGTAGGGTTTTAGTAGGCGCCTTGTATAGTTGAATTAACCACTTTCCGTCTCACACGAAACATTTAGATTAGCTTTGAGGCTGTTGATGCACAAATTGACTATAAATGCAACACAGAATTCCAAAACAAGTCAAAACAGTCGATGACGTCATCTAAGAAGTATCTGCAGTATAAATCAATTTATTTCCAGATCTTAGTGTTAGGTCATCACGACTGCTTTAACCTCTACCAGTGTTCACGCCTATTAGCGTAATAACTTGTAAAGTTTTGTTGTGATACTAATCACTGCCGACATTATCTTTATTGTAAAACAATTAACCTTTAACCTGAATTATAAATAAGCAAAGCCCGCGGTTTTAACTCTATTTTATATATTTATTTTATTTAAATATGTATACTGTATGTAAATATATGTACCTATATATATACAAACAGAAACCCGGAGCGGTAGGCAGTTTTGGTTCTCCCATTTGGTACGATCTTGGCATCTTTGGCTTCTTCTTCATACATACATCTACGCATACATACAAAACTGTTTTCATGAGTAGACGTGTAGTTTGGCCGTGTAGTTTCCTAAGAAGAATGGCATGGGAAGGGCCCGGAAGGGGAAGAGGAATGGACGTGGAAGGGATGAATAGGCAAAAGCAATATCCCTTTTTCTATCTGTCCCCTCTTCTGTTCATTAAAGGTAGGCGACGCATTTGCTCGTTGCGGGCTGCCTATGGCTATTAGTCACTTAAATTGAACTTAAGGTGGACCGCTTGCTCGTTTGCCACCTTCTTGCATAAAAAAAGATAAAATGTGTGAAGTGTCCTATATCAATACTGCCACTTATTATTGTAACATTAATTTACGTTTTCTTTTTTCATTAATCGTTTTAATTTGCCCTAACGACCGTACGACGTATTTTGCTACACTTTTTCCTCACAATGACATTTAAAATCCATTCCCAAGAGGAAGAATTCTATGTTTTTTGTTATCCGGGTGTTGTAATAATTGCACGATGATCCTTTTAGTTGTCTTTAATGGTAGTCATAACATAGTATATGTCTCTTGTAACAGTGGCATGGCGACCTCTCCTGTGAGGCGGCGGCGGCGTCGTCCTCTGGCGGCGCGGGCGCGCCCCTGCTGGCGGAGTCGGAGCTCATCAAGCTGTGCCCTATGTGCCGCGTACCCATCGAGAAGGACGAGGGCTGCGCACAGATGATGTGCAAACGATGCAAGCACGTCTTCTGCTGGTACTGTCTGGCTTCACTCGACGTAAGTATATCACACAACATTCACATATACTGAATTTCAGTCCAAATTCTATATAGTATAGAATCTATCAAGTGCCTACTTAAGACACTTCGGGCATATTGCCAAGGAAAAGCCGATATTTTCATAGAAACCGTAGGCAAAAATAGAAAAAGGTCAATAGATCTGAGGCTTCACTTTGATCTGCTGGGGACCTTCGGCTGGTGAAATATTATACTTATGTATAAAATAAATATTGAGATAAAACATCGTATTTACTTACGTTTCATCCTCTGATGGCTATTTTAGAATCAAGATTACATTGAGTAACATTTCAAGGTGCCGATGATTTATTTATTGATATCCTTTATAGATGTCGATTGTTAAGTAATGATTCCGCAATATATCATAGTTGTAATTAAATCTGTTGACGAGTTTATTTAGCGCTCTACAAAAACATTATTCATATTTGTTACAAAGTACCTCGTTGTTAAATCACACGACTTTAGTGCAATTTCTAAACGAAGCAGTAATCCGATAATAGCTACCGATCGAGCGGAGGCTCTGCCCTCTCGGGCAACCTCGAATCGGAATGCTAAACGCGTAATGAGTGACAGTCCAAGCCGAGGTCCCCTCTCGGGGGCCCTTGAGCCAAGTCACTCCATGGAGCGTCAGCCGAAGCGACCTAAGACCTCGGCGGCCTCCCAATCCGGTTATAATAATATAACCGCCCTAGCCGACTCTCCCTCTACGGAGGGAGCCCTCGAGCTAAGTTATTATTAAAGAGGTTTAGGCTAGGCGCTTTCTCCACCCTGCTGCCTCGAGCCCGGTGTAGCTGTAGATGCCTCTTCTAGGCAAACAGTGACAAGTTAGCCACAAAAAAAGAAGCAGAATACGTTTGCCCAAAAGAATTTGTTACATGATAAACGAAGTTATAAAGGCAAAATGATGGTCCATCATTGATACTTCCTAGTCGTGTATTTGGTCTTTTAACGTCTTTGTACCCAGACTTACACATCGATAACTTTGGTAAACTAATTCGTGGTCTTCCGATGATCCCGATATCCTGTATATTATGACTATCGTATAAACGGTAGACCTTTGGCTACGTAATGTTGCAAGAGGCAAGCTCGTGTAATCCTCGAGAGCCGCTGCAGAGGTCGCTCTAGCCGCGGTCTTACGACAACGCAAAGCAATAGTTTTGTTATTGTTTTTCCCCCGCTCGTTGCGCGGGAAGGTTCCCCGCTACGGTGTACATGACTTTCACAAAAATATAGACTACTTTATCATTACCCACAGATCTTATTCATTCTTATTTGTGATTAAATATTTAATATAATATCAAAGCATTGTGCAAAAGTTTCATCAAAAAAATTAACGAACGACAGTGCTTAGATTTATTTTATTGACGTCTTTTCAAATAAGTCAAAGCATTATGCAAGTTGTAATTAAAATCTAGAATCATTTTTTTTCATTTATGTAGATTTTTGGGCCACAAACCTTTTGCAAGCGTTCTCGGAACGAAAGAACGGTCAAGGCCTTGAATAATATTTTTCCACGAAAAACATTAACACTATTTAAAACTTTAAAATAATATCCGATTAAAAAGTAAATAACAGAAACCGTATTCACGGTTAGCGTTTATAATTAGACGATGAAAAAGTTCCGAGTTCCCTTGACACGCATCTGAGTGCAAATGCGCCTTTGATTTACGACGCTGAATGCAGTCGCTTTGCTTTTGCTGTAATGCTCGCGTTTATGTTTTCAAGTGCCTTCATGCATTCACTTGCGTAAAAGATTAATATAAACTTGCGATAAATTGTGTAGGCACTTTGGAACAAATTGTTGAAATAAGAAAGAGGCAGAACCGGTTTACGACCTAATGCCCGAGTGATAGAGTTGCGAGTAGGACGTAGTAAATAAGAATAACTCAAAAACTACCGTTCGGATCGTGACAAAAAAGAAATGGGACCAAATGGCGAGCACTAGCTTTCGGACAAAAAAAGAATCATCGAAATCGGATCATAAATCACGGAGTAATCGTACATACATAAAAAACCTATCGAATTGATAACCTCCTTCTTTTTGAAGTCGGTTATAAACGAGGCAACTTTCAAGCTTTAAAAAGGTTTAAAATAATTTCAGCTAACAATGTAATAAAAAAATCTTTAGTAGAAATTACTAAAGCGTCAAGTCCTCCAGATTAAAGAAAAGGATTAGTCAAGCCTATATCTTACTGTCTGCACTTGTAACTCAGTAATTCTCTTATAACAAACAATGTTATGCTGTTGCAGGACGACTTCCTCCTCCGGCATTACGACAAAGGCCCTTGCAAGAACAAGCTGGGGCACTCTCGCGCCTCAGTACTCTGGCACCGCGCTCAGGTAATGTTCTTGTCAAATATGTAATGAAAATGCGTCTATAAGCCTTGAAACTATTTCACTTTTAGTACTATGGGTGACTCTTTAGTCGAAACTATATACTGTATACTTTTTATTGAAGAAACTATGCATTAGTCACATTTATGCACATTTTAAATGTAAAGTTCACAATACATTTGCAATTGCAAGCAGATTATGAATCTTTGCTAACTGGTAATCTAAATTAAGGTCCAAGTGTCGTAATTTTGAATCATACCCAAATATTTACTTTACTCTTCGCGCGATACGCGCATTTTGAGTACGTATTCCTTGCATATGAGTCACGGAAGTTATCGCCGTAGAGATATTTATAGATATATTTATTAGGATATTAAAGAAGAAAAAGGATGAGACGTGAAAGTAATTATTTATATGTGATTGTAGGTGGTGGGCATCTTCGCTGGCTTCGGACTGCTGCTGCTGGTGGCCAGCCCGCTGCTGTTGTTGGCGGCGCCCTGCATCGTCTGCTGCAAATGCAGGTAAATACTCACTCTTTTACCTAGCTACACCATCCTTCAGTCACACTGGCACACAATAGCTAGTTAACAGCTTAGTTACTTCTGTGACACCAAAATGTATGTGTTTGTAAATAATACTATATAAATGTACCTTGTTTCACAGCAAGATATATAGAATTTTTGTAAACAAACCAACGTCATTTACCATACATAGCGGTCATTACACTTTTTATACTTTAGTCGGTAATGTTGTAATTTTGTGGAAGTCGTGAGATAGAGGGAAGTTAAATTGTAATCAATAAAATAAAAGAAAAAAGGACATTTTCCAACTACATTTTGCTGGTCTTCCTCTTTCTTGGTTGCTCCCTAAGCTGAGACTTTCTGATCGAGGAATAAACCTTTTACAACCAAAGTCACTATTGACACCATAGTGACTGTTTTAAACCAGTTATTTCAAAGGAGCGATAATAATTATATAGAATAAAAAAAATATATGTTTCTCTTTTCAGGCTCTGTAATCCAAACACGAAGAATCTAGAAGAAGTGGACGAAATAGAAAGCATCAGCCCAGGCCGCGAAGAAGACGAGGACGAAATAACGCGCACAAGGAGGTACCTGTCCGACTGACGTAGGCAGAGATATTGAACGCCGAAAAGACTTAAGCGTTGCGGTTAGCGTACAAATTTGATGCCGTAAGGCTATCACTAAAGATTTGTCCAATTTGTGCAGCTAGCGCCAAGTAGACTTTAATACGAATATGTGATTGTGAAACTGGTATAGCATAGACGCCGCGCGATAAGTGACAATGAAAATTGGACGCAATGCTTTGTACGAGAGGGTCTAATGATGTGTAACTGGATCCGACGGTGGTTTTACGGTTGTTTATGTTCAAAATTGCCATAAGGTTGTCGACATCGTAAAGTTTGGCATAGAAACCATTTTAGTAATATCCCAAAACAGTCTATACCCTTGTTTCATTGCAAGATATAATTTTTGTAAACAAAGAAACGTCATTTACCATGGCGGCCATTTTTATATTTTCATCAGAAATGCCTTGTAAAAGTAAATAATATTTCTTAATCAAACATCAATATAGACAGCCATTTTTCTTTTAAAATATTTGTTTCTTTACTGTTTATATAGAAAATAAACGTGCCTCTTGATCAGTTAAGAATAAAAGAATACTAAGTGATATAAGAATTTGTGACACGAAAAATATTTTCGATTTAAATTAATGCAACCCGAATACTGTGCTACTCGCAAAAACTAATTCTCATTACTAGGCCATAAAATCTTAAAAAAAACATTGACAATTTGTAGGACCTACTGTCTTTCGGTTATGTACAAAAGATGACGTTTATCACGCAAACATCACAGACTAAAAATATTTCATAGATTATAAAAGTAATTGCGAAATAAATTCTGTATATTAAGATGGTTGACTGATATATTTTTTTTCGTAAGACATGAGACTGAAGAATGATTTAAAGCGGCGTGTGCCAAGAAAGCTTTTTAGTTTAGTAAAGGAATGAGTTAGTTATTTAATTTTGATGAGATAATGTGCCGCGTATATACTGCAAAGATTCGATAAGTCACTATTGGATATCACTTAAACTAACGCGTCTAAAACAACAAAAAAAGCTTTTGAATAACTTAATGTAAGTACTTCATATATAAGTCATATGTTTGTAAAGAGGATTGATTCTGATTATTAATATATTTTTGTAAAAAAAAACTGAGGGGTACAGATTAAATATATTTTTAGTTTAACATTTAACGCCGGTTGTTTTAATGCGGACAGTGATAATAAAGTTGATAAAGTATTTACATTTTCTTTATTTTCAATGTAGATTACAGATGCAAATATTTTACGAAGTTGTGATTGTGAAAATGAAATATGAAAATAATTTTTCTTTTAGCAACTTTGCTATCACTGTTTTAATTACAAAACTGATAAAAAGAAAATATATAAGAAAATATAGTAACTGCAATGCAGTGGGATGGTGACGGATCATATATTTATGTTATATTCTTTTTCAATCACCTGTGATGGCTGAATTAATGTTATAAGGAAGACGTTTAATTCTTCGGCTTGTACTGTGTGTATAAAACACACAGAGCCTTAAGCATGTAATTTATTCTTAGTGTATTAATATTTATGATTTATTGTAAATAAGGGTTAATATTGTACTTAATTATAATAGGGATTGATGGTGCACGAGTCTTGTTTCGCGTATATATAGTTATTTTATTTTTTAACCTGGCAACATTGATTTAATTATTGGAATTTGTTGCTAACATCACTATTATCAACACATAAATGTCCCAAATGATCTCAAATTGTTTAATCCATTCTAAAGCTTTTTTTATCTTAACTTTTTGATACTATTCTGCTTTAAATGAATTCGAATAATTGATAAATGGCATTACTGAACTCTGACATCCTTACAGTTGATGACATTACATACACAACACAATGTAGATTATAAATAAACTGCATTGACTATTGTATGAATGAATATTGTAACAACTGCTTTAGGTTATTTATTTATTGATTCATGATTTGATCTATGAAGATTGCATAGTAATGATTCGACTAAAATTATCAAGATAATAAATTATTTCAACTATTAATAAATCGAATAGGAATGTGCTCATTGATTCGCCAGAAGGTAATATTAGATATATCATAGCATATCGCTTCTGATACACAAAATGCACTGTTGATCCTCCTTAGCTTGTTGAAACAAGCTAATTAAAGCATTTGTAGAATTAATTCGAAAAGTTGTTAGTAGACATATAGCGTGTAAGTTATTCTGTAATTTCATCACTAAGTTGTCTTGTAATGTTTGAATATGTTATTGTGATTTTGATCTTACTTGTTTTTAGACATGACTCCAAAGTAAAATTACATGTTTTCTAAAAAAAAATGAAATAGAATCTCAGCTTTAATCAGAATAATTTAAAAATATTGGCCACATACTTTTCGATGTAAATTAAATTACAATTTATTAAAAAAAATATCTCACAGAATTTTTCCCTTGAGTTTGTGTCTAACATAGAGTCGATCTTGTATATACGAAATTGAAATTTATTTTTTTGTTATTGATTACTTGTTTATTTTGTTTTAAAATGAAATAATTTTCCGTTGCTATAATTATGAAAATAAAATAAAGTTTTTTTTTTGTCGGATAAATCTCAAAACTGCCTTTTTATTTACCCTCCATAATTTTATTTACCTAAATATTTATAATATGAGCTTATGATGTCTTGTCTGTTCTTCATACACCGTAATTAATTGAAAGTAATTATAAATAAGATAACTAGAGGTTTTTTTATAGAATTAGGAATTAGGTAGCAAGCATTTTATCCAATATCAAGTTACCACTGCATAGGCCAATAACTTGCAGATTGTTTGGTCACTGCTATATTCAGGACCTTGTTATGGTCCTACCTATTCTATTTTTTTTGTACCATATAGCAACCAGGGTCACCAATGCTAATTAATACTACTAATTTAATTATTACAGGGCTACTAAAGTGGGTACCCCTTGAGGTGCTTGCCTAGAATTGATATGAAGATGTTGCCTAAGCACTGTAAACTACAGACAACATTCAGTTCTAAAACAAAAATTATTAATCAGATGCAGTATATCTGAAGATATAAGAGCATCATTGCACCACATAACAGTACAAATGCGCGTCTTGAATTAAAGCGGAAAGATTTTTGAAATTAAACAATTTTTATCGATTGTATTGCGTTTGATACCGCTAATCTCAGAAACAGCTTAATAGATTTGGGTGCAGTTTTCACTAATGTATTGTGGTAAGCTTTACCTGACATTTAGTATTTGTTTTATCTCAATCGGTTTATAAATAAAAAAGTTATATCAATTTAAAAAACCATGTCAAACATTTGCCATAAAAACTGTAGCCAGAACCTACATAGTAGGACTACGGTCGCAGTTTAACAATCATATGCGATTGTTAAACTGTGCTACGGCCATACTGTGTCGACCGGGACCATACATACGCGGGAAAAGGGCAGGGAGATGATGAGGTTACAGTAGTATTAAGTAGGTAATTTATACGTTTAAGTAAAATTGCAGGGAGGGTGAAACCGTGGGGCACAGCTAGTACATAAATAAATTCAGAACTAATAAACAATATGCATCATGCACTCATTGACATGCTTAGAATCAGAGCAAAGTATTGTTAAGCACATTAGTTTGGTGGAAAACATAAAATATTCTGTTTTTCAAAACAAATTTTCCTAAAATATTAGACAATTTTCGAAATAATTTACTAATATTTCTTCTAACCATTCGAAAAATTCAAAATAATTAAATATTAAATATTCTAAATTTAATATTTAAAAAATTAAATATTCAAAATATTCACAATAGTCAAAAGGCAGATTTGAACCCACAACTTCGTTTGATAGTCTGCACCCTTCACCGTTAAAGAAAGGTGCTACTAAACTATCATATTACAAACAAGGCAACAATCACAGAATAATTAATTCTGTTTGTATGGTACATCAATTATATAAAGAAGCAAACCTAGACACCTAATATTTATTTACAAAACTAAATCCTAGGACATATTTATTACATAAAAATATTGTTGATTTTAACTCCCAAGACAAGGTATTATGTAGTTCGCGTATCACCATTTCCTAGATAATCCTGCAGTGCTATCAAAAAGAAGTGGATTTTTGAACTCCCCTCGCATGTCCAACATATAATGCATCATAGTGTTCTTGACTTTAAGTGGGAGCTGCACTTTAGCCATTGTCCTGCTCTCCTTGCAGCAGACATTTTCAATTGGCACCTTCATCATGCGGTTTTTCCCAAATGGGCCATATGTCACAAAGGTCAAGTGCTGTCCACCTTTATTCAATATTAAATATCTGACTGATTTTAATGTATACATCCACACTATCGCCAATGATCCAGTACCTGCAAATTTTAGAGTTTTATGTAGCATTGTAGAGTAATATACAATTTTTCATTAAATGCCTTAAATATATTTTCATACCACAAACATAAACACAAGAGTACATAGAAAATGTAGTATTTAACTCTTATTGGATACATAGCTTACAACTTTGGCTATTAGATACATAGGTCCAGAAAGTGAAAATAAAGTTTATTTTTTATTTGATATCACCATCATCTTCAGCCTGTACACTGCCACTGCTGGAGATATTTAAAAATGAACTGTGTGTTCATAGGTTTCACTTTTAAGCCAATACTACACATCAGAGTAGTTGATGTAGCCTCAACATTCCCATAGGTCACTATGGTGTAAAATGTGAATGGCTGTAGGGGTTTGAAAATGTATTACATGATAATATGTTACAATTATTCATCGACATTATTCCGGAATGATGAATTGATAAATAGGACTCCTGAAGTTCAAGCTCAAAACATCACACAGGAGATGGCGCGACATTAGTACTAAAATAAACCCCCTTGAACAATAAAATTCAAAATTGAATACAAGAAGAATAAATGAAAAAAAGTTTTAGCAACTGTTCAAAATTCAAAAGAGTATATTGCTGATGCATGTTGAACATGTTCATGTGATTTCAACTATAAGATTTGCCCCTAGCAAATTTAGTGTAACCCGGCTAAAGAAGTTTTCACTTCAAAAAACAAAAACCAAGAAAGAGAGTGTTTGCAGCTAATTACATTTTAAAGTTCAAGTTAAAAACGATGATAATTACCAATAAGTAAGGCGATAGCTCCTAAAGTATTTCTATACTTATTTTCACCTAGGTTTATTTTTCTAAACCAAGGTGTTTCATCTGTAATCGTCGATTTGTCGACCGGTGCATCCCTCAAAGATTTAAACGCAAAGACACCTAGGTACGTCCAAAACATATACTGGACAACAGCAAATACATTCATGTATTTATAAAAATTCGGATTCTCATATTTAAATAGTATAACGTCTTTTGCAACTTTGGTATTTACATCATGAATAGTTTTAGTTGTAACTGAACTAAAAGACGATTTTCTTGTTACATGAAACAAATTATTGCTAGCCCTGGGCAATGAGCGAATGGTAATGCTTCTTTTTAAAACTGTATTAGCAAATGATAGTAACGACATTCTTATTTTATAATAGTAAACCCTATATTTTCGTTATTCATAACCTCAAAGCTTATCACATTCAATCAATTGACAATGACATAAAAGGTGTTCACACTGACGAAAACATTCACTTATACTATTTGGTTTTTCTCTCGTCTCTCTGTCTTTCTCTTTCTCTCTAAAAATTTGAGATGAAAATTTATGTTTGATGTGAATATTAATGTTTTTGGTAGTGTGAACTCAGAGTCTAACAAAACAACATAACAAAAAATATCTATAACATCTATAACAAAAAATATTATAAACAGAATAAAATAAATAAGATAATTTATTTTATTCTGTTTTTTAATATTTTTTGTTGTAGCGGCTACACAGATATATCATCCGTGAAAATTTTAGCTGTTTAACTATCGCGGTTCATGAGATACAGCTTGGTGATAGACGGACGGTTCTTTGGACGGACAGCGGAGACTTAGGCTGCGTTCCACTAAGCGTTCACAACACTTAAATGCGTAAATTGCTCCTTTAGCCGTTCCACTTGACGACTATAATAATTGTGGACGCGGTGAAAACGTGACTAATTGCGTTATTATTTTCGCTCGCGCCAAGCTCACAACGACTACGATCGAATCACGATTTAAAAAAAAGCAATATTGTGGTGCAAAAAATACCAAATATCCTGCTATGAGAATTTTTTGTCACGTTGAATTCAACCACTTAAATCAAATAATTTTTCTTTATAGAAATCTAGTTAAAAATAATTATTAAAGTTTACTGTTCACGCTCACAAACTGCAACCTAACGTCTTGCTTTACTTTTTCTAACTTGCCATTTGTATTATTTATATCAATGCTCAACACGCTCCATAAAAAAGAAGTGGATAGGGAAAAATTTTGGAACGTAGCCTTAGTAATAGGGTCCCGTTCTACCCTTTGGGTACGAAACCCTAAAAAGTGTTGCATTAGTTTTCTATTCTATAGTCCTATCCTATCTATAGTCTGTAAAAAAAAGAGTGTCGTCTATACCCATTCACGGCGTCTTTGTCAATCAGAATCGTTTAATCGTCGCGACCGATAATTTAAGCTCACGAAAGCGAAAATGTTGTTTTGCACAAGCCAGGATTATTCTTTTTAGCAACATCGTAACTTTAGGAAGAAGTTTACGTAGCGTTAATCGTATAAGCATTAAATGTACAAGACACAAGATGGCTGATATAAGGGTAAGATATCTTGGCGGCATTTTGACCGCTAACGGTCACTTGGCTTGTTTGTTTTTTGTTACTTTTTTGTTTGTTCATTGTTGTCCACATAAACATCATAATAATTTCTTCTAGACGTAGGTATTAATTAGGTTTCCAATGGTCAAACAGGTTAACATTGGGATAGTTGTGCTGTAATCAAGCTGTAATTGAATAATTAGCCGTCAATATGATTTTAACTTACCATTATTTCAATTGGAATTTATATACAACTTTGGAAGGTAATCTGTACCCTATGATCTAGGAAAAGTTTGATTAATTTATAATTAAAATATCAGTTACATAGGTTGCATGGTCTTGTCATAAGCATCCCATCATCCATTGCTATTAAAATTCCACTGATGGCCATACAAGGTCTTTGGGTTCATCAAACGAGGGTTGAATTATAATTTTGCAGGAATAGAAGATGTTCAAGTTAAATATTTTTTCATATATACCTTTAAATAAATAATAATAATTTTGTAATTATAATTGAAGCCTTTTAAGCAAAGTTTTTTTTTACTTTTTCTTCATGTAGTACATCCACTCTACATGCATAAGCCTCCTCTAGCTTCTTCCAATGGGTTGTTGATTATGATCAAAAGCTAAAGGGTTAAGGCCAAGGTTCTGAGGGTAGCTTCCCACAGTGACCAGTCACATTGGGTATTGGTACAATATAATAATATCAAAATTTGCTTAATTTATAGACTATGATAACCAAAATGCAAGGTGTGACCCAGAATGGCACATCAGAGGCTGCGCCTCCCGCCAAGGGTCAAAAGGGCACAATTGAAAAGATATATCAAAAGAAATCACAATTGGAGCATATCCTCTTGCGACCTGATACATACATTGGATCAGTTGAGCGGGCAACTGAAACCATGTGGGTGTTTGACAAGGAAAAGGAATGTATGGTGCAGAAAGAATTAACATTTGTACCAGGTATGTATACAGGCCTAATTACAGCCCTCTTCACCTTCCCATCTTCTGTCCCCACATCTGTTCATGTATAGGTATGCAATGCATCTGGCATTTATTTGCTTGTAAATGCTTATAGTGGTAGTCACTTAACATTAAGTGAACTGCTTGCTTGATTGCCACATTCTCTTCTCTCTGTTGCCATAGATAAAATTAATCTTTAATGAAATGAAAATAGCATCTTTAATGAAAAGATTCTTTGCCTTAACTTTTGTCCATATAATGTGAAGATAAAAAATTTTAAGTGGTCTCAATTTTATATTTCTTCTCTGATTTTAAAAACTGCTGTTGCAGTAACACTGCTGTAATTTGTCATAAAATGTATTTTTCAGGATTGTACAAAATTTATGATGAAATTTTGGTGAATGCTGCTGATAATAAGCAGAGGGACTCCAAAATGGATGTAATTCGAATTGACATTAATCAGGAACAAAACACTATATCAGTTTACAACAACGGTTGTGGTATTCCTGTTGTTATGCATAAGGAGGAGAAAATGTATGTACCGACTATGATATTTGGTCATCTCTTGACATCATCTAATTACAATGATGAAGAGGAAAAAGTAACGGGTGGTAGGAATGGCTATGGTGCAAAACTTTGCAACATATTCTCAACAAAGTTTACAGTTGAAACTGCATCTAAACAATATAAGAAACATTTTAAGCAAACTTGGGGTTGTAATATGACAAAGGCTTCCGAACCAAAGGTTAAGGAGTCGGGCAAAGATGATGATTTTACAAAAGTAACATTTAGCCCTGATCTTGCTAAATTTAAAATGGAAAAACTCGAGGACGATATTGTTGCGTTAATGTCGCGACGTGCTTATGACGTGGCTGCTTCATCGCAGGGAGTAAAGGTTTATTTAAATGGAGAAAGACTTAAGATAAATAAATTTAAGGACTATATAGATTTATACATTAAAGGTAAAGAGGATGAGAATGGACAACCACTAAAAGTAGTGTACGAAAAAGTTAATGATCGTTGGGAAGTGGCACTTACACTTTCTGACAGAGGTTTCCAACAAGTATCATTTGTTAATTCTATAGCCACAACAAAAGGTGGCAAGCATGTTGACACGGTAGCCGATAGCGTTGTCAAGAATGTTCTAGAAGTTTTGAAAAAGAAAAATAAGGGAGGTGTGAACATAAAGCCTTTCCAAGTCAAAAATCACATGTGGGTATTTATAAATTGTCTAATTGTTAACCCAACCTTTGATTCACAAACAAAAGAGAACATGACTCTTCAGGCCAAGAGCTTTGGATCAAAATGTAATTTCTCAGAGAAATTTATTAATGCAGTTAGCAAATCTGGTTTGGTTGAATCTGTATTGACATGGGCCAAATTCAAAGCACAAACTGAACTTGTAAAGGCATCTGGTAAAAAGCAAAGTAAACTGAAAGGTATTCCGAAATTGGAAGATGCTAATGATGCTGGTACAAAGAATTCTCATCTTTGTACTTTAATTCTAACTGAGGGAGACTCAGCTAAAACATTAGCTGTGTCGGGCCTTAGTGTAGTCGGCAGAGATCATTATGGTGTTTTCCCATTAAAAGGTAAACCTTTGAATGTCCGTGATGCATCACACAAACAAGTTTTGGAAAATGTTGAAATTAACAATCTCATCAAAATTCTGGGACTACAGTACAAAAAGAAGTACAATTCAGTTGATGACTTGAAAACATTGAGATATGGTAAAGTAATGATAATGGCCGATCAGGATCAGGACGGTTCACATATCAAAGGTCTAATCATCAACTTCATTCATCACAATTGGCCTGAATTATTGAAACTGCCATTCTTAGAGGAGTTTATAACACCTATTGTTAAAGCAACAAAGAAGGATAAAGAAATTTCCTTCTATTCTTTACCAGAATTTGAAGAATGGAAGAGGGAAACAGACAATCATCATACATTCAATATCAAATACTACAAAGGTTTGGGTACCTCCACTTCAAAGGAGGCTAAAGAATATTTCCAAAATATGGAAAGGCATAGGATTAAGTTTAGATATAGCGGACCGACTGATGATCACCACATTGAGCTGGCGTTCTCAAAGAAAGGTGCAGACCAACGTAAGGAATGGTTGACCAACCATATGGACGAAGTTAAAAGGAGGAAGGAGATTGGTCTTTCCGAAAGATATTTATATACTAAGGAAACTAAAGCCGTTACATACTCTGACTTCATCAATTTAGAGCTGGTTCTCTTTTCTAATGGTGATAATGTAAGGTAAGCTAAAAATAAACCAATGAATTGCTCTAGTGGTTAAATTTACAAAGACGGCCAGTTTAGTATTTAGTTTTCAAATATTATTATTTAAATAAATATTGGATGTTTTTCTAATTAAATGAATTGTAAAGTCCCTATGTATCTATACTTGTAATGAGGGACAATTAATATTCTCTGAAACTTTTTTTACAATGGTTTATAAACAATTCTTTATGTGTATAAAAGTTGCAGAAACCTGTGCTTTGCTTTTAAAAGAGTTTGACTTAATATTCTTTTTACAGATCGATACCGTCTATGGTGGACGGGCTAAAACCTGGACAACGTAAAGTGATTTTTACATGTATAAAGCGTAACGACAAGCGCGAAGTCAAGGTGGCTCAGCTGGCTGGATCTGTTGCGGAGCATTCTGCTTACCATCATGGTATGTTGTCTTACATAGAGCTAACGCACGTACTTGAACAAGGTCACAGTGTTGAAATTAACATATTCCGTGTAGCAATAAAGAAAAATACAAAGTTTGAGTGTTTACATCCTACAAGAACTTAATTGTTTTTTTACCTTTCATCACTAGCACTTGCTCACTTTTTGACCTAATTAGATCAATATTATAAAATCTCATAAAACTTCTTTTGGTTCTTTGAGCAGGATCAAAAAACTTAGAGTTTACTAATATTCTATTAGATTTATAACGCTGTGGTATTCACTTTAAATTGAACCTTTGTCTTTGTTGTCTTCAGTTTGTTTTAATTAAAAATTATGTACGGTTTTATAGCTATCATTATGTTTTTTTTAAATATCTGCTCATAAATTATATCACTCAATGATTTCTACTGTAAGACTAAGGAATTAACTAAATTGTATCTTCACAGGTGAACAGTCATTGGCAATGACTATAGTGAACCTCGCGCAGAACTACGTGGGCTCGAATAATATAAACTTATTAGAGCCGCGCGGTCAGTTCGGTACTCGACTGTGCGGCGGCAAGGATTCTGCGAGCCCTCGTTATATTTTCACCCTCATGTCGCCATTAACAAGGCTCGTATTCCATCCGCATGACGATCCATTGCTCATTGTAAGTAGAACTGATGTTTTCATACTAAATTTCAACAAAATTAGCTTTTAAAGTTTTTATAATGTTATAGTATGATAAAAAAGAAGTAGGAGCTTATTTTAAACGGGTTAGTATCTACTTATGTGATCAGTGCTGATACAATGAGTATGTTCATTGGGCACATGCATTGCCAGTGTTTATGAAGTGCAGCGGTGGGTTGTAAATTAGGACCGCCGCCAGGACCGTCAGGATTTATACTTCCCTATTCAATTTAACATATTCTTGCAAGCTGAATCTATTGTCCGCTGTGTGTCTACCACTGTTAAAAAAACATTGATTTCTGTTTTAATCACCTATTTGTATTTTGCAGCATGAGTTTGAAGACAATCAGAAGATTGAGCCGGTGCACTATGTACCAATATTACCCATGGTATTAGTGAACGGAGCAGAAGGTATCGGAACAGGCTGGTCCACCAAGATACCTAATTATAATCCACGGGACATTGTTGCTAATATTAGGTAAGGTTTTTGCCCATTATTAATTTGCTGAACTCTGCGTTTTGGCTTGTTATAGCGGTCACCTTAGGGCTAGGTTATTAGTTATGTATTAATGATGAATTATATCATTGTGTATGTAGGTTTTGCCATCCTTTAAAAATATTTGGCACAGTATATTAAAAATAATTGATTTCTTTCAGGCGATTGTTAGACGGCGAGGAGCCTA
>JWHW01034675.1:87762-102043 GCA_000931545.1 Papilio glaucus | reverse complement strand
CACCGACTCGCTCGAGGGGCGGGCTGGCCAGAAGCCCACCCCGAGCGGCCCCTCTGGCCGGTCCTGCCTCACGGACCGGCCGTAGGTTCCTCTTGGCTTCACCGTGGGCCTGAGCTACTGAGTCCCACCGCCACGACAAGACGGGAACCCGGTCGGGGGTACTTGCCAATAGATGGCGCAACTACAAAACAATTAACAAAAAAGATCGGCATACACGCAACAACATGCTTTAATTCACTTTAACTTTATTTTTTTACTTCCTAGAATGTCACTTGCATAACATTCTAGATGGTCGGTCGGGTTACTAGTTAGTTTCTTAGGATGGAGTTCTTTATCGCACGTTTTCTTATACTTGTGAAAGTGAGTTATTAGAAATGAAGCTTAAATATCTATTATCTTTAATAGATATAATTTGAAGTACGTACAGGATATTTAAACAGTAAAGTACAAAGATACAGCGAATGGAACTTCATTCTAAATGGGTATCCATAAGACACCTCAGTAGAATAGAGGATTGTACTACTAGTACAATAGAGAATCTAGAATCTTCAATAATAGTATTATTTCAGGAATACAACACTGACACAACGGTGCGTTTCGTGGTGACTTTACTGCCCGGCAAACTGGCGGAAGTGGAGGCGGAGGGCATACACAAGGTGTTCAAGTTGCAGACCACCATTTCCATGACCTGCATGAACGCCTTTGATCATAACAACTGCTTGAAAAAGTAAGTATTTGATACAACATAAAAGGTGTATATAGTTCTAGTAAAAAGTTGTATATTTTGTTAAAAATCAAAATGAAAATTTTGTAAGCAAAGAGAGGTACTCTTTACGCTGATATTCGTAAAATCCAATATATTTTGTTGGTTTAAAAAAAATCATCTCGATTTGGCACAAATTATACCATATACACACTAAAGACAAGGTTGCTAATTATTCCCTGGCTATGTGTCCGCACGAAAAATATAATTGTTCCGCAACGTCTACTATACAATACACTAACTTAAAGGATTGCTTATTAAATATAAGCTAGTAGAATTAAATCAACTATTCAACTTTATTCACAAATTCATTTAATATCTTCTTCATCATACTAATAATATTATAAACGTGAAAGTTTGTATGTATGGATGTGTGGATGTTTGTTACTCTTTCATGCATAAACTACAGAATGGAGTTTAATGAAACTTTACAATAATATAGCTTATACATCAGAATAAAATATAGGCTATAATTTATAAAAATATTGTGTGAATTGTCTAAAATATAGTGATAAGTGTCAAGTAAGTAGGAAAAAATTAAGGTATACGCGAACTATTCTAGTCAATCATTAGCCTACAGCTTAGGTTGGAAAATCGTCGATTAAATTAATTTGCACGGCGGGTAAAACCGTAGGACA
The DNA here is from genome assembly GCA_000931545.1 of Papilio glaucus. Lineage (NCBI taxonomy): Eukaryota > Metazoa > Arthropoda > Insecta > Lepidoptera > Papilionidae > Papilio > Papilio glaucus. The sequence goes on along the minus strand of JWHW01034675.1, from coordinate 100,642 downwards.
CAGCTAGTTACTTTTGTAAAAGTTACTTTACACACAAATAAAATGGAAATATATTGACAGGTATGACAAAGTAGAAGAGGTTCTACGCGAGTTCTATGATCTCCGTCTGAAGTACTACTCGAGACGCAAAGACTTTCTGGAGGGACAACTACAGGCTGAGGCAGATAAACTGACTAACCAGGCACGCTTCATACTGGAGAAATGCGACAAGGGCCTGGTCATTGAGAACAAGAAGAGGAAAGCTATGGTCGAGGAACTGATAAAGAGAGGTCAGTGTTCCTTCTGGCCTGTATTATTCTCTTACTGTCCTTTTACTTTTTAAATAACCATGACATAGTATTGTCCATTAAAAATTAATGATTTACTACTAAAACATGTTCAAAAATCCTGCACTTGTACTATCTACTAATGTATCAGTTTCTTAAGTACCACAATAGTTATTTGAATTCATCATAAATATTTAATTCACCATTTATCAATAATATTTAAAGGCTATGCCCCTGACCCGATTGCGGACTGGAAGAAGCGCGCCAGCAAGATGCAGGGGTTAGAAGTAGTGGAGGAGGAACAACAGGAGTCTGAGGAGGAACCGGAACCCGAAGAAAACAAGGGGAAGCCGGTGGACCCAGGTAACAAATCCTTTTCACCGTTTTAATACATTTCTAGTTTTAATATTTTATCTGAAGTTCCACTGGTATTGTGGGGTTGTTTATGGGGTTTGGTCAACACATCCATCAACCAAACCACCGCTGCGGCTGCATGAGTTAACGGGGCAAATATGTATAAAAGAAGCATGTTTGCCCTCTAAACCTTTACATATACCTTTACATTACATATTTTAAGTATTATTAAGAATTAAAATACTGTTAAATGGACACATGGAATTACGTAATAAGTGTACTCAGTTCACTCTATGATGTTAATTGGTGGATATGATTGCCAGAAGTAAAACAGTAAATTAACTGACTAGACGCAGTTTTCAAAATGGCGGTCATTTGACATTGACATGAGGATGGAAAAAAAATGCAGAATTAACTGCATTTAACTGTGGCCAAAATCAAAGTCACGATATATTTAAAATATAATTGTTTGACTTTACAGAAAAAGCATTCCAGCAATTAAAAGAAGTAAAGAAGTTCAACTACCTGTTGGGCATGTCCATGTGGATGCTGACCAAGGAGAAGAAGGATGAGCTGTTGAAGCAACGCGACCAGAAACTCTCCGAGCTCGAGATTCTCAAGTAAGCATACTAGATACTTGTACAGTGCTTATGGCATTGACGGAGTGTTATCGATCCGGGGGGGAGGGGGTTAGGAGCACTAGGTTCACACAAAATCATCAACTTTTAAACTAACTCCATAATTATTTTTCTTTCAAGCGGCATTGCATTGCCTTGCGGTAATCTACAATGCTGTGTACTTTTTAACTTCCTAAAACCCCCTTCCCTGCGAAATGGGGACAAAAAAATTCTAGTTGCGAATGTAATAAAAAAACTAAATTTATTACGAATTGCGTTTTCACATTTTTATTTTACAATATTCAAGTATCAGTCCATTATCGGACAGCCGTCAACAGTGTGGGTTCCTTCGGTCATCAACATACAACCATTTCATTCATATGTATTTAATGTGTTTACTTGTAATCTTAATATTCCAGGGCGAAAACTCCAGCGATGCTCTGGCGCGAGGACCTGGATATATTCCTGGTGCGACTGGGGGATATAGAAGAGAAAGAGAGGAGCGAAGAACTCTCTGTTAACAAGAAGAGTTCCAAAGCGTTTGTGAGTGATTTACTTGTATTAGTCGGATAGGGCGGCCTGTCCATTGGAGCGGATCTGTGCCAATATTAACCAACCAAATCTTAACTACGCTTCGCTTCGATGCATAGGGATTCGCGAACTACATATATTAGACAGTTTACTCGTTTCGGAAAGTGAAGCGGAGAAATGGGCTGGAGTAACGAAGAAACTAAGTGTAGTCTATCTTCGAATAAGTCATGGCGTGCTCAAAATTCGCAACTCCGCCCCCCACCGCTCTCCCGCTCTTCGCCACTTCCTCGCTCCTTATCAATGGACGAAGCGGAGTCAAGCTTTGATTGGTTAAATTGGCACAGCCCAACTCAAATAGACAGTCAGCCTGTGGTACTTCAAGAGAAGAGCGAACAAGTTTATGCTGAACAAGGTCGTACCGTCCTTCGATCACATCGCCACTTAGCATTAGGTATTGTGGACATGCATTCGCTTTTTTCAACATCTTGTTTTATGGATTAAATTGATTTGGTAATTGCATAATTCCAATTAGAATACAAATACAGTATGAAAACATTATATTTTTTGATCTTCATTAAGTTGTATTTAATATTCTTTCATTTCATATTTATAATTAAAGATCCTCATATCCATTAATTGCATTTCCGCCAGTTAAAAATTATTATGCGTTTTATATTTCAATCATGCAGATGGAAAGGAATAAGGTAATTAATATTTATATTTTTGTGAATATTATTTTACATCCAATCTCTGCCTATTGAGATTTTTTTAGGGTTTATGAAGCTCATATTCCCTGATTATGATTATTATTATTAAATAGGCTGTGTTGAAGACACTCATTTGAAATCTTGACATGACAAGAGCACTTTGGTGCCAAGACCTTCCAACACCATTGCGTGAAGGTCTTGATGATTGAGCAATTATTTTCTCTTTACAAATTATAATAGTTCTTAATAGTAACTAATTTTCAGTTGTACCAACAAACTAATGTTGTTGCATATGATTTTAAGCTTTTTGTTAATCATAAATAAATTATAGGCTGCGAACAAGAAGAACAGGAAGTCTCTGTTCGACATCGTACCGGCAGACAATGGCAGGAGGATCGAGCCCAAGATATCTGAGGATCTGATCAAGAGGATACAAGCTGCTGAAAAGGCCAAGACAAGGAAGGAAATTAAGAAGGAGTATGATCCTGTAAGTTCTAGTTTGAGATTTATGCATAGTGCAGACCAGTGTGTTGTGTTTGAGATCGCGGAGACCACTCCTCTTCTCCTCTTGCACCCGAAAGTCCTAAGTCTTTTTCGCAGAGGACAGGATATGTTTAAAATATTTTTCCGATACAAAAAAATTAACTAATTAACTTTTTAATTTATTTTTGAATGTAAATACAGTAATAATTATTTTTATAAATAATCAACTAATTATAAGTCCTACATACCCTTATTATATTACACCTAGTATGTTGAAGACATTCAGTTAATGTTTTGGTCAATTTACTAATAGCACTAGTAGACCTTTGACCTTGTGCTTTTGTGAGTGGACATCCACTTTTTTTATAATGTCTAGGTTTGTATTTGACGCTATAAAAAAGAACCAAATTAAAGAAATTTGACAAGAGCTTAACTGAAGGGTAATTTAAGTATCTGACAGGAAGATATTATTAATACATCTTTGACTACAATCGTACTTTGAAACATTTCGTTCGTAATTCCATTAAAATGCACCATCTCTTGATGATGGTATATTTTTATTAGGTGACTAACACGGTGTTCTATATACTTGGGTACTACTACTACTACTATTTACTCTAAGCTTAACATATTTAGGCGTAACATAAAGAATAAAATTTGTTATTTGTTTTAATATTTTAAGATAATAATATCTTACAAATAATTGTTATCAAATCTTTCTTATAATTTCCAGGATGATCCCACGGGAGTCACGCCTCCTACCAGTGGCGAGAAGAAGCCAAAGGGAAGAGTGAAGAAGGAGAAACCTGAGAAGGAGAAGATTGAGAAAGAGAAGACTCAGAAGGTGGATGGGCTTAAACAAACAAAACTCAATTTCAAGAAGGAACCCAAGAAGGTGGGCGATTTTACATGTCTTAAATAATATATTGCAGTTTTTATTATATATTTATTCACATTAACTAGTGGTTTTATAAATGTATTCTGTAAAAAAGATTTGTATATGATGACAACGTAAAATTTGTATATTATGCCATCAATAAACAAATAAATAAAGATGCAAAAAACTGGTTGTGTTCAGAAAAAGACATTCAGCGAGAGCAGTTCAGGCGAGATGTCGGAGTCTGACGTGGAGATGGTGGAGCCCCCTGCGCCGCGCGAGCGGGGCAGCGCCAGGCGAGCGGCCAGTAAGGTACGTTGCATTCATTTTATGTTGTACTTATCCTGTACAGTACCTACTCTACTACCTTATTCACTGCAAGTATAGTTCTTTTTAAAACCGAGCTATTGCCTAGAAACATTTGCTTTTGCAAACAGTTTTCTGTATATGGTGATAAGAAAACCATCTGTCTACTCCTACAGAGCGTGTTCGTACATGTTGAAACGAATGAAAAAAGTGACAAATTATCTTGCAAAGTGAGTGTTGCGATCACAGACGGATTAACTGTTGAGGCGCATGCAGGCAAACACGTTCTCAGCGCCCCTGAAAAAAAAAAACAAATTCACCGGTCTTCTTCATCAGTCACACTTAAACACTTACTACCCAATGTTCGTTGATGGAATTTTGACGCCCTTAATATCCGCGCCGCACCCGTTATTATCTCGCGCAGTGGCTACTTTGCCTTAGTGATAATCCGCCTTTGGTTGCAGGGAGTAAATGTTAATCTGTAATCTCTCAGCCCCTTGGCGTTAGGCTGTGTGAGTACTTATTTCTATTTAATAATTTATAGGTTCAGAAGTACAAAGACGGTTCTGATGAGTCTGATTCCAACGAGGAGTTGGAGCTTCACGATAACAAGGTGGAGTCTGAGAGCGAGAAGCCTCGCGCGCTCTCCCTCAGCGACGAAGAAGACGACTTCAATGTCAAGAGGAACGCCAACAAGAAGCCCGCCGAGATGAACTCAGGTAGGTGTGATAGTCTGTCTATAAACCAGATGAAAAGAAAGTGAATCCATTTGAAACATTATAATTATTGCTATACGATTCATGGACGGTACACACACTATAAAAGTTCACCGGTCAGTTTGGTAAAATTTAATAAAACTAATGTTGTTAGTGATAATAATTGTTTAGTTAAAAAATTACAGCTACAGCAAGTGAACAAACTTGAAACTTTATTTATCAACTTGACAATAATTATTTCGGAGATTAAAATTATTAATATATATATTTCCAGATTGCCTCTTCGACTCGTTAATAGAAGAGACGAAGAAGGAACAGCCGTTGAACAACCACCACTCCGAGCCTACGACCGTGCTGTCCAGCGATGAAGAGGACGCGCCCGCGCCGCAGTCGCCCAAGAAGAAGCCGGTTGCCAAGAGGAAGTTGCTCAACACCAACAAGGAGAAGAAAGAAGACAAACCGAAGAAGAGGCCCGCCAAAGTTCTTCTGAGCGCTGACAGCGATGATGATGATGATAGTATATTTGATATGAAAAAAGTAAGTTTTTTTTATTATAAGAAACTCAAACTCTATTTACATTATCTATTATTATAAATCTCTTTAACTATATTAAAAGTACAAAAGAAAAGTACATACGAGTATGTCACAAAATTATAACTCAAATGGTCTATCATTATTGTAAGGAAAATGAAAATAAATGGATTAGAGCAGCAGTTATAAATATAAAAACTAATTTAAACTTAAAATATAAGTTGAATTATATTACACTAAAAAGAATGCAGTAATGTAAAAGCTATTAATGTATGTATTTATACCTTTACAGGATAAGAAAGCAAATCCGAAAAAGAAAGCAAAGAAGAAGATGGAGAGTGACTCAGAGGACGAAGATGTGATTTCGAGCAGCCCGCCGGCGGCGCGCGGCAAGGCGCGAGCGAGGCCGCAGCCCAAGTACAATTTCAGCGACGACAGCGAATAATTCTTGCAGAGTTGCAGAGGTACTGAATACTAATTTAATACAAAACGGTCATAGTGATGATGACGATGACAATGATGGTGATAGTGGTAAAGCTCGCAACAAAATCTGTTTCATGAATGTACCGGCCCGGCCGGTGGAAAAATACCTCACAGAAGACAGGCAAGTAGAAGTATGCTACTGTGGTCCGTCTGTGGTCTGAAATTGGGACTCCGGTACACCCACACTCATCAGATTAAAGTGCTAGACCTCTTCTTCCTTTATTGAGGATGGGATGGATCCTTCATTAATAATGATGAGCGAACCACCGACGCACTTGAGTATGTATAATATAAAATTGATAGATTCCCTTCTGTTCGCAGATCGTGTTGTTGACTGCGGAGCACGCGGGCCGTGCCGCCGGGCGCGCGGCGCACGAGACGTGTTATAATTTTTACAAACAGAGACTTGATGTTCTGAAATGTTTATTTTTGTATTATTGACGTTTTTTAAGTGTCACTTTACAATGAATACTTGAGAAGTGTAATCTCGTTTATTTTATAAATTGACTAGGCACAATTAACATAATTTTAATTATTTAGTATGTAATTTTCTTCCAAGTGTGCAGTCAAAGACGAGGTGGCTAGAATTCAAGGTGGACGCCATTGTAAACCTTCCTTATTGGACTGTCAAATTGATTTTTTTTATTTAATTGGTAATTCCTGATATTTGATTTTCAAACAAATTTTTCTAATTTATTATATTGTATTAATATAGATAAGATGGTCATAGTTATGACTATAATAGCATTCACACCAGTGACTTAGGGAGATAGACAGAGTTCATGCATTTTTGTTATGCGGTCATCTAGGAATAATAGTTTGTCGGTTATGTGGGCCTTAATATCAACAGAACTTTTTAATGTTACAGATCTTTTTACTTAAACTAATTTTATTTCTTCATAATGACCTTTTATGTTTCCTCTTTCAACTTTTCAAAATGCTCACACCAACCAAGAACAGTCTTAGATTCCTAGTTATGTCTGTTAACTTAAAAATGTTTGGAAAGTAAAGTGGTATGGAGATTTTTATATATATTGCAAATAAACTATATAATAGGTATTATTTCTAATTAGAGATTCATTAGTGTATAAAAAGTTAACTTTTCACGTAATTTTTCTTTTCATTCATTCAATGCAACAGTAATATTGTTTACGTTTCTTTTTATACTTAGCATGAAACAAAGTATTATTGTATAAGTCTACGGAAATGCTAATATATAGTAATAATAAAATAACGTACTTTTTAATTAACAATCTGGACATGGAGCTGGCAACCCTGCCGTTCATCTTAGTATTTTCAACTGTATGACAGATTGTCCATAGTTTAAATGTAGACAATATTTGATTTTATTAACTTTTACAAGACAAAAATTAAGCTTATACATTTTTTTCAAATCGATGTTTTGTTGAAAACATGTTAAACTAAATATTTCTTATTACCATAACAAAATATTGGGTTGAAAAAAAAGTTTTTAATAGATTGTTTTTTCTTCACGCCTTAGTTTATACTTGTTTTAATACTAACTGTAATTTTTTTTATGTTTAATACTAGATGTTGCCCACGGCTTCGCACACTGTTATTGGAAATGATGCTTTTATATATTTCCCTAACCGTCAGTAAGTTTTTTTTATCATTAGGCTTCTCGGTATTTTATATGGCCAATCATTTCCGCTTTGTTCTTGATATATAACAATTTTCACTGAGATCGGTCAAGCCGTCCTTAAGTTATTAGGGGAGATACAGACAAAATTTACAAAAAAAAAGTCACTACAGACTTATATGTTGACTAGAAATACATTATAAAATATTAAAGTCATTTTTTTTTTCATTAGTTGGACGTTCCATAATTTTGTATTTCCAAGTTACACCGTGTAGCGATAAAGTTAACAGAGATGTTGAAGAGACTGACGCAAAATCGTAACTTAAAGGTATAAAAGTGAAATTAATCTTACAAACAGTATGATGTAAAGCGGTAGAAAAAGAACGGCTCAAGCAGACACACTTATACCAGTGCATGAAATGTTTAACTTAAGTTCTGACTTAATACAAATTGTATGATTGCGTACGACAATATACAGAGAATGTATAGACATTTTTACACATTTATATAAAATGTATATCTATTTTTTATTAAAAACAAGAAAAATACATTGACGTTATAAAAAAAGAACTACCAAGTGTATATAACAGTAAAAGGTATTAAAAAGTTATTGCCACCTGAGAATTTTGACCACTTTGTAACATGTCGGCGACTGTACTTTGACTGAAAGATCGTTTTCCAAATGTGAAAATAAAATTTTTCTATTCAAAGTTTTTATAAAATAATTGTAAATATTTTTCCATGTATTTTCGCTATTCTCTAGTCTTGTTCTTTATTTTTCTGTCTGTCTGCTCACAGTATTTTATATTTTCGTAATTTATTGCAACTTTTATTATTTTCTATTATTCCATTATATTTAATAATTAATAATTAGGCACTTTTCAAATGCACAGAGTTGCGGTCTAAACAGTATAGTGACGTCACATGTACTCGGTTTACGCATGGTTCACTTTGGTATTACCGCCCGAATATAATTTCTTGCGCGCCCCATGCCGTATTGTGCTTGTGTACATGTGAACGTGTCAATACATAACTACAAAGACGGTAGGCGTGCCGTGCCGTCTTTACAGTCACCTCAGCTAATTCTTAGTTTACGGCGACCGTAATTACCTTGTGCATTTGTAAAGGGCCTAAAATTTTGCATGTAATGAAAAAAAAATTAAACCTCGCTGGACTTTGCCGGTGATGAAATTTTAGTACAATTCTAAATAGATTCTGATATAATTAATGTGCATCGAATTGAATTTTATTTTTGTTAAGAGTGGTGGTATTTTGCCAACTTCTGTCAATTAGTATTAGAAAAAAAACGAAATTACATTGTTCACGTGTTAAGAATTTTGTAAATAAATTGACAATTTGATATGAGTTTTTTATCTACCTTGGCGCCTTGATCGCTTAGTATTTCTCTATACTTAAGGTATGTTCGTGGAACGCATTTGTATTTCTTTTGAAGAAACTGTCGTCGGCAATGTTTCCAACCCCACGCCGTACGCATACTATATCTGCGACAAAAGGAGATGCGCTGTATGTGTAGTAGTCCGATAGTGGAACGGAAAGGATGGAATTAAGTCGTCTAATTAATACTGTGCTGAATGCACTTTGTGTATATACTTAAGTATTTTTCCTCCAATTAACCTTCTTGCTCGCCTCCAATCTAATACCACAAGCTAGTATTTGGCTGCGTTTGCGCAGACATGACAGCAGTACTCCATACAGTTAGATATGTACTTTATATAAAAGCGCTAAAGCAAAAGCTCTACCGATATAAAGCAGCGCAACCTTTGCCTTAGATTCGTTGAACCGATCGATCAGACCAGTGAATAAATTCCGAAAACGGCCTCTTTGTCGTAAGAATAAACACGTTTGCCTTTGGGTGGCCGTTAAATCTCACAAGATTAACTCTAACAATAACTAATAATTATTACCCATTAAACCTCCTCTCTCTGTCGCATGGTAAGCTGTCAAAGAACTCTTTTAGAGTTAAGCCGGTACTTCACCAGTTTTCAATAGTAAATATATTTGTAATTTTGATTTTTGTACAAACTGTAAATAAAATAAAATAAAGATTGGCATTGCCCAACAGGAGTCCCTCAAGTGTGTGATTTAGACCCTCTACCACGGCCTCTCGCTCACGACTGGTCCGAACACCCGATAGAACTATCCGACTCCTGTCATCTGCATCTATACCTTCGGCAATGAGGAAGTCATTACTTTTCATCACGCAGGCATTAGCCGTCATAGAGTCAGATGAACATTCATAATAAAAAAACAAAGCTACTAGAAGTTTTATTTCTTATATATTTTTAAACGATTTGAGGTTATAATGTAAGTATGTTTGATAGTGTAATTTCGCGTCTGGAGGTATCGTCAGGATGGCCGAGCGGTCTAAGGCGCCAGACTCAAGGCAACTTGCCCGCGCAGGAGCGGGTTATGGGCGTTCTGGTCCTCTCTGAGGGCGTGGGTTCGAATCCCACTTCTGACATACTTTTTTCGTATCGAAATTGATTTAATTATTAAACTTGTTAGGTTGAATAAAACACATTAAATACACAAAATTATTTATTAAAATATAATTGATTATCTTCGTATTACGATTTAGATTTATACAGTTATTTAAATATATTATTGCCAACAATAATTAATGTGTCCGATTTAAATAATTCTTGCAGACGAGAATTATTTAAATATCACTAGATCGTTAATTAAAGAAAAATAAATTTAATATGGCATTCGCTTCAGTGTTACTAAACTAAAATATTTATAAAATATTATTTACAGTACTTTGTTAAAAGATCAAATAAAATAAACATTTTTGACTAAATTTACACAAAGTAAATTTGACACTTCTTTTCGAAAATATATATGTGATTTGCTTTAAATATAGTGATATTATAAATTTTTGTGGAACAGCGTTAAATACTATTTTAATTATTATCTTCTATTTACGCAGTAAATATGACAAATTATTAGTATTAGTAAAGCTATATCCATCATGTCGTCACAAAATTAATATTTAGCACACATAATATTTGAAACGGGTATTATTTACATTGTACTTTAAATAGTTATAACTGAAGCCGTCTCAATCTTGTCTTCGTAAACTTATATTAGGCTTTATAACCATTTCAAAAAGTTCCTCTTAGTAGTTTTAGAAAGTAATGATAGATGGCGTTATATTCAATAATGAAAATTTACAACACAAAATATTGAAAAATTCACACAACATTAATATTTATAACTAAATGGTATTTGTGACAACATTACGATTTTAAATGCGGCACAGTACCTCAGTATTTATTACCTAAGCTCCATACATCAGTACCTACTTAACTTGCTTTCCCTGTCGGAATAACCTTTAGCACTTTCTCTATCAGAATATTTTCCGTTGTATTTGTTAAATCTGTCGCTGTGCCCGTTCTGTCTGTAGGGCTTCTCGCTGGCGCTGTAGTGTATCTCCGAGGGGCCAATGGTCTTGGACCAATGGTGAGTCCAGTAGAAGTCGTCAGGGTATCTGGGATAAGGGTTCTCTCGGCATAGCACCACGCAGTATATGAGGCTGCCGACAAGTGTGATGAATCCGAATATCAGGAACACTATTCCCAAAATCCTGAAAAGAAAATTATTAAACAATTAGTTGTTATTAGTTTGTGAGGGTCGGACTTTTATGACTGTCTTGAGGTCAGATTAGCTTTGCCGGGTTCGAAAGGAGATAGAACTAAAGCGCTCCAAGAGAAACTAATCTCGAAGGGTTCCTCGAAGGCCTCGGTTCGTTGCGTGGGTTGCATCACATGGTTACATGTAGATTTTTCCGAGTATGTCCGTAATATACTTCAGCGTTTCTACCTTACCCACTTGAGGGATTCTAAGAAAATGACAGCCATTATAAGGTGGAGAGTACATTGGTTTGTTAGTTTTTGTAAGAGTTTTATTGTGATAATGCAATCTTCAGTACGCTTGAAAATGTTAACAGAACCCTCGTCTATAGTAAAATGCATTGTAGTCGTTATTTTTTTTTAAATAAAATTCGAATGACAACTAACGACAGTTTCTGTCGCCAAACGAGATAAACGATGGGTCAGGTGGGCGGGAAACTGAATAAAAAATTGATTACCGCCAAAAAAGCGTAATGACGGGAATTGTGGAAACCAACGATGGTCCATGAATGTCACATTGTCATTCAAATTGCGTGTACCGTTGGAGAGTTGCCGAGTTATATTTTTTTTGTAAATTCAAATTGATTTTTAATGTACGGCCGAGAACAATCGTTCACGCTCCGAGGCGGCGGCGGATAAAGAACGGATAAAGTCGCGTTTCGTTCTAGTTCTGATGCGATTGCCCAATTTTTCGGAATCGTTTATCTTTTTACCATATTCCGTTGGCCTGGTTTAGTGAGTTAAAGGTTATTAAGAGCAGTTCACATTCTCCTAATCGATTCCCACGGAATACTAATGCCATGGGAACTAAAAAGAAATCACATAACATTAAAGAAGCTACTAGAATTAATAAAATGACAATATTCACCTTTCACACAAATGTTTTTTAAAATACATAGGACAATTTAATGTCAAAAAATTATTGCAAACCATTATAAGATTACTGCGAGGTTTCAGGCTACTGCGATTTGACGCATGATGGGTGAATACTGTCTACGAATAAGGAGTTAAATCTAATATATAAAATGCGGTGTGCGTATGTATGTTCCCAATACACTCCGAAACGGCTGAACCGATTACGATAAAATTTTCATAAAATTTTCAGGTTCGCCTAGCCGGGGCGGATCACTAGATTAAAAATAAGAAAACAGGCAAAACTAAAGTTCTCCAATCTTCAACTAGATGGCGTTACTGTTAATTTTAAAATGAATGATTATTATTTAATAATGAGATTATCAGAATACAGACCAGACGAAGAGCGGCTCGAAGAACTGCAGTACGATGACGAAGCCGAGCGTGACGAGGATGAGGCCCAGGTTGAGCAGCAGCATGAGGCAGCACATGCCCTTCACATTCGGACAGAACGGGTTCGGAGCCGCCATCGTCTCCACTTTAACACCCGCCTGTAAGTATCAATACAATTATCGACCATTACAAATAAAATATTGAAAGTCATCATCGACCCTCATCCGCTGCTTGGTATATTCCTTCTTTCCGACAGAAATGCTACGCATCCGTTACTTTACTGATTGTAACAGCTAATCTATGTCTATTCCTTTATTTTTGTGTTCTTTACGTTTTATTAATGAACGAATACGTGTTAAGGTTACGACAAAGCAGCGAATTATAATATAGCACTTTCAAATAAAATAAAAATATGTTAATTATTACATAGCAGTTCCAGCCAGTTCGTGCGCACGGAACTCAATAAAAATGTTCTTTCATTTCGCAAAATTAATTATGAGTAACATTTATA
>JWHW01034675.1:75495-87562 GCA_000931545.1 Papilio glaucus | reverse complement strand
AAAAATGTTCTTTCATTTCGCAAAATTAATAAAAACTTTATGCCCATTTTCCCAGGATAAAAATGTCTATGTGCTATTCCAGGCTATAATCTATCTCTGTGCCAAATTTCATCTAGATCAGTTGAGCCGTTCTGACGTGAATGAGTAAATCATCCATTCATACTTACGCATTTATAATATTATAAGTAAGATTTTGTTGTACCTTTCTAGAGACTTTGGAGCGATGCGTGGAGGCGACAGATGGCGCGACGGCGCTTCTGTACGAGTACACGCTGCGAGGCGCCCGAGACTGGCGGCTGGAGGAATGACATAATAAATTAGTTCATTGAATATGACAAACTAACACAAGACAATTGTAAAGTACTGGTATTTTATGCTTCTGCGTTTCGCCTGATGAGTTTAGCGCCTGAGGTCATGCCCCTACAATCCTATTCTATTCCTATTCCTTCATCGTGTGGTTATTCTCGTCTACCCTACATCTGCAACTTATCTGGTTAATGCCAATGTCTATGGGTTAGTATTCGAGTAGACGAATCAGCCCCATTTCAACATCAGGTGAACCGCTTGCACGTTTGTCTCCTATCCTATAAGATATCTACATATACTTTCTTAATTGCCTTATTTTTAAAAGTAAAAAAAAATTATACTGAACCATTTTTTACCTATGAGAAAACAGAATAAAGACAAGTAAAATAAGATATTTTTTTAATTATCACACGAATGGTTAGCATTAAAATAAAATAGTATATTTTTACTATGTATAAAAATATGATTGTGTGTAAAAATATTGTTGTCATGCAATGAATCATTTATTTAAATCTGTTTATTTAAATGCACACTACATGTTCTGTCACAAGTTCGCATCGTCTTCCATTTGTCTTGAGTCAAGGTCGCGTCGATGTCAACGCGAGTGTTTCATAACGCGATGTCATTTTTTATCTGTGACCGCTACCTTATTAGGGTTGTCTATACATTTGTAAACAAATAAACGTCATTCACCATACATGGCGGCCATTATATTTTTTATACTTTCATCGGAAATGTTGTCATTTTATGGATATCGTCAAAAAGCGAAGTGAAATTGTGTAATATAGATATCTAATGCTATATGGTATTATGACAAAAAGTGGTTTTTCAAAAATATTTTGGAATTTATGAATTTTACTCGAATAAAATATTATAAAAAAAATTATAATAAAATCTTATACTTGTAGATAGTTATAATTTAACGTACAGTTGTTTAAAAAAACGAGTATGACACTCCGGGAAAGAAAACGAGACTAATAGTATAGGCCACATAAACTAGCGAAGCTCATCCGCCCCAGATAAGTTCCCTAATCGAAAGTTATATCTTATTTAAGTGACAACCCTAAACAAAACAGCAGATGTCCTAATTTTTTTATGAAAGAAGGTGGCAAAAGAGCAAGAGGGCGATGATGAAGCTAAAAAAGATGTAGATGCTTGTCTACCTTTAATGGATAGAGGAGAGGATTAACGCAAAAAAGGATATTTCCATTTCCTATCCATCCACTTCCTCTTACAATTCTATATTATTCACCGATCGAGCTGGCCATTCGTTCAACAAATGTTGTTGCGGGCTCTACTACCACAAGGCACCTTTTAAACCCAATAATGATTGCATATAACTACATAGTTATACTACTGCATAGTTGGTGGGAGAAATAAACGCCGCGGTACTCAGTCGACGTACCAACATTTACTGTCTATTAAACATCCGTCGACGTTCTTACTGTTAATAAATCCTAACGTACAAAAGCCTCGTCAACGGGACAGCACTTAAATTAGTTGTCTATTTGAAGGTTGATTATCTCAATCAGAAGAAAGGTTCTCTAAGGACCCGTCATTGTGGTCGTCTATGTGAACAGTTTTTGTCCAATAACAAAACAAAAATAAACACTAACGAGGCACGTATCGCTTAGTCATGCGACAGACGTACGTTTAACTTAAACAAGTTGTTCAGTTTTGGTGAAATGGTAAATAATAATTTAACCCTTTGAATAACGACGTAGTACGATACTTTACTATGGGCGTGATGAGATATGAACAGATTGTTCGAGTGATAACCGTTCGAGTTACAATTTTGAAAATTATTTTAAGTAGGTAAACATACGATACCGTGTCCAAGTAAAATCTACATGAATGCGATTTGAAAACAAAATTGACTAGCCGGTTGACGTGATTAATAAGATACTTGCTTTTCACGCCGCAGGTCGTAGGTTTGATTCCCGTCCAGGACAGGCATTTGTGTGCATGAACATATGTTTGTCTTGAGTCTGGGTGTAATTATCTACTTGAGTATGTATTTACGAAAGGAAAATAGTATATGTAGTATACCAGTTATCTGGTTTCCATAGTAAAAGCTATGCTTAGTTTGGGATCAGATGGCCGTGTGTGAATAATGTTCCAGCATATTATTATTATTTAAATATGCTAGAATATTTTGCAGATGTCGAAGAAGCGGAAAAGAAAAAACGAAATAGTAATAAATAAAAATCAATAATCTCTATTTATCTCTCTGCGTTACGGAGGTTACGGATTGTTTACTTCGAGATTTGTCCATCGGGAAGAAAGTGAATACCCTAATAGTGAGAAAAAGGCCGATGGTAGACGCTGTGACAGTACACATTCACCGAGTCCTAGACGAAGTAAGCACATCTCTTAATCAAGACATTACATAAAACATACTTATATTGGAGCTTAGAGGTTATTTTTTATTGTCAGCTTTACCGAAGACTTAAGGAGTCGATCAAGCGGCACAGGGATTATAATATCTGGTTGTAACCTTCCCACGTTTTTTAGTTCTCGGTGGAGATATTGATCAGGTATAGACGTCTTCATTTATTGGAGTAGTAAAAGATACGGCGTAACAAATTTATACCGTCATCTGTTATTTGATCAGGACCTAGATTATAGGTTATATATATACATTGATAAATCAGATGTGGGTTACCGAGCTAGATCTGGGTCCAACAATGTTGCGTAACTCAGCTCTCTCGTAACTCGGTAACCTAATTTGGTTTTTATGATGGTTCTTAGACCAGAAGTAAGAGGTTTTTTACCTCTTCTAGCTAGCTACTAACCTCTACCTAGCCGGTTCAAGTGATGCTAGGTGACATTCGCTGCTAATCAGCATGTATCAGACGAGTGCCAACTGTTTATAACATAGACTATGAATGCTATAAACAAATGAAGGGGGAAGAAAATTTTGCCTACACTATTTCACTCTCCAGGTGACTTACAACAATGTAAATTACCATTATTAAATATGAAACATTTCGTTTACAATTACTACTTTAGCCGCCGTTTAGTTAGTTAACACTGGTTTGGTCGGGAATTAACTTTAAGCGGGGGCTTAAAGTTATTACTCCAAGATTATAAGCGTTTCACTGAGGTTAATACATGCTAAAATTGATTATTTTTAAATCAAAACAAACATGTGTAAGACAAACATGCAGATCGAATCTGAACGGCAAGAACATCGTAACTGCTTATGGGCTTAATCAAATATTATTGAGAGTCACAAAAGTTATTATAATTTTCCTTAGAATTCCAGCCGCGTTGTGAAAGTTAACGTTAACTTAAGTTAACGATTAATCGCTCCAGTCGGCATCCACAAAGGTGCATTATGAAATCGAAACACAAAAACGTCTGGGAATCAGAACCGGGAACACAAATTACATGTAATGGATGCGATATGGTCACGGTGACAAGGACGCGCGGCTAGAAAGTTGATGCAGTGCAGGAAATTCGTTACGGCAGCGCACCAATATTAAGTTCACGTGACGCACGAAAAGAAGAAAAGGCTGTGACCATAGATTTGTACACTTCCAGATACAGCATTCTATACAAATTCGACATTCAAAAGTGAAGCTCGATTTATGCCGCGAATGTATACAAATATAAATCAAAATGTTAATCAAAATTAAAATAAATTACAAAATATATTTTAACAACACTTTTTTAATCTATCGTCTTTTTTATTTCATTATATTTTTAGGGTTAATATAATTTTGTTATGTAGTTGTCAACACTTATAAAATGTTAACAATAACAATGAGACGCTATTCCCATTGTTATTGTTAGCATTTTTATTTAGTTGTGTATAAAATCGTAAAATTAATTCATAAGATGTCATAGCACAAACCGCCATTTTTAAATTACAAACGCGGAGATTTTGAATTCGTGTGGCGGGGAAGGAATGACTGAGCTGGATTTTAAGAAGTCGCCAATTAGTGTCTTAAGGTGGCTTCACTTTTGGGTCCCAGATGCTCCATTTGGAGTCATGTAACGTCTTCGGCTGTGAGATTTTAGAATTAAAATATGACACGATATGATTGTTCATCATCGTTGTTTCATCAACAAATGGGTTGTAATAATAATAAACGTAAGAAAACATCAATTTGTCATATGATGATCCTTTGAATTTTTTACATAATTTATTTATTAGTCACTGAGATTATTCAACGCTTATATGGAAGTTGAATTCATGATAAAATGTTTGATTTCTTTTTTAACTTTAATGGGGTAATATTAAAAGAAATACAACTTATTTTAAAACAACAAACCATAACAAGGTATGAAAAACTGTGCATTATCTAAATTACCTGACGAAGAAAGAAAGACATATTTTAAATAAAAAGTTAAGAAATTGTGTCTCAAGTAATCAACTTTAACGTTAATTCATGTTTTTACTTTAATATGTTGCTATAATAACAACCTTCACGTTATTACATCATAAGTCATAGAGACGTTACCCATCGATAGCCGAGTGTCACTTTACTAGTTTTTGTCATTACACGACAGCGCAATTAACTTATATATTGACAATTTAATAGTGATTTCCTGTTATTTAGATATCGATTAAAAGTATCGACTCGTATCGATTATAAAATGACTTAGTTTTGTATATCGAATTGAGTATTCACGAGTGAAATGTGAATGAATGATGAAATGTCGTTCTGGGCGAACTTATATCGACCAGAGTAGTTATATACTATGCCTTATGTATTAAAAGTATTGTATACTAGTAATCCGCCTGGCTTCGCGCGGGTAGCCGTATAGGAATATATACGTAGACAAAAAAAACAAAAAAATTCCCACGGGAACCGTACATTTCTCCTGGATAAAATAGCCTTTATGCTAATCCAGATTGTAATCTATCTCTGTGCCAAATTTGATCCAGATATGTTCAGCCGTTTTTGCGTGAAAGAATAACAAACATCCATACTTACACACTTTCGCATTTATTAGTAGGATTCATCTTTGGAATGTAACTCACGTTATATGGCTATATAGTTAGCATAACTTGTGCATCCCGGGCGGGAACAATGGGGCGGTGTGCGCTGTACCGGTTGACCTACACTGCGTCATATCCAAACCAGTCCGGAATGTGGACCTAATAAATTCCTAGACTCGATTTTACTATAGTGAAGTATCATGTAGATATAAGTACAAGTGTAATATTTTTGTTGCATATTCACCAGAACAGCTATAACGATGTATGTCTTAAGTCTTGATACTGCCTTAATACCGGACGAAATACCTATCACACCGTAAGTTAGCCATTATTAATAAGATAAAAAAAGGTTTTAGATCTTATTAGTAAGAGTCAACGTATGTGAAAGCTCGTATTATTCCTTTTGCTCAAATCTAGAACTGTTATAATAATCTGGACGCTTGTGTCGATTCTCAGCTATAACAAAAGTACTATTAATAGGTTATTATTTATTTCATACTAGTTGTTCCCGCGACTTGGTCCGCGTGGGAAGTAGTGAGCGGCACTTTCGGTGCAGTGACACGAATGATTTTTTAACAATTTCTATTGTTTATCTTTTTACTAAAATTAAATTAGTCTATGATAGCATATTATTACAACTTAACCTATCTGCTAGTAAAAGTCCCAACAAAATCCGTACAACCGTTTCAGAGATTATCCGGAACATCGAGACAGATCAGGCGGACAGACAGACAAAAAAATTTAAAAAATAGTTTTTATAAGTAGGAAATTTTATTTTTATTTTACATACACACTTCAAATTTATTTATCTATATAGTTTACATTTATTTAGATGTAAATGTGTTCGATTATATGTACTTAAGTACTTGTTTGTGTCTGGCCTAGAAAGTGTAACATTTGTACAATACTTGTAGTTAGGCGTGGGAACAATCATTGACAAGTCCCATCTCACTGTGCCGCGACATCTCGCGCCTCGCTTCATATCGGTTCTATGATTATTGTCGGTAACTGTACCTGCCTTCCATACAACTTACCGCAAAACACTTTATTCGTCGACTGTACTAACTACGATGAAAATCTAGATATTTAAATTTTGACCTTATTGTTCCATGAATAGGAAATTGAAGGCCATACAATATGTCAGAAAACACACAGAAAACAACACAACAGTAAAATATTTATTAGAAACTAACTTTCCTGGTATTTGTGGTGATAATTTATTTTAATCGCCATTGGAATCAACGGATTGCCGTCTTTTCTCTTATCTATATAAAAAAAGGCATATGTGTGTTCCCTATAGACTCAGAAACGACTGGACCGATTTCGAGGAAATTTTCAGGAAACGTTCAGATTGGTGGGTTATCCCATGATAAGTTTGGAAGCGATCGGACCAATAATTAGTGCAACCCGCACGACGCCGGGGCGTATCATTAGTTGTACATATATATGTAACTATGCCTTAGCTTTTCACAACGATATAAATTGCTATTAAAATCATTGTATTGTAAACACCAGTACAGTGCCAAAGAAATCATGTGGATACGTGTTGTCAGCATTACCTTGCACCTAGAAGGATGACTGGTGAATATTATGCACCTTGGAGCTACGAAATGGTGGCCATTGGAGAAGGTACATTAACACCAGTGCGCTACACTACCTATTATTTTTTATGCTAAGAAGAAACATACTGACAGGTTGGTGACCTAACTTTAAGTGACTATCATTCTTTTCTCATCCGTTAGTGCTCGTAGAGAGCCTCATAGTGTTGTATGACGAGTAATCAATGTGTGCACACGCACCGGATACCGGTTTAAGAACCGATTTTTGACAGACCAGCCGGTGTTTGAATCCTATAAATTTTACATTCAACCAAAACAATTAAATTTACGAAAAACAATTCGGTAAGCGTTATACAGAAGGCTGACATTTTGAAACAAAAAATAGCTAAAAATATACGAATGTAAGATTCTTATGTTTTTTAAAGTTAACAATTTCTTACTTCATGTGTCGCGCGGAGAAATGCGACGAGTCATGACTTCGGAACCAATCGCGCACTCTATTGGTAATTTTCCGATTCAGAACATTAAGGGCATTCTCGTGCTTCACTTTGTATTGATTCTCGTGCACTTATGATGTGACTTTGAGAATTTGTTTGCACACAATGTTGAAGTAATGTTTACATTGGACCGCTACAGGGCTTGACCTAGTTGCTCAAAATATTTGCTTATTCGGTGTAAATGTATGAAGGCTTTTTAGAAAATGTCTTCTTCAACTCTTTTAAGATATGCATATAAAGCAATGACTGTTCAAATAGGTCCATAAGTATTAATGTGAATGATAGGACCGTTTTTCGCATATTAGATCCGAAAACGATAACTATGAGCGGATTGAAAATCACACCGCTGACCGCTAGGTACGCTTCAAAGCGTTTCCATAGAATAAAAACAAGTCTGTAAAATCGTTTCTGTTTATAAATTAAAAAAAACGTTACGTCTTCCGCGAACTATTTTACGGGACTGTTTGTCGGATGTCGTAAATCGTACAGAATGGCAACGAATGAATAAAATGTTTTGTACTTCAGGAATTTGACGGTTGAAGAATCCAGATGTCGAACGGAAAAGCGATCGCGACGTTACGCCGCGTTATTTTAATCTATGTTTGCGAATTTAATTCGAGAAATTTCCATTCATAGAGTCAATATCATTGTTGAGGTGGTCTTTAACGTAGTTTTAGTAAGCTACGGATGCATCAACCGCACGGCCCGATTTGGTAGCTACCACATATGCCGCTATAGTAGAACGATAGAAAACAGTTTTTTCATACATATTTTTGAGAGCGCGACACAGTTAAATTACTAGTTAATTTAACTGTGTATTAATTTTATTTAGACTTAATTTACATAACCACTACTTCTTATATTCTCACCTGATTTCTGATGGTGGCCGGTAAGCGCCGCTCGTGACGTACACGTCGGAGTCGGCGCGCGGCGACCCATTCGAGTGGTGACGTCTGCCATTCCGGTGCTCGCCGGACCCACCGCCCGACGGTGACCTGGTCCGCTCGTCTATCGTCTGCATCAAATTAAATTCTTCATTTTAGAAATATAAAGTCCTGGTCTAAAGAGGTACTTAACTAAACGGTTATTTAATTAGTAGAAGGAGAAGTAAACAAAAGAAGCTATATAGTAGATGTATACTTAGATGTATACTTTACTTTAGTATAATATACTAATGTAAAGTATATAGTATTTTAAAGTATATAATGGTATTCGAAGAGTAGAGGTCAATTTCAAGAGTTTTTAACCATGCTTAAGATGAAAAGTTTGGCTTTAATTTCATAAGGTTATTTATACGTATTTTATAATTATTACATATATATACAGTGTGTATATCATTGTCCTTGTTATTAAGGTTAATAAACCTAATATATTATGTTCTTTGTTTCAAACTCAAATCAAATCAAAATTCACTGTAGACACAATCTAAATGGTAGAATAGCAATCAATGAAACATTCAAACAAGAATGTAATTGAAACTATTAAGCAATAGAACTAGTAGAAGGCCAAACCTGAATTTAAATGAAACAGTTAAACAAGATATCGATAAAATATTGATCGAAATAATCGAATGAAACGAAAATATTCGAATTGATTACTAAATGATGATATATTAAAATTCGATTAGACGCGATGTATTCTAGGATCGGTATGAGAAATGTGCGATGGTGCGTGTTATAAGAGAAAGCGGATCTCATAAGAACCGTTTAAATTTATCATTGTATTCCACAACGGCAAAATAGCGAACTTCTTCAGATACTTACTAGGCCGACTTCAGTATCACTATCTTACGTCTTGATGGGGACGATAGTATAAAAACTAGTATTCCATCATCTTCCCGTCCCTTCTTTCTTTTTCCTTATGTATTTTATTTTCTAGAAAAAGTTAGGCATCCGGAAGTCTTATTTCCGTTCTTCACTTCCGTCCCATTTCACGAAATCACTACGAGCGATTGCAGGAAAGAGAGAGAAAAGATGTTACACATCAAAAAATCACTCATTTCCTGAGTCTAAGAATTAATTTGAAGATATTTCCGCTGAGCGCCTTTCGATTGAGTCCGCAATAAAAGTCAGGCGTCAATCAGTATCAGTGAGAATGTTACATTTGCTTCAAATGAACGATAGGCTTCGAAACTAATGTAGGCATGTCAGAAATAAATCTTATTGCGTATATTTAGCTCATTGATGGCTTGGTTTATGTCAGAACGGCCTTGCGTGTATATGATAATTGATTATCAGATACAATACACACTAGCAAACAATATTATTTCATATTTGTTTAGGCAGCAAACGACTGAGCGACTCGTCAGATGTGATCCTCCGTCAATATCAGCAACAATAAATTAGTTATTGCAGCATTGCCAACCTTTTAGTAGGAAAAAGGGAGGGTAGATAAAGAAATGGGGAAGAAGGACGGATAGACAATGGAAGGGATGAGTAACATTTAATATCTAATACTATGTAGCTAACAATTCTTGTAGACTGTCTCGGAAACGACTGTAACGATTTGGATGATTTTTTTTATTTAGATACCGTTTTAATTTTTAAATTTATTAAAAAGATTGTCTTACAGTTCTTAAAGACAAAAGCGCGTATTTCCACAAAAAATAAAATATCTTTCGAGCGCCATCTGTTAGCCATCGCTATAATTGGATTATAAATCGGTTGTCAACTATACCTATAATATTTCTGTGAGATGACTCTAGATCTATTCAAACACTAGAAATCTTTCGGAAAAAACAAAGATGTTACGACGACAAACGACATCGCACGATCACAGCTAGTAACTCTAATCCTAACTTTAATATTATAAATGCGATTTAAGGTTGTTGGTTTGTTACGGTAGTACTCCTTGACGATTCAACCGAACATTCTGAAAATTTTTACACACATTGTCAGGGGTACAGAAAAATACATGGTATCTTTTATGTCGAAAAAATGTATGAGAAGACATTTTGTTACATGACATGACATACATTACCTATAATTTCAAGATACTATAAGCGGAATCAAGTTACAAAAATTACCAGCGAGGAAGATAAGAAACGAATGAGAGCGAAGCCGCGGGCAACAGCTAGTGTACCATACGTTCAAGTGAAGGATGGGAAGGGGGTGAGAATGTAAGATAATGCACAGGGTCATAAAAAGTACCCTCAATCAATGAGTATACATCCATTGTATTAATGCGCGAGAATAGAGAAAGTGTAGCACAATTAACAAGAAGGTTATAGACATAAAGCTTGGTCTTTAGAGATTTTAAATAACCCGATGCAATACAATAATCAATCATGATATTGTAAGGATTAACATCGTGTTTAACAATACAAAGGAACAATTGCAGAGCGCACCGGAATGTCACAAGTCAGCCTTGCCAAGTTGAGTGACAGCTGGCGTATTAATGATAGGGACAAGGTTATAAGCGTTAGCGGGAGAGATTCGCTAAAGGTGCATTACTGTTTACTATTGATGTTGATTTTGAAATGTGTAAATACAGTTTTATATCAATCTTATGTTTAATACAGTTTTATATTATGACAAAATGAGGAATTTTGAATTTTTACGGTACTGGGTTTCATTGTTTTGCGCGTGCGTCTCATATAGGTCAGTTAATCTGTTACCTCCAGTGGTTACTTCTTTTATAGTTAGAAAAACTGAGCCCCGCGGTTTTACACGCCTTGCAATTTAACTGACATTCGTCCAGCCTAAGCTGAACCCTCTTTAATATACCCGCTCATATAGATCTGAGGTCAACTTATTTTTGATGATGAATTATTTTTCCATGCAAACTTTCATGAATTCATTAGAACTATAGGAGATGAATTTAGAAAAATCCTTTCTTAGTGCTCACATGTAACAGAAATCTCAGAGCAAAATTTCACGTCTCAAGGCCACCCCAGTAATTAAGGCTGTGCATTGATTACATCACTCAGTCAGATTTAAAATATATATCAAAGATTTTATTTTAATTTTGATAAAAGACACGCTTTCTGCAGCAGTATGTTATGACCCTAATGAGCAGTCGAAGCATAGTGCGCGAAAGCGATTCCGAATTAATTATTTTCGGAACTCAAGATGCCTATTTATGACGTCAGTATGTCAGAGTACGTCGGTGCACAAATCAGAGCATGTCCAATCTTCTTGTTTACAAGCATAATGTGTTGTATTGTTCAGGCTGCAGGCGGTTGCGGGCCATAACGCTTTATTTACATATAATTAGTTCAACGTTGGATGTTTCAGAAACGAAATTTCTATTACAACTATAAATCTAGCAATTTTTTATTTGTTTTGGAATAGATATAGATTATAATATTAATGCTTTTTTTAAAGAACTTCAATTTATACTTCTAACGACGATGACCAACAAAAAAATATTAAATATAGTCTAGTCTGTTGTCCGCATAATAAATCTCTCTCGCATTTTAACGCATAATAAATCTCTTTTATTGTTAACAAATATATAAAAGAAAACTACGCACAAAAAAATTGTGTACAATTTTTCGGAGCTTTCAATGCTTTACATATAAAACTGAATGAATGGATCTAACAATAATGAGGCTAACCAAACTTAAATAATATAGATTCATTATTAAATAAAACCTTATTTAGTAAATGGCATCGAAAAAAATAATCTTACCGTATATTCTGATAATGTCCTCTCTGAGGGAGCTCGGTGGCTGTCGTTTTCATCTCTGGACGAGCCTCTGTGCAGATAACCTCCTGACGATGGCGAGTCCACACCGGACCGGTGCGTAGCCA
>JWHW01034675.1:44199-75207 GCA_000931545.1 Papilio glaucus | reverse complement strand
AAAAGTTTGACTGACACATCAGGGTTTTCTTCTACCGGTTACAATAGTGGGAACTTGTGTTGTCGATTTTATGTGAAGTGGTACACTCGGCGAGTACAATGTTAACGGCTAATTGTTTTTTTTATCAATGACTTCTGATTGATTTTAAAACGAGCACTCGCTGATTCGATTCTGTTTATTTAAATCGATAAAATAATTAGAGCAAGTTGTATTAAAAAGGAAAGTACCAACTTGGGAGATCATTTAGATTATGTTTTGGATGTGTGTTTGTTGTTTGTTGATGTTTTTAAAGCAGAGTTTTTAGCATCAATTATTTACTAATCTATGAATTCTTCTACTAGACAGTATAGTAGGCCAATTGAATTATTACTACCCGTCCTATTAATGAATTGTATTAATGGCGTATATCCTTAAGGACTTACAGTTGAATGGTTGCAAGTGGGAACCACAACACATGCATCATTTTTAAGGATTTTAACTTTTATAAATCAATTTTAGGATTATCCAAATTAAATTCGGTTGATTCCATGTCAATTCGATAGGTAAACGTCAGAAAGTTGAAATATGAAAGGCTAACTTTAATATGTAAAAGTTCGAAGTTGAATTAAAAAACCAAATGTAAGCAATCAATAAATACATACTCTAGTTAACCATCATTATGCGTTATTTTAAAAGATTAAGAACTATCGAGATTTGAAGTTTCCTTCGTTTTTAACATAGACAAAGGTAGTTTTCTTATTACATAATAGATTTAGCACAGCGTAAATTGTTTCAAGCAATAGAAAGCATGAGGACTGCATGTTCAAACACTCGGAAAACAAACACAAGTGTTGAGTCAGCGAAAGTCCTTCCGGGTTGTTACAGGAATTGTTTAATAAGAAAATCGTCTTTATTTGTACAGAGGTAAGGTGCAGTAGATGTTTAGTGTTTACAAAAGGATTTACAAGTCATGTATGGAGATGCACTTTCGCGCATTGTGAGCACAAACGCTAATGGAATAACAATTACTCTATTTGACTGGTTTCTGTGTAAGTGTGTGATTTGCACAGGTTCAATGATTACCTTTTGTTGAGAGTGTTGCTAATTTCGATGATAAAATAAAGTTTCTCACGTCTTTAGTTTATGCATTATTCAGTGTAGAAAGACACAATAACTGTTATACGAATGGTTCAGCTAGGCCGGTGAAATAACACAACCACACAAAAGACGGGAAAAGTATTCTTTGTTTCGTCTGATGAGTTAGTTTCCGGAAGCCTAATTGTAGTCCTCTTGCTCCTCCTATCCTTTTCTAATAAGGATGGGATGGGAGTTCGAAGAGGGAAGGGGATAGATAGGAAAAGGAAATATCCTTTGTCCTGTTTCTCTTACCATTTTAGGTTGGTTATGCATCTGCGAATCATTATGTCATTGTCGTCTTAGGAGTAAGGTGCCGAAGGTTCTACTCCTCTTTATCTTCCCATCCACTTCTAATATGGAAAGGATGGGAGGGGGAGGAGGATTTGATAGGGGATGAAATCAATAGGAAAAAGATTTTTTTTCTGTTGTCCCCTCCTCTGTCCATTAGAGGCATATGCAACTCATTACTGTCACTCAACGCCTGTTGCAAGATGCCTATGGGCATTGGTTGCTTAATATGGTGAACTGCTTGCTCGTTTGTGTGATCCTTGTTCCATAAAGAATATAATTTGTTCAATAAATCTGGCAGGCGGTAAACGCCTAAATCCATATGTCAATGTTTTGTCTACAAGCCTTTTCGGAAAGATTTCAGTTTAGTTAGATAAGATTTTTAAGTTATATATAGATATTTGAGTTATTCTGATTTATAACTTTTTTTCGAACTATCTGTAATTTTAACATAATGTCAATGATCTCTCTCGGTAGTTGCTTCTGTTCTATAGTGCAGAAGCATGTACAACAATTTCACAGTTTATCCAAGGATCAAGCGCGAAGGAC
The DNA here is from genome assembly GCA_000931545.1 of Papilio glaucus. Taxonomy (NCBI): domain Eukaryota; kingdom Metazoa; phylum Arthropoda; class Insecta; order Lepidoptera; family Papilionidae; genus Papilio; species Papilio glaucus. Next base: position 73,254 of record JWHW01034675.1, on the reverse strand, counting down.
AAGTGTTCTTCGCGCTGAACGTGAGCCTGTCATTGTGGACGGATTTACTTGTCTCGTTTGACTAGTTTTGTACCTTTATTTCATTCTTCATTACGTCAGTTCAATTACGAGTTGATTTAAACCTTCCTGTATAATTTTAAGTCAATCACACAAAATTTGAGAATGTCACTTTTACTATAAAACTACCATAAAAACCTTGAACTGTTTGCGAATGATTAAGGCATTTGTAGCCCTACAAATAAGTTTCTTTTTCGCTTACAACTGCTTTAAAGGCTAAAAATACGTTGCGCATAAAACAATAGTAACAATAGCGTGTCGATTGCCGACATCGATTAGTGACGCAAGGTATGGAATCGATATTATATCGAGTATGTACTTACAACCTGCTCGAACACTCGTAATATTTAGGTAAGATGTTTTAACGGGCTTAGTATAAATCAAGATTATTGAAGGTTACTCTCGTAAATTTAAAATCGATTTTTATAATTATTCGATTTAGTAGTGCAATGCCAAATATCAAGATGGCGTGGATGGTAGTTGGAGCTAAGTCCAGTTGAGCGATGGACAAACTCAGCAGTAGGAATTATTCGAAACAGTTCTTCGGAACAATCCCCATGGTACAAGTAGAACGAGAAGCGACGTCTCTTCGCAGTGCCAGAGGTTCAAGCCGAGCAGTAAGAGTTCGGTCGTTCACCATTCGAATCGCTCTCCTTTGTATGCGGTCAAATGAAAAAAGCTGGTATGTAATTTATAATATTTAATTCATTTGGTTGTTTTATCGGATGACCTTCTTCCTTCCTTTAAGAATCTCCATAAAGTTTGGTCTACACCCGCCTTCGTCTACTGGACTCCAGCAGCCTTGACCAGATCGTTCGTCTATTATGTGGGAGTACTACCTACGCTTCACTTATTTATTTTTTAATATTTTTTTGTTAACGTATTGTATGGAGACCCAAGAAAAATGTAAACACACATCCTTGCAATAATGACCCACTCCCTTGCACAACAAACTATCTACATTATTAGCATTGTATTATGTGAGCTGTGGTTAAGAACGTTGAACAATAATCATAGTGCGGTTAAATGAAGTTTATTGGACATGCGGTGTCACTATATCTTGTCATAAAGCTTTACGGATAAGTCAAAGTACACAATAAAATTGTTAAAAGAATATCTACGCTATTCTACACATTTTTTTAATATAAATATTGTTCTCGAATAACAAAATCATCATCTCCCTTTCCTTTTCCCAGAAAATATAATTTCATCGTTTTTTTGCTACTTTTCCTGTGAAAAAATTCGAGCGCTCGTTTTCAAAAATCGACCCCCAGTTGAGAAGTGTCGGCGTTAACATTCTATTTGATTGAATTAGCAGGAAATATTTTGTTGATTGTTTTATAAGAATAATTCTTAATATGAATCCAACCCTGGTTTTATTATTTTCTTCAGGACTTTTTAAGTATTTACCACTATGGAAGTTAGTACTTTACCTTAAGACGATTGGGTTATTGGTTTTGGCACGTGAGTTTACTGGAGTTCTATTTTCTTTGGGTCGTTATGGGTAGTTATTACAAATTCATTTTTATTTATGTTACATTATTTTCAGAATGAGAATATCCCAGCCCTGATTCCCACAAAAGCCACTCACGCACATTAGTCTATCGGCTTATTTTATATGGTAACGTGAAACGAACATTTCTCTCTGAAATAGCAAACGTTTATAATAGGGAGGGTTCTCATTACAAACCATACAAAATGCGATTAGGATATCCACGTCTACGCAAGTGTTCTGTGTGGTCCGGCGTCACCCATTCAATGTTTACCTAGTTCTCATCTAAAGTTTCATACATTTCGCCTATACAGTTCGACAGTTTTACCTAATTCTATTTTGCAATTGATTGTTCGACTGTACAATGTTTTAGCACTTAAGCGCCCGATTTTACATTTCGTAACGGTCTATGCTATTTTCGACTTTAAGTTTGGAGCAATAAAGTTGATGTTTGTATGTGTTTGGTGGAGCTATTGCTGTGCTCCAGGCAATTTTACATTCTTTGTGCCGTTTGCTTTACGACTTTCCATTTTAATTGCATATTTGTGTTAACAAGTTCAGTGTAAACACTAGAGTCGTATTCTTGTTGTGAATCTGTTTTGTCTAGTGCTATTGTGTTTGTTTAAACGCATTAAAAATGATTCTGAATTCATTAATCTTAAGAGTTTATTTGTGTGTAACACAATGCACATCGGACAAAGTTAATTTTATGCGTACAATTTTAGTTTTTTCTAGAATTTTATCATCATTCTTTATCTGAATCATTTTTTATCTGAATTTCGAAAGTATTTTTTGTGATAGTAAATAGTTAGAAAAGTCGGTAATTGTCGTAAAAGATACCTAGCCTATCTTTACTTTGACTAAAACAAAGGTAGGCCAGTATCTTTTCCTTATTTAGCCCTACTATAAAAGTAGAGACAAAGCAGTAATTAAAATATTATGAGTATTTTTAGCAGACCTAATAAAATGAGTATCAATATTAATCTTTTTATTTCCAAGTTGAGCAAAATAGTCGCTTCAATTGTTTTTTCGAACGATTCACAATCGCTTTTGAATAGTCTTCGCTTCGTTTCCCATTTTAGGAATAAGCATTCACTTCGCCACGAAATGTCTAGGCGTTACGGTCCAAAGCCTAGGTCACAAAGCACCGGGGTCGCTACTCCGCACCATTCATGGTATTTTACAAATTCCATCTGCGTCTATTGTTCGTGCCTCACGATTGGATATCGAATTAAATTTGGTTCGTAATTGTAAGAGACAAATAATGGTTGGTTTACATTTTTTTTCAATTAGATTTTTTTGTTCATAAAAACACTTACCCCTTTATGTGTCCCTTATTTTTTATCTTTTCATAATTTAAATTGTATACAAAAATAAATCCTTACAGTATATTATCGGTTCATCCTTACAATTTGATCTAAATCCACTTTTCCTTAAAGATTAGTTGAATCAACATTAGAGATGTAGATTACTATGAACGTTTTCGTTGCCTCTTAACTGTTCAAGGAGTTACTGAAAAGTTATTATTAAATATTTATCCACTGGGTTAACTTTAATCACTGTAGACACATAATACTTGCTGGCAATTTATGTGTATTCCTATTCAATGCGCTCAAATAAAAAAAAACTAGCCAAGTGCGAGTCGAACTTCTGAACGAATTGTTCCGTACCTTCTTATCCATAAAAACGGTAAAAACCTGTCTGTTGTATGGGAGCCCCCTTTAATATTTATTTTATTCTGCTTTTAGTATTTGTTGTTATAGCGGCAACAGAAATATATCATCTGTGAAAATTTCAACTGTCTAGGTAGACTGTCACAGTTCATGTGACAGACACAGTCGGACGGACAGCGGAGTTTTAGTAATAGGTAAAAGCTAGCTTTAAAAACCGTTTTACGATTTCGGTACAGAACCCTAAAAAGAAGTATTAGCACAGCAACAACAAATAACAAATAAAACGTAGTAATATTTTAATTAAAACCTAATTATTTTGTTTTATTTCTTATTTAAACAATATAATCTATTAGCAATCTATGTCTGTGATATTATTGTACAGTCTATAATCGATTTGGATCGTGCAGCTATTGTGATGTTAATGAACAATTGCTTTTGTAAACGTGTTATAATTAACGACTTCCTCGTGGCTTCCTCCGCGCTTGCTGGCGCAGTTTTTGTTAAACGATCCATTGTCTTCCCGAGGTACCGTACGTTGCGATTTAGTATGTATGTTATTCTTCAAAACTATTTTGTTGATTTGTAAATCTTTGATTTATGTTGCAAAAGTGAGTTGCAGGAGGATTACGTCCAAGGAGAACTTATATCGATCAGATTAGTGATATACTAAAGAAGGGCGATATAAGAAGTACCCGTAACCGACGAGCATGTATGCGTAAGGATGTAGAAGTAACGAGGGAGGGGTGCCAGGATCGCGCCAAATGGAAATCCATAATCGCTGCCTACCCCTCTCTGGATTACGGGCGTGAGCGTACATGAACTTCGACAATATCTTAGAAGTCCAGTTCCAGCCTTTAAGAGGGCGTAGCTTGTACGGTCTTTTCTTGTAGGACTCTAAGATGTATCGGTTTGAAAATTGATAAAAGAAAACAAAGGGACGGAACGAGGCAGTGTGGAATTATTATTTTAGTTACTACAGCATTTTTTTTGGTAATAAAATATATATTATGCTCTTCTAAGATTTTCCTTATAAAAAGTGGCAAACTAGCAAGAGGTTTAGCCAATATTCAGCGACCGCTGTCCACAGGCATCTAATGTCAAATAGATGTGTTGTCTTTAATGGTCAGAGCAATTTTTCGTACCCATCCCCTCCTCTGACAAATCCTCTTCCCCTTCCGATCCTATCCTTATTAGAAAAGGATAGAAAGGAGAAGGATTAGGCTTCTGGCACCTCACTGTATCAGGCGAAACACTGAATAATTCTACTTCAGGGCTCAGGCCTTCAGATACTACACCTCCTCGCGGTATCTGATTACAGGGTTAAATATCTGGTCTCGCCGGGATCACTCCCGGACATCACCAGCAACAGTAAAGGGTTGCTGGGGTTCTTCCGGGAGCTGAGCTGGCTGGAGAGACCTACGTTAAGTGATCCAAATGGAGTTGCAGAAAAGTAGCCCCTAACTACTAACTTCAGGCCTAACTTCTGTGAGGTCGTCGAGCCGGCCCATTCGTTCAACAGATGTTGTTGCGCGCTCTACCACTGTTAATTATATTATAAGATGTATGAATGATCTAGGATATATAATGGTTATAAGTCCTATCTATATTTATCAATATATCAATGTTTTGTACGACAGCAAATACAGAGCGCCGGCCGACGTGTTCACTTTGTGACCAGTCAATGTTAACATTCAAAGTATAATATCATCAATCTAAAATAGATTAAGGTGTGAGACAGAAGACGTCTACACTTGTTTGTTGCATTAGTAACACGATCACAAGTTCTATTACATTGTTACCTCGTTAACCTTTTAGCTTTTTTGTAACGCACCTTCGAATTTAGATTTAGAAACCAATCTTTGTGCGTGGTAAAGGCATCTATGTATTTATATGTATACATGCTCCTATGTGAATGTATCTATCATAAGTACATGCTCCTATGTGAAGATGAATGCCGCTCAGCGATGCGTAGTGTTCAGTAACGGCGAGCCTGACGAGAAGGGATGCGCCCGACCGATAAAGTTTCTCATGACATTTGACTATCTTGGCAGGAGATTTTTTTTATGGTAGCAGACGAGCAAGTGGATCACCTGATGTCAAGTGAGCGCAACTCATAGACATCCGCAACAAGCAAATGATAGGGCATAAACAGGATAAAGGATATTTCCTTTTCCCCGTTAACTCCCTCCCCGTCCAATCCTCTTCCCGTTCCCATCCTACCCTTATGACGAAACGGTGGGAAGGGGAAGAGGACTGAAATTAGGCCTCCGGCACCTCACTCGTAGGACGAAACGCAGGATACTTCTACTTCACGCCTGTCTTCTGTGAGGGCGTAGTATTTCACCGGTCGAGCCGACCCATTCGTGCAACAGATGTTGTTGTTGCGGGCTCTGCCACTGTGAAAATTGTCCTTGATCACAACAGGCTTAAGTCCTCGTCGATGTATAAGTACTTTTCTTTGTCATATCAGGGCACGTTCTGTATTTCTACAAAGGCATGGCTGCTATTGAGGATCCGTTATAAATATTATTTAATTTTAAATAAAAAAAATAACTAAGGATCAAATTCGATAAAATGTTACGTGTGACATAAGATCTATGTGAAAACAAAATAGATTTAGTCTAAACAATTTGAATAAACCATAGAGTATAGAGCACATCTAGAATTAATTGCTAACAATCTATTTCAATATGGCCGCGGGCGAATTCAAATACAATTTTCACTGCATTCAAATATCTTCCATATACGGAGTAAGATTCTGTTAGTACATTTCGAGCGGTAAGTATGCAAATTTAATTCAATTGCGGCAATATGAATTAGTTGCGTGCGCTACAATGTCCGCTAGACGGTGAAACTTCCACCAACGAATATTGGATTGTATAAGACTTGCATAGATTCCTGTTAGCTGTTTAGTTTCGCTCGATTTATATTAACGGTAGGTCGTCCCGTCGACTACCTTCCTGCTTTCATTGTATTCGTGTACGAATTGAACGGGAAATTAAATTAATAAAGCTAATAGCAGTATTGCGTTTTTGTTTCTTTCGATGTTTAAAGTTTTCTTTATATATTAACAATACATAAAGAATACAATTCTTACCGCTTCACACCAACATTTTATTTGGCGTAATGTGAACTATCATCGTTAAATTGGAGCCAATTTACGCAAACCTTAATGAATTATATACCTTCCATTAATAACTACTTCTTAGTGGTAAAACTGTAGTAAAATCCGTTCAGCAGTTTTGGTATTTATCGCCTTCACACAGACGCGTTGAGGGGAACTTGTTTTAATCTTTTATGTTCCACTAGTGACCCGCCTCGGCCATACCTACACATATCCCCTTATATATATATAGAAAACCAGTGACCCGCTCAGGCTTCGCCCGGATACGGTTCGCATGTTGCTCCGATCGCTATCAAGAACGCCCGCTGGGCTAATTTGGACGGTTCCTGAAAGTTTCATCTAATTCAGTCTACCCGTTTCGGAGTCTATAGGGAACATACACAAATCTTCTTTTTATCTATTATACATATAGATGGATGGATATTCCAAGCAGAAGCAGCTAAACTAAAGACGTAGTTCATCATAAATTCGGAAGCCCATTCCATTGGAGCGCTCGTGAGTGGCAATCAGAGAGCCGTCAATCTATAATTAACTCGAGCCGGCTCTATCTCACCGGCCTCTAATCAACATGTTACTATTCACGACGAATTAATGCACTTTTTTCTTGTGCTTCGTAACGTGTTATGAGATACATTATTAAGTTAACGTAATCTGACCACTTTGTTATTGTGCCGCTGGTCTTGGAACCTCCGAAAGAAATATTTGACCTTTGATTTTTTTGTTTAATTTTGAATTTAGTGTCGAACCACACGCAGCGTTTGATGCACGATGCATCTTGTGTTACGTTACATGCTTATATTTGCATTTCATAGAATTTCTAACCACCGTTCACACCACGAGCAAGTGACGTAAAAAGCTGCGTAACGCTTCCTCGCAAGTTACATTACTTGGCGCATTTTGAAGGGCCACGTTGAGACTAGCAAAGATCCTAGGAACATAATGAACTAAAATAATGAACACTATTAGCACAATGATGTCCTGAGCAAAGTCCAGCTAGACAAAGATACCGGCACGTGTAAAACAATTAGCTGTGGACCGCTCTGCATTGTCTTTTACATGTAAGATCGTGTTTTCTTTAAAATATAGCGCCATCTAACAAAAATATCAGTAAATTAGCCCTCGACAACGCTCCAACAATGGATAACGCAAATACCTATCAAAAGATGGTGGTATAAAGGTATTAGATCTACTAGATTCAATATCACATAACAAGACTATTCTAGTTCTTCAAATCACGAAGAGATACCAACAGGTCCCTTTTAAATAGTTATCTAAGGGCTACCGTAGGTTTCTGTGGAATTTCACCATAACTACAAGCATGGCATGATTTATAACAAGTAAGTATTAGGAAACGGATATGTATTGTGTTAGTATTAAATTATCTCAGTCATTGAACATGTATATAAATGGAATGTGTATCTTAAATTAGAACGAAAACGACGAACTCGCTCATTCGATTTGATTTTAATATCGATTAATGAAATCGATATCTAGTTGGGAGGCCGATTAGTTTTTGTGGTTGCCGGGAGCAGAAGCGTTTAGGCGGATATTGAATCGATGATATATACGTTCTTTGTGATTATTAAAATGCATTTAAATTTTAAATTGGCCTATTGTTATTGAAATTGAAATAAGACACAGGTTTTTATGTGAAATAATGAAAATACTTGCAAACCAAATGCAATAAATATGCCATTTCTTTGAGAAATTTAAATATATTAAAAAAGTTTGAAGTAATAAGGTTACTAAATTAATTACTATTCTACGTAGGCAACAAAGGTACATCGGTAGTATAGTTACTCTGACTACCGTTGCGATCATTAAGTCTGGTGTATATTTATCCAAATTGATACGAAAGAAATCGTCGGAGACATCTGTCTCTCTTCATTCTCCTCTGGAAACAGAAGTGGTAATTGGTATCCAACCCGAGTTAGCGTGCACGAGCTATGATAACAGGGGAAATGTAGGTAGACATTAAATCCTGGCGGGTGGCAATTTGACGCGGTAGGTAAGACTGGACACGAGTGATGCAACGGTTAACTCGAAACCGTGTTATTATGTTGCCCCGTTCAGACAACACGTGCCGTGCCTCCTCTAACGAACGAACAAGTGCTTTGATCCTTTGCACACCAGAAATTGTGTACTAAACCAAATTAAAGGTTATACAGGTTTACTAACTTACAGTATGTTCCAAATCAATATGTAAATTTTGTAAACAAAGGGAACATCGTTTATCTTTCACGCTAAAATTCGTAAATACCAAAATATTTTCGGAAACAAAATCTTTCTCACATTACCCTATGACATGAGCTGTCCATATTATACAACTTTACTTGACTTTATCTCACAATTTCCACAACATTACAAAATTTCTGATGAAATTATAAAAAGTGTATTGGCCGTCATGTTTGGTGAAGCCTTCTTATATTCCTCATCTATGTTTTATAACGTTAAGATTTATAAATTAAATCATTTAAAAGGCAATGGGACGGTACATTGTTCATAAAACGCATAGTTGATTAGGTCAAAAGACTTCAGAATAGCAACCATGCAGGACGACACAGCGTAGGCCTACCACAAGATGGATCTGGTTAAGGTCGAGGGAGTTCATTAAAAAACGCAAGGCGATCTTTGATTTTCGAAGAGCCGACCGGCCTACTCCTAGGAGACAACGTCTTTTGACTGTCGGTGATGGTACCCGTTCGTTTTTAAATCAGTTCGGTTCCCAGTAGCTGCTAACCTCACACCTATTTGGGTTCTAGTATGCTACAAACCTGACAGTAGAAATTACGTAATCATTTGAAACAAATAACTTGCAATTTCTTTAGCTTGAATTTGTAAGTACACGTACATCAACAAACAAAGCTCTCAAAGTCATTGTTACAACAATTAGTTGCGACATCGACACTCCGCGCCCAATTTGTTACGCACGCTACGCTGCAGATTCTCCGACCTTGACTGCACATTCTTCACCAAACCACAACAGTTTTACAGACGAACTAAACAGAACACGACTTTAAAGCCTAAACAATAGAGTTCAAATTTAAAAAATAATTGTATTCTAAGCCAAAGATTGTTGAACGTTCGTGATGTGATCATTTTATAGACACACGGTCAGTCATATACTGGTTATTGACGTATGTGAATAACATCGAAATTGAGAATGGTTGATTTCAATACATGAAATAATTGCTGGGAAAAGCATTGCATTCACACACGTACGCGTTAAGAAATAATAATTGCATTCATGTTTATATGAAGAAACTGAATGGTAATTGAATTTTCTCCGCTTAATTATTTTGCTACGAAGTATTGCTTAACTCTTTGCTTGCAACGATTTACACATAGACGTTATTTATTATATATTAATGCGAAAAAAGACAAATTTGTGTACTGTATATAGTACATAATAATTGTTATTTGATAGCAGGCGGATAACAAGCAACTGGCTAATCTAATAGCAGTTTCTGCCACTGTTTTAGTCGTAGTCTTAGGCTCCATAGAAAAGAAACTTAAAAATTAATTCTCACAATTACTTTATTTTAGATGCTCTACAGGAGAAATAGAAGGAGAAAGACTAGAATACAAGCAAAATCCTTTCTTAGTGCACGCCTGAGTAATAACAGAAGTTTCTGTGCATAATTTCAAGACTCTAGTCCCCGTAGTTTGGGCTGTACGTTCATATATCAGTCAGTTTCTTCTGTTATAGAAGACTACTGTGTGTATATAAGGCGGAGTGAAGCACGAAGCAATGCTACACACGATCATTACGATGTAATTGGTGATGCGTGTTACGTATTGACGCTGCATTCCACTACAACTCTACCCCACGGCGGTCACGTGACCGTAGCGGACAATGTTAATTTATATAGTACTTGTGATAGTGGAAACTGCAAGAGAGGCTCACTGAGATTAGAGACATTTTATACACCGCGGTCTTACCCGCCGTGCAATATAATTTAACCAATGTCCAGCGTAAGCTGAACCCTTTTTAGTATGACTGATCATGTAGATCTGAGGTCAATTTACATTGAAATATAATTATTTTTAGACTTTTACGGGACAAATTTGGAAAAATAAGTTTTTAGAGTTTTACGTAACCATTATTTGTTGTTTAACAGACTCACTCAAAGATTTTCTGTTGGAAGTAATTTTACATTCATAGTGTATCGATGACAGTTTCTAGAAACTTCCACAACAAAATTCCATTAGACTCGACACTTCTTAATTATGTTATCCTTTTACTATGCTTTGTTTAGAAGCAGTACAACAGTGTACCAAGAATTCATAGACCTTAAAGTTCATGACCATTTGTCTTACAATCAGAGCCGCGCCCGCGCTCGGCTCTTAGGTACCTTTTTCGTAATCTAATTTCTGTACGTGTCTGGAGGCACTCTATTGTACGCTATTTGAATATTCTGAATGGCGTTGCAGTATTTACTACCACACGATACATTTTTAAGGAGGTATTTATTTAAAATTAAAAGATCTAACCTCTCATGTAGTATTTTCATTGTGAGTACAATAGCCAATGATATTTTATACTATATATATGTTATGGTCATAAAAAATCACTGGTCAAAACTGTTCCAATTACAGTTACCAATATTCACATAAGTCAAATGGTGTAAAAAGGATACATAAATAAAATAATAAGAAAAAAGAGGACAGCTAGTGTTTTTAACTTAAGCGTAAATGTAAACAAATGACGTAAGCTAAAGAAAAAGCGTCCTAATTGGGACGCTTTCGAGTCTTCACTATTCGACCTCTAATGGCATATCTACTAGTTTTTGTATTATTATATCAATGACAATAGCAGTTTTGATGTGACACATCAAACCCCCCTACCCCCTTCTACTTCAGTTACTTACTAGTTAGTATATTTTGTAATTACTTCTTTACTATAGAGAACTTTATTAGAGAGAAATAATATTATAAAAAATAATGATAGATAATTCAATCACTTATTGTAAATTATTACTCATTGTATTTGTGATTTGTATATTGAATGCTCCAAAATTATAATAAAAATAAATAAAATTCCCGAGGAGTGTTGGCGTCAGGCCGTCAAAACTGTTGCCAATACCTATACAGTGTGCCGTCCCCACATAAGTGGGAAAGAAACAGGGAGATGAAGTAATTCGGAATTCGATTTTCCACGATCTCGACATGTGCAATAATTCACGACAATTAAAACAGGCGTGAACACTAAGAGGTGCAAAGGCGTTGTCTAAATGTGAACCAGTTCAAAGAATTCCATTTTTATAGTCTACTTGACCTTTGCGCGAGTATATACCGTGGTCCAGTTCAACTATAAAATGTTCTAGGAATCTACAATTATCATTGCAACTATACAGTTTACGATAAAACTGTGTGTAAGTGGCCATGAATATTTGAAGTGTAAGTAAAAAAAAAGTGTAATGTGACACTTTGGATAGCAGATAGATTGTTTGTTTCATTATTGTTCCCTTTGAAAATATCACAAACATATAGATAAATATTTTACATATACATACTAAAATGTATCATGACTTTTTACCTAGATATTTTTTTATGGAAGAAAGTGGCAAACGAGGAAGCGGTTCATCTGATGTTAAGTGAGCGCTACCCATAGACATTCGCAACAAGCAAATGGGTCGCAGATGTGTTGACAGAGGAGGGAATAGACAAGAAAAAGGATACTATTTAGGATACCTTTAAATGAAACTGTAAATCGCGTGAATTATTTTCTTCTAGCAGAAGAATTACTTAAGCCTTATGAGCCCATTGTGATTAATATTTTTTTTTTTATTTAAAAATGACTAAAGTTTTTGTCGTTTGTCTCTTAAGTAATTGGTCTCTCCCAAGTTCAATTTGGCATAAACTTCGTAAACTACTAATGCTTACGAATTGGCGGTTTAATTCAAGCAAAGGCAATGCTAATGGCGGCTTCAGGCTGCAGTAGCGATACTGTCCGTTTGGCTTTTTGAATTTTGTATGGAGCAGACTGGTAAGCTTATCTCTGCCTATAAATGTCAACGGTGACAAGTTAAGGCGCTCTGGCGTCGGACAATGGCAGTAATATCAAACAATTTACAATGCCGTAAAACTTTGCGACCCGCCTCTCGACCCGGATAATGATCCTTTATCAAAACAATAGTAAATACTCTTTACTGCATTTGTTCCATTGCTAGATTTTGATATGTTTTATACAGGGACGGAGTGAGTTTGTGGGGCTCGGCTAATAGTACCGTATCCTTAGTTATCTATATCTGTGACTCATTTGCTTGTTGCTTATGTCTATGGGTATCGGTCATTTAACATCAGGTGACAGCTTGCTTTTTTTCCACCTTCTACGCTAAAAATAAAAAACAAATTCATCGCCCCTTTTACTGTCATTTGTAAAGCATCTTTTAGTTGCTTCAGATGTTCGTTATTAGCGGTAGTCTCTATATACTGATGTTATATATTTAATATAGCCCTCGTGATAGTAGCTCGCTGGGTATGTTATGTATTTATTTTCTAATACACATATTACAATATGTTTTCTCTTAAGGCCCATAAACCTTTTCACTGCACATTGTCAGCTGTTAATAAATAGGATGTGATCGTGGTTGAAAAGTTAAGCTCTTCCATGTTTCCCTCCATCTATCATCAAAAATTATATTTTATGCAATCATTTATATTTGTTAAATGTGCGTATCTATCACGTGTGTAATTTATTTGCGAAGGCCGTACGACAAAGTGGCCGCACGACCTTACAGATCAGCTAACGAGCGTGCAATGGCAATGGCGGCATGCGATCGTACCTGTTAGCACTATCGTCGATCTAGGCATGTGCCGGCAACGCTCAGATTTATCGACGCTGCCCTCTGCCCGAACTGATGCTATTGCTCTCCAACAACCATTAAATCTATCGATATTTTGCAGCAATCTGCGCAGTTATAATCTATTTATAGTTCATTGCCAACAGAGAATAACCATTTAAATAAGTATTTATTTTGTCATTATTGCTTTACATAACACGTAAGAAATAATAAAACCTATTTTAAAAAAAGAAACATAACTTTTAAGTTATATTACAACATAAAGAGGAAAGATTTAATTTGTTTGTATTTGGTAATCACTGGCCAACTGAACCTATGTCCAGTCTAGTTCATCTCACGGTCGGTTTACAAGAAGGGACTTTCGTTTATGATAATGCGTAAAAGTCTTACGGCAATTCTTATACATTCAATTATAAAAGTTGTATAAATTAGTTGTGAGCATTTTTTATACAATACGACAAATTACAAATTTATTTTATGTCTAACTAAAATGTCTAACTTATATACATGATAGCTATGATTTTTTTGTGACTGAGATATCATTGTTTGCCTGGAGGAGGCATCTATAGCGGGTCTGAGGTGGCAGAGCGAAGAAGGCGCTTAGCCTGGACCTCAAACACCGTGTTCACACTGCCTTAAACATTCACATTAAACATGCTGTTATCTCTCTCCCTCTGAAAAAGCTGAGATGACAATGTTTTATGTGAATGTTTTAGTCAGCGCAAATTCACGGTTAGTAACTAAGTCCCCAGGTAGCCTCGGTAACTATAATTATATTACCAGATTGGATAGTTGCAGATGTATGTGCAGCCTTTATGTCCGGGGGAGGACGAAAAAGGAGACATCGAAGAGATAGGAAGGGAATTAAGCTTAGGCCGTTTATAATATTAATATTATAAAACAGAAAAGGTTTAATTTGTTTTTAATCATTGACTTTACTGATGTCCGTCCAGTTCTTCAAAAAAAGAACGTACTCCTTCTCTAAAGCCGGTAGCACAGTTCCTTTGATGTTGTGGATGTTCAAGTCCGTCGGTGATCACCTAACTAAACGACAACCCGTTGTCCGTTCTCCCATATAAAAAATCGGGAGAATTTACATAGATATTTAATATCATTGAGTTTCATACGTCGAAACTAACAGGAGTGTGCCTGAACCTTAAAATTACAACAAAGCGTAACAGTTAAGAAGTTAATTGTGCAAACGTTACAGCGAGGGCACCGCTAACTGTTGCTCGGAGCCAGGTGTGCTCTGCAGTTAGTGATGATTGCAGGATACTTATCGGCACTCGATTCCGTCTAACATAAGCCGCGACGTACAGGAAACTGCTTCTTTAAAATATGTGATGTGCTAACGCTGAGCGTTAAACAGTTGACTTTAAATGAAATAAATATATAGGTCTCTCCACCTCGGTATATTTTTTTTTGCATTTTTCAAAACAATAGTGCGTGTATCAGTGTGTATATAAGGAGGAAGTGAAGGTTTTTGGCTTATATGTATTAAATTCTATAATAAAGTTTTATTTTATTATTATTTATATTAATATTATATAAGTAACACATTTATTACTATCATTATAGATTTACCTATTTTGGTAAACAGCTAATTTGTACGCGCTGTCTGTGGGTTGCTAATCTGTACGTATTGTCTATGGATGGCTAATCTACACGTGTAACTCTTAACGCGTAATGCATAACATATAACGACCATTTTCCTATAACGTCCCAAATGAAGTTCAATGTCCCAATCCCCTTCCTGTATCTAGCCATTCCTTCCGCTAACATGAGATTACTCTCGTCCCCTATATAATAAGAAGATGGCCTACATTTCCTCTCATATAATCTATTATTTATTAACTTTCTATTAAATCTTTAATCTTTAAATTGCAATAAAACTCACGTGATTTCAGTGTCCGTTGTTCCTTCCAAGTTTAAACAGTTAAAAGCTGCGATCGTCGGTTCCGCGTTGGTTATCTGTAGAGAAATACTTTCTTATTACAAATGTACGTGCAACTTAACAGTGGGTTAAACGACAATTAACTTGCATTATACTTGTCATTACCTTCAACAACTTTAATGGAATAAGATGAAAGCGAGTTGTGTTCGAGACGTTTAGGGTATCCTCGAAAAACATCACATACGAGTAATTATGGTATAAAACGGGCTGTGAAGTTTTAAAACTCAAAGTCTTAAAACACCAAACCTACCACAGTTTGCCGCCAAGTCATCAGTAACATTTAACGTTACTAGAAAAATTCTAGAAAAAATATTGTCAGTCAATGAGGATTGACGTTAGAACTGAGAACATCAACAACAACGACGACGACAACCACTTCCACCCCCCACTACCCCACGAACTGCTACTGTAATTAAGTGGTTACATTTAATATAAAGATAGGAAAATTACAGTTAGTCGCAAAATGTATTACAACTAACTTCCATAATAGCTGGACCT
Organism: Papilio glaucus; assembly: GCA_000931545.1. Lineage (NCBI taxonomy): Eukaryota > Metazoa > Arthropoda > Insecta > Lepidoptera > Papilionidae > Papilio > Papilio glaucus. The sequence goes on along the minus strand of JWHW01034675.1, from coordinate 57,650 downwards.
CCATGATTTTCTCTCATCCATTCAAGTAATTTATCTATTTGTTCTAATATAAACTCTAAGTTTAACGCGGCTATTTCTTTGTAATGCCGGCAGTAATCTTAAATCGATACTGGCCCATCATTAGTAATGGCACGATATATAATTATCGACTGGCAACACAGTCGAGGGGTTGTTTTATGATTGCCAGGAGCAACGGTATGTCGAGTACTCTTTGTTTTTAACCGTAGTGATAGTGCTGTATTGAGTTATCGATATGCTCCAGATAGAAGCTTGTCGATAGTTTAGATTGTCGATGTTAAGTTAGTTAACTGTTTCACTTGTAGTGATGTCCGTTATATTTAGAGTTTAGTATAGCCGTTAATCTGCCTAGATAGATGTAAGATATATCAAGTATTGATAGATTTATGTGCAGTTATATTGACGGAACATGTACGGATGTGTTCATAGTTGTTCGAGTCTTCTATTCTTAAAAATAATGTAGTGAATGTGTTAGTGAAGTCTTATATGAAGAATAATAAGGGATCGATAGAAACTGTTAAATAGACTAAGACTATTACTACACTTATATTATCAAATTATTGTATACCTTATCATTTGTAATATTTATGTGTATACTACACTGAAATTAAACAAATTTATGGATTTTATCGCGTTATTTTTTTTTGTTCCCGACATTTCGAGTACTTTACAGCACTCATGATCATCGGGGGAATGATTATCCTGTATAATATCCCGAATATTTGTTTAATTTTAATTGACCTTTTCATAATTTAAAAGCATCCTTAATACTACGACAAAAGTTGGTAGTTCATATTTACAAACCAATTTGTTTTTTGAGGTAAAGTGTGTTCGAGTTCTTGTTTTTACTAATAATAAGTAACAATTGTAATATAGTAATGGATCGAAATGAAGTTGATTTCTAAATAATTAAAACATCACATTAATTAATCGATATTTTTAAATGACAACCCTAAAGAAACAAATGCATTTAATTTATTTGTCGGAGTACAGATGTTCAACGCTTTAGGTGGCCTCTTGTAGTGAAGTTTATGCAGTGATCTTCCTCGTAATTCATCACCGGTGTTCGGTGTCCATGTAAAGTAAGAAGCTTAAGGATTTATACGAAAAAAAATAGATAAATGAGATGTCGTACCAAATCGAATTAGCTGTCTTCTGCCATAAAAATATCCTTTAGTTTATAGTGGCCGTGTGGTTTAGGCCCCGACGTACGCGGTAGCGGGTTCGAACCCAGGCAGGCACTTTACTGTGTGTAATTTATTTCATTACCATTGCTCCAAAAACGGTGAGGAAAAACATCGCGAGGAAACCGGCGTGTCTTAGAACCACCAAATTCGAACACATGTGACATCCACCAACCCGCACAGGGCCAGCGTGGTGGATTACGAATCCTTCCCTCTCTCGGAGAGGATCCCTGTGCGTTCAGCCTTTTTTAGTAGTTTTTCCCATTGCACGGAAATGGGGAATACTACTAAAAAGGTTGATTTATTATTATTAGTTTATAAAATCTTACCTGACTCGAATATCTAGTAGGTATTATGATTTTTTTCTTTTGAAAAATCTTTCTACACGAGCGTTGTTTCTTTAACGGGATGCCCTTCTAATTAAACGATTCAATGTGTCCCAGTCCTCTAGCCGTGTTCCTGAATGCCTGTCGTCCAAATAAGTCATTAGTGCGGGCGTGTCTACGTTTAATTGGTAACCGCGTACCGCACCTTGTCGCTGCCTCGGAGATGTCTCCAGTGGCATGGTACAGAGAAATTGCTTTTAGTGGTCACTGTACTTTCGTTAAATAAGGAAGAGTTAATATAATTATTTTTATTTGATTTAAATATCAACTACTCGTAGCTTAGAGGGCTCAAGTTTCGTCAGTTAGTAAAGATTTTAGAAATGTTAATATAAAAAATGACGTCACCTACTTAAAAGTTTTACAAACTGCCTTAATTAAATGTCTGCTGCCTAATTTATACTTTAACTGCCTTAATTTCACATTCAAGTGCAAAGCTATTTTATAATCCGATCCTATGATAGGCTGCAGGTATGATAGGCTGATAGGTACAACAGTACGGGCTATATAGTTTTGGGGCAATGCCCTCAAATCGCAAGGGCTTAACCACCTGCGAAGTTAGACAACGGAGTTAAACGGAGCGTAGCTGTTAGACGAGATAACGGTGCCCAATGATAAACCGCCGGCGGCCCGCGGCCCGCAACGCCGACACGGAATTGGGTCGGAACTGAACCCGCTACCAATCATTTTGGACGACGTTGACAATTTTGTTATTGTTTTCGAATACGTAATTGGATTTAAATATAATGATTTCTAATTTTACGGATTTAATCGAATTGCCTGGGATATTGTGATTAATAAAATTTAATCTCAAACCAAGTATACAACTGTAAGATCTAAAGATACCGTGAGTTTATACTGCGTATAAAAATGTAAATTAAAATATGCGCTCACGCTCGTAACCCAGAGGGTAGGCAGGGATCACAAATTTCCATTTGGCGCGATCCAGGCACACTTCTCTCGCTTCTTCTAACTCTATACATCTACGCATATATACCATACCATACCCTTCTTCGTGTCCCTAATTTATGTAAGCTCTCCAATGACGTCCATGGAGGATACTTCGCCAGCAACTTTGACCAGTGCTGTAATGTACTCGGAACATCGCAAGCAATAACATTAAATAAGCGCCAATAATTCATAAAATTATTTTAATTTTAATACTTTTAAATATATTTTCAGTTAATTCCTGCATCAGTTAAGTTATATTAAAACGTACATGTAAAATTTAAGGTTTTTACATGCTTATATTAAGGTCCTACTTCCTTTGATACAGACGGTGATTTGGTATATCTCAATCGGACGATGACACACACAAATTACATATAACAGATGATATTTTATACTCTAGATATGTTACACTCATACAAAAGTGTTCCAAAAGCAGTGACAGTAACATTCACACACATCAAATGGTATAAAAAGGAAAGCGTAATGAAAATAATAAGAAAAAATATGTCGGACCTGCTATAGACAAAAGCGTGCTATTAGCACGGTTTTCGAGGCTTCACTTTTCGATCGCTAATGGCATATCTGCTTAGTTTTTGTATTTTAATATTATTGCATACCAGACACTTTGCAAGTAAAAATCCGAAAAACGACCTCCTAAAATATAGCTGGTAACATTGAACGAATAATAAATCATAGCCGTCATCGCAGAAAAATCAACAAGGAAATAAATACGTTGCAATAATCCTAGCAAAAACATCAATTTACTAATTCGCCTTTAAATATTGAATCTTTACTCTCGACCTTCGATCGTCACACTTAAAGTGTCAAATACATTTCTAAAGCTATATTCTTAAGGTTCATTATTAACTGCACTTAGTTTAGACGGAAAAATAAGTCCACGAAAAGCAATTGCTCCGAACACAGCTAACGATTTGTAAATAGGTGATATATTGATAAAGTAATTTGTTTATGTTCTTTTTTTTAAGGAAACGATGATACGTTACGAATTTTAAATTAAGAACGATATGAGAAAGATGGCGGATACAAATTTGAGCTTGATAAAATTTACGTTATAAATGACGTCTCAATTAACATCTATGTGATAGGTGTTATTGGCTTAACTAATCATTGGGATAGTTGTTTTAAAGCTAGTGAATAAAAACATGACTCTTATGGCATCGTATTTTATGTATTTGATAAATTATGTGTTCAAAAGAAATATAAAATGTAAGCCATTTTAGACACAATAACTGATAGTTTGAAAAACTTGCCAAGTTACATGTATCAATAGTTATTTAAATTTTAACACCTAGATGGCGTTATTATGGATCTGAAAAATAAGCAAATCCTGAAGATACCGGAAAGCACAATGAGACAAACTATTTAAATTATTGCATTCGGTCTTGGATAAGTTTGCAACGATTCTATTTAATCCGACGTCTCAGAGGGGTTCAAAATCACGTTCAAAGATGCCGTTTCATACATACATATAAACAAACATACATACATATGTATACATACACACCAAGCAAACATAAGAATGTTTTAAAAAGGTACGTAACGCTAAAAAGGTAAGATATTTTCTAGGACTAGACATATAAAAGCAATTGTTGAAAATTGTATATATGTATATAATTAATTGTATATATACGTTTTTGTATGTTATATATGGACCAATGTTCAGATTGGCCTAGTGGGCGATGCTGTGAAGTTAAGTAGCGATCGGATCAACATAAGTACGAAATGTTACAAACTATCGACATTACTGAAGTTATCGAAAAAAAATCCCTGGAAAGACGTCCGAAATAAGAATTGTAGTTTTATTACAAGGTTTTGCAACTTTTTGCACGCAACAATTTCTATCAATGACAATTCGGCTACTTATAACCTCTCTATGACAAGATTCCTGTCACATTTTGTAACCAATTTGTGAAAACAAAAGAGCGATTTCAGCCTTCTTTAATTAACTTAAAACATCTCAAATGCAACTAAAATAACTGTCCAGATTTTCAAAAATAATTTCTCATTCGATATCTAACGTACATTACAAACAATAACTATGCGGAAATAATTAATCATTTTTTTATTCATATGCTATGATAATGTAGTAAAATTTATAAACAAATTGAGCAATGATTGCGTCGAATATGTACAGGTACAAAATCGCCAGCATTAATGTAACATTGATAAATGTTAGCCGACATAATTGCTGATTCGATTAGAGGCAATAAAAATTGTGGTCTAAATGAATATACCGAGAATACTTTATAACAAGGTTCATTTCAAGTGGTTCTTACATTTTCTTTCATTGATAGCGCCATCCCCTATTTATCCAAGGATGTAAAAGAAGACGATAGCGTATGAACAGCCTCCATTCTTATAAGAGTTATTACGGACGAGCAAAGCGCTATGGTCATTGACTCTTTCTCCTTTGTCAGACGGCAGTATCATAGACAAATACTGCTATTTTTTTCTACAGGTGTTTAGTCTGGTTATTACTGTTTATAGCCGGTAGCCAAAGCTGAAGGTGAACACTGAGGACGGCAGAGCTGTTACCGCCAAGTGGATCTTTGTGGCGATTGGGATGTCCAGCAGTGGACTAACAGCTGAATAGAAAATAATACGGCACGGTGCATATTTTAAACAAAAATTCCAAAATACTAGTAGATTTGCAGCTATTGTGTGTTATGATAAGATGCATTTTGATAAGCAAGTACAGACAGCCTTGCAATTTCCCATCACCATTGCATTCGCATAGGAGCTACAGTAATTGTTTATACTGTCATCATTTAACTTTTTAATATAAGTTGCTTATCTGGTGGCGCTGTAGCGCCTGTAGATAAGCAACTTCCGTTAAATAATATATCCGCTGCCAAAATCGCGGTAATCTCCTGCGTTGTGCCGCAAGTTCAACGCAAGGCCGCCGCTGCGTGGGAACCTCGCCAGTGCCCAAAAGATTCCGCTTCATCTCGTTTACTGCCTACATTAACTATATTGCGCAATTGCTTCACTTTATTGATAGCGCATCGGATATGAACCAGGACACGGATATCAGTTATGATCTGCATCTGACAAACTACAATGTATCAAATACGAAACGCTCACAAGCTTGTTAAATATAGTTCTGATGAAAATTTTATTAGATCAAGAGTTTACGGTGCACAGATTTTTGAGTCTATCTCAATCGCAATAATCTAAAACATAAGAAATAATTGTTTGATTTTCTAATGAGAAAAGGTAAATAAATATAGACTTCGTTAGATATCAAGTGATCGTGAAAGTTCACTCACTTTTTTGATATATTTTTTTACATAAATTTGAAGCTTTTCGAAGAAGGTATTTTTATTTCTAGCCCCCACCTTACTACACACAATGAACAGAAATATGTACTTAAATGTATTTATGATGAGAATTAGATCCGTGGGTAATTGCCATAAATTATTTTAAATTCTCAGCTACTGAAGATATTGGAGTAGTTTTCAAATGGAAAATAAGTATATTTTAATGGCAATCGTAATCTAATCTAACAAATCAATGGTTCTTCCCCATAGAATAAATACCCCGTGACCGCTTAACAGCCAAGAATTGCAGCACGGACCGGCGACTTTGTCTGCGCCATCAATAACGATCTCGGTTGAGATTAACAAAGTCCGATAACCAAACGAATTTACACCATATTGTACAATTTTAAGGTCTCTTTTACGGTTTTAGTTTAGGAGAGAGTAGAAAGTCACCGTTCAACTGAATATATGTTGAGGTAGGTCTGGATACGTGTGTGATATAATTAATTATGAATATTATAGTCTTTATTAGTTTCTTGTCTTTTCAACTAATTGGGGGAGACAGAGATAGATTCACAATAAGCCCAAATCTAATCGAGCACGTAAAGTATTTGTATTATAGTTGTAGGAATTGCCATTTCTATATTTGAATCTCTTTTTTTTAATTGAAAACTTCTTTTGAAGTGAAACGTTAGACGATATTTGGTAGGGGAAATTCTTATAGGTTCGCCTGAACAACGTGCTCAACATGGGTCAGTGATTTTATTATGCTTGCATATGTATGCCCAGCCGTCAGCTTTTAGTTACAGTTCACCGAGTTTTACGTCTTCACGTAAAATACCTACTAAAGTTAGTTTAAGGTTTCCAATTAACGTTATTTAAATAAATATACGGTCACGTAACCTAGAGGGGTAGGCAGAGATTATCCATTTGGCGCGATCCTGGCACACTCGCTAATTCTCGCTTCTTCTACATCCTCACATTTACACATACATGGTGGTCGGTTACAAGTTCTTCGTATATCGCCCTTCTTGAGTATGTCACTAATCTTGTTTATAAAATTTGAACACAAATTTCTTCTACTCTTTTCATAATATAATTGTGGTATTTATATAAATTGTAAATAATAATGTTTAATTTTTTAACACAAAGTAACGTAGAAATTGATCCCAAGCCTTGATTTTATTTCTAGCCTTTATAAAAAGCGAACAACGCGTGACTACGTGCTGACTGACGTTTCAATTAAAAATAATTTATTTATAAAATTAAAACCACCCGCACGTCGATATCGATCTTTTGTTTGTCGGCACGTCTCTAAAGGCGCTCGCTTCTTCCTTTGTGGGGATAGTGTTGTTACATATACTTTTGTCCGTTGTAATTATCGATGAAACTGCTTTGTAAGGATCGACAGATGCATCTTTTTTCTTTTAAATCATTCAATTAACTATTAATAATTTCATTTTATTAGTTTATTCATCATTATTGTTCATCTCAATGATCATAGCATTATACATATTGAGATACACGATGACTTTCTTCTTCTTTGTTGTAAAATAGTAGTATAAATGATGCGGGCGATAAAAAAATCTCTCACGCCCGAGATCCATGGCTACATGGGAGTGTATGCACTAACAAAGACATGTCTATATAAATGTACAGTTGATACCTACAGTAGAATGTCTTTAATTACTACTAGCTATTGCACTTCGCGTGTATTCTTGTAACTTGCTTCTGCGTAAAAATTTGGGATTACAGGAAATATATGTCAAAAAGTTTAAGTGTCAAGTCGTACGTGAATAGTAGTACAGCAACCATATAAAATTACCATGGCAACCGATGTTGTAAATGAAGGTAATGCTTTTATAACTTACTCAATTAACTCGAGATTTTTTTTCATTGGAAATAAAAAGTCTCTATGTCCTTTTCTGTATCCCTAATAATGTGTGTGCGAAATTTTATGATGACGTAACAATAAAACAATTTTATATACTCGTTTATAATATTAGTTAGGATTATATTAACAACTTCTAATACCTTTTATCCATTTAAATCTGTTGCTTAACTACGAATGTTATTGTCTTATGTACGACGAGCATGTAAATAAAATGTGTTTGTGTGAGTCCATATAGTTGTTATAAGTCGATTTCTAACAAGATAGTATACATAAGAGATAGTAATTTTACTCCTTTAGGATTGGAACAGTGTTCCCAGCGTATACTTAGTCTAGATTTAAGATATGTAGGGCTCGTTGCCGCGAGCTTATCTTAACTCCATCTGGGTCATATCTTTAGGATGTTGGCCAGTACAGACTTGTTACTTATCTAAGAGACAGTGTCTATACAGAATGAATTACATGCCTTAGCATGTAATTTTGTTTGGTGTTAAATAAATGTGATTCTCAACAATTTATTTATCTATGCTAGAAAATAACATATTAATTATTCATATTAAGTTCTTTAATTAAAAATAATTAATTAAAAATATTAATAACATGATGGTATTTTGTTGTTTTGTAATGTAATTTAGAGTCAGCAGGACCTGCTGTATGTATCCACATGAAGAGTATAGATCGGTTCCTGCCCTCATCCAATGAACTCCAGCAACATTGATCAGATCGTCGGCCCATCGTGTAGAATGTCTACCAGTTCATTCTACAATCTTTAAATCCAGCGAACATTCTTTCTAGGATTAATTTGTTCGGCTCATTGCCCTACTATTTATGCACTTTTTTGTATATCTTGCGTTAAATCATGTTTATAACTAAAGATATAAATGATAGCTATCGTACCATAAAATATCAAATGAAAGTCGAATCTCGAATGATTAATTCCGTTGTCTGTTATTAAATTTTTATTTATTTTTAAACGACTTTAAAAAATGAGGAGGTTCTCAATTTGCGTGTATTTCTTATTTTTGTTACCTGTAAGTTCTAAACTTTGACATGCATGAATCGGTATCACATTTTTTTTGCAATCGACATTTTTCATTATCAGATTGGTCCCAAATAAATTTTTATCCCGATCCGGTTTTTCTAGAGTTATTCAGAAGATTTGCGAATTGAAGCCGAATTGAGTTTTTTGTAGTTTTACTACGTCTAAATTATCTGATATTGATTGATCCTGACCCTGGTCAAAAGTAAAAAGAAACTTAAAATTTTCTTTGTTTCCATTCAATCCGCTTGAATCCGGATTCCGCCGGATTGAATGGATATTTTGATTCAATGATAATATAGTTTGATATAGAGTTGTAAGTAATATTTTAGTCGTGAATGGTGGGCAAGGTCGCGGCCAAGGACAATAGTGGTAGCACAATCATTCCTATTTGATTTCGTAGGTACTAATTTGAGTTATATAATCTATTCATCATTATTTTGTTATAATAATATTACCAGGATAATTATGATAACAAATGTAATGTTTTAATGTTCATATGAAGAATAATCCTTAAAATAATTAATTAAAGAGAGAAGTTTTATTTTTAAATCATAATTTGTTAATGTTTCGTTTTATTGGTTGGATCATTTGCAAATTGACCCCCCATCATAATAATGTAAGCTTAATATTCAATCTAGAATTTTGAACGGCTACATTACCTTGAATCAAGTACACACCTCATACGGGTTATCTCTAACTTTGAATCTTTTACGGTCGGTATGTACTATACTATGATGAATGTAATGTAATTTACTGGAGTCTTGTTACAAGTCGAGGCGGGGAAAACAGCGGGTGGTAGGAATTTCAATTTTTATAAGAAATAATTGATATTATTAAAATTTGAATAAGGTACTTTCACCTTTATATATCATGTAACAACATCGATTCTAATTATCGATTACAATTCATTATAGTAGAAGCATTTATATGTTAACTTATAGCTCGTTTGATTTTCGTTTTAGTCCTTCACTTTTTTTCATTATTTGGTGTCGGATCTCCTCATATTCCTGCGCCAAGACCTGTCTTGGGTTATCGTGTCAGGCAATTGGGCTTTCCGGATGTCTCTTTTTATATTTGACCACCTGTTGAAGGGGGACGGCCGGATTTATAGCTTGTTTGATAACAAGTTAATAATGTAGACTCGTGATGTATTGACCACACTGCACTTAGTAATAATAAATGCATTTAAACGCAAATATACCTTGAGAATATTCTGTATTGATGTCCTGCTGTATACAACTGAAGACAATTACTTTCGAAGAAATTCCTGAATGAAATTAAAGAAAAATACATACCTAAGTATACAACGCTGTTACTATGGCCATGTCATGGCCATGTAAATAGTACCTTTCACGAAGTACCGTATTTAGCATAGAGATGTCGCTGTTCTCAGCGAATTGTAACGAACCAGACCGTGAACCATTCAACTTATGTCAGTCATAATCACGGATACTGCGCTGCAATTTAATGACGCTTAAAGGTAAACTTATTTCATCAAATAAAACTTGAAGAAGTATCTCTGTCCGCTTTTTAATAAACATATTTACCCCAAATGTGTGGAGTGTATTGGGGACGAAAAATGAAGCGGTTTATTTGCAAGTAAAAATATGATGAAGAAAAAAATGAACTTCATACCATTCACTAAATGAGTCCGTACAAAAATAAATATTCGTTTGTTAATTTTATTATAACAATATTCTAACAAGTTTTGGAATATTTAATTATCTTAAAAAGTCCTTTTTATCATGGTTTTTATTTATCTTAATCCATTGAAAATAAAGTCGTAATTGAAGACGATAAAGCTTAAAACTTCTTGACTAAGGTAACGGAGTCATGGCTATCGAATACCTGCGCAAGCGCCGGTGGGTCGAGCAAAAACGCAATGACATCATCATCGTAATTCCAAGTTGACGTGACGTGTTCTAAGCGGAGATCGCGATCCTCGGTCTTGATAAAGACCGGTGACAGATATTTGTGGTCTTCAATGAAACGTTCTCAGCGCCGCCTTGTTGAATCTCTGATGAAAATGACACAAGGCATATGCAAACCGCCAAATTGTGCATTGATATAAAATATGGATTTCAAATTTGTATCTGTTTCAAATTATTCGAAGTTATTTCTAATTATGTATACATAGAATTAACATTGGCGAACGACAGACAAATATTTACGACGTGATTCTGCGACGCCCACCGTGAAATGGTTAATCAATGCTCTAATAGATTGTTGGTCACGATGTATTTTTTTCATCTTATATTTCGACGGTCCCTACGTACACTATCGAAACTGAAAACGGCTACTTTATTTTGTCCACATTATATATAATGTGGACAGTATAAAGTAGCCGTTTTCAGTTTCGATAGTGTACTTAGGGATCGTCGGTACACTATCGAAACTGAAAACGGCTACTTCATATTGTCCACATTATATATAATGTGGACAAAATAAAGTACCCGTTTTCAGTTTCGATAGTGTACGTAGGGACCGTCGATTTATTCAACTGGGTTTGATTATAACGCCATCTTTTGAGTCTTTTTTATATATTTTTTTATGGAAGAAGGCGACAAGCGACCGAATGGTTCAAATGATGTTATGTGACCATTTCTATCTCTAACTCATCTGATTGTAGTAAATGTCAATAAGCACCACATCCGCTACTGTCAGAAGAGTTACAGATGCGTACCAGCTCTTGTGGAGAAAAGAGGAGAGCAGCAGAAAAGAAATGAACAAACTCTTGAGCTTTACTGCAGCCTAATAGGTAGGTACTCTAACCAATAGACTTCGTCGTCCATCTATAGTTTCTTATTGCGATGGCAATTGCTATATTCGTGGCATTAATTGGTCCCCAGCGTTAATTGGAGTTTCGAAACCGGATGTTGGACACTATTCCGTGTCGGTATTTCTATGATGGCAATCAAAAGCCAGCTTGTTTGGATGCGTGTTTGCATTAATTCTATCTTTGAATTTCAATTATCTTGATTTATATATCTCGGAATTAACTCAAGTTGGTATAATATTTTTAATATAAGAGTAAGACTCATTAAAGGCATTTTAATTAAGTAAAAGAATGTTACATGTTTGGAGATATGTAATTAATGTTCTGTTTAATACTTCCCGTTACAGATATTAAAGTAATAAAATCAAAGCTAAGATCTCTACTAAGGTCTTTCTTGAGTTTTAGCTCAAGAAAATGGCGAAATTTCGAATTTAAATATATGGTTCTGACATACATTTGTCACTTCTTCCATTTATAAATATTGTCATAAATTATGTGTATTGTTTATTATGTATGTGATAGTAAATGTAATTTGGCAAGGAACCGATTTAGCAAATATATTCGCATATACTAAAATAAATTAAATTGTTTTTATATTTTCTCATAAATTTTTCTATGCTCAAAACACAATAGAACGTCTCGTACTTTTAATATCCTGAGATTATATGTCTATCGGGAGTTGATTTATTAGTTTTAACCGGTGCCACAATCACAATCATATAGTAAATTTTCCTGTTAATAAAAAAGTAGCTCTAAGCACAAATTATATGACTAAAATTTCTCTGTATCAGGGACTCAGGCCTGTAGTGCGCAGGCGGAAGCTGTCTCTCAGCATGTGGTTACCCGTAACCCTACACGTGAGGATAGCTCGCTAACTCGCTAGCCAGATCGTGTTGCTGTGTAGTAATATTGTTTATGTAATACTTTGCTTTTTTCTTGATATCTATGTCCGCTTGTATTCGTACGTGAGATATTTTAATTATTTTAATTTTATAACGGACTCCAACTGTAATGGTTTCGGTGTTTTGTTGCTTCATTCGGAAGCTTCTTTTATTGTCTGGTGATAGATAATACCCATGCATCATCATCATCCCTGATAGAGGGGTCGAAGCGCTCGATTGTGTGTCTCAGTCTTTGAATGACAATACAGTTGAACTTGGATATAAAAATACTGAGCTGCACTGCGATGTCGCTGCGTCATCAACACCTCCCACTTTGTCTCTCTGGCTCACTGTGCATTGCTCGCGCGTTCCCTCAACGCACCTTATGGCATGTCGTTCTAATTTTTAAGACGCTTTTATTAGCTTGGTATGTATATATATTTGAATCTGAATCTTTGAACTTGATGATCCCCTTCGAAACGTCGATTTGATTTGAACATCTAACTTTTTAGAAAAACGGAGATAAATGTCACCCATAATTGTTAGTGTGAAATAATGAACATCTAACTCCTGCATCTTCATATTAGTACCATTATATTTGTGCTGTTGATATAAATCGGTGGTGAGAAAAAAAATGTTTGCTCTTATTATTTCGTTAGTTAGCTTTTGAATAACATTCGTTCATTATCAACAATTTAACTCGAAAAGAAACGGGATTTAGACATTTAAAGCTGCCGACAGATAGACTTTATTATCCGTTGTTGTTAATAAACAATAAAAGTCTATAAAAATTACCCAAATCTCGTTTACTCGAAACGAAACGAGTTTTCAAAGGTCATGTTACTCGTCTATGTAATCAATTCTCAAACACATAGTTGTAATGTACAGTTATGCTACGAACTGGCATTGGGAAAATATTAAAAACGCATCCGCTTCGTGTAAACACACTAAAACACGCACAAACATTGCTATAGGAAGTTTGACAAACTCGTTCCAGTAATTTGATTATCGGCAGCATTTTGTCGGCGGTGTGATAATTTTTTT
>JWHW01034675.1:15421-31793 GCA_000931545.1 Papilio glaucus | reverse complement strand
GCCTACAGCTGAAATTCTTTGAATCGTGAATTTGAATGAACGACAAATCAATATTTGCACATCCTTATGAATGAACCGTCACACTAAATATGGCCTGCCGAAGGTCATTTAAAGGTGTCGAGGTCAGCTGACACATTTTAAATGATAAGGATGCGTTTTCACTGTAGTGTAGCGAGAAAAGATCGGATTACTTAAAATTGACATCTCTTCTTTTCTGTAAGCAGTAAGAAAAGTGCATCTTTATATCTTTATTTATATAATATTTAAAGATATTATTTTATATGCAGACTTTATACATTTCCATTTGCTTGATCCTGGCACACATCTTTCGCTTCTTTTACCATATACCAACGCATATATGTTTCCTTACATCGCTTTCACTAATCTGATCGATATAATTTTATGTTATTTAAAATAAATAAATGATATTGTTCTACAATACATGTGCCATTGGCGGTCGAAAAGTGAGGACTCGAAAAGCGTCCTCATTAGGACACTTTTCTTTAGCTTACCTCACGTGTTTATATTTACGCTTAAGTGACAAACACTAGCTGTCATCTTTTTTCTTATTATTTTAATTATATATCTCTATCCTTTTAACAACATTTGACATGTGTCACTGCTTTGGAACACCTTGACAGCTGATTTTATCTGAGCATAAACATATCTATAGTATAAAATATCATTGCAATAAATAGATCCAACATAATATGAGTAATATTTGAATACGTCTAATATTTTACGTTGCGTGTGCAGTACAGCGGCGTAGAAATTGTCTTCAACGCACTAGAAATTACCATACAGCAGAAATAGTTTTATTGATTAGAGGTCGTAAAGAAATGTTATAATTTAATTCGATATTACCGGTCATAAGATTTTATGATCACTCATTATGAGTAAAGTACTTGAAGTTGCTCCATCCTGTCGCGAAAAAAGATTTTATACACTTACATTGTGAAGTGAGAACCTAGCTTCATGGTGTGCCTTAAAAGGTCACACACTCTAAAAAGCAGTCCGCAATGCTTATGGCTAGTTGTAAAAAAAGGACGTACCAAGAATAATACGCATTTTACTCCTTCAGTGTAAGCGCACCTTTATCGCTCCGTTATTGTTTATTGTTCGTACTTCATATTAACGTGTTTGGACTTGCTGCTTGCGTCAGTCAGCCCACGTGACGCCTGCCGTCGTACGGTAGAGCTGGCTGTTTTACTGAGGGTATAAACATCCAACGCGTATAAAGAAAACAGTGACGCTGCGAACATTTTAATGATAAAAACACAGGCAGTCATAAGGACTGCTGACAGAATTGAAAACTCAAAGCAGCCACCTGCTGCAGGCGCGAAAATATGTTGAATAAATAATCAATAAAACACCCCTTGTGTCTCAACAATAAGATTCAAAATTGAGTACAAGAAAAATGAATGAAAAATAGTAACTGGTCGAACGAAACTGTTCCAAATTCAAGTAAGCATGTTGCTGACGCATGTTGAATTGTTCTCGCGGACCTATAAGATTTTCCCTACCAAATATTGTCTAACAAGGGTAAAGACGTTTTCGCTTAATTTATTATATTATTCGTTAATACGTCTAAGTATAAACTGGACTGGTTGGATGGTTATATATAACAGCAAAACTACTAATGTAAAGTGATATATGTATTTCATATAAAGTATTCGCTCGATACTGCTTCCCTTTGGATTCCGATTTAAACTGACAGCTGCCCTACGCGCATGACAGCGTACCAACCGCCATAATGATTGGTCGCATGCTACAAGATAGACGCAGATCAACGCAAAAACTGCATCAATAAAACGTCATTTATCAATTACTAGCTGGTGCCCGCGGCTTCGCACGCCTTCTTCGCCTTCGAATTTTGTTGTAAAATAATCCCACGTATAACTCGAATTATAAGTAACATATGTCAAGAAGTTGTTATTATACAAACATGAAACATTACCATGACAACCGATACCGGTAGTAGGTATTATGTACCTCGGAAACAGTTTTATTTTCGGGATAAAAAGTAAGTACTCAATGCTAATTTCTGTACACCTGATAATGTGGGTGCAAATTTTCATGATGATTGTTTGTGTTGTTAAGGAGTTAAAGCGTAACAAACTCATATTCGCATTTATAAATGACGTACCACCCGTTATATCATAATAAAACAATGTCGCGGCTCAACTGCGCTTCCGGACATTACATAAAGCAGCCGGGGAGTAAGGAATGCGCAACAAGTTTTTCTCGACGCATACAAACGTCATAATTCAACGTTTCTTAGGAGGGCACTAATTGAAAGCAGTAGCCGTACAAGGAAGCGGCAGTTACGTTTTTGCCGGGTGTCATTACGCGTAACTGTAAGTGAGGGATCGTCGCCGATCGCTGTCGATTGGAGCTCCGCTTCAGTGGCATTATACGTTAGCTTTGCTTCGTATATTCTCTGCTACTGAATGGTAATGTTAAAAATGTATCGAAAAACGTGTCCTTTATAAGTGCACATACTTTTAAATATATATTTTTTATGTAAATTTATGTAGCAAAAGTGAGTGGCAGTGTTGGTAGGGTACGCCCTAGGAGAACTTATATCGATCAGATAAGTGACTTACTAAAAAGGGGCGATATAAGGAGCACCCATAACCGACGAGCATGTATGCGTAGATGTATGAATGTAGAAGAAGCGAGAGAGGTGTGCCAGGATCGCGCCAAATGGAAATCCATGACCTCTGCCTACCCCTCTGAGTTACGGGCGTGAGCGCATATTTATTTATGTTCATACAAATAATCAAAAATAGTTCAGTACATAACTCCTTATATACCTACTACCACTTACTAGTGACACAGAGGGGTAGATAGAGGTAAGGTAACTGCATTTTGCACAATCTTGACTAATCATTCTCGGTTCTTCTACATCCATACATTTTATATTTAGTAAAAAAGGATAGATAGGTTTATTCGTTCGTCCGGCAATTCTGAGAGATTATGTATCATAAAACGTCGTTGAGTCACATGGTCATATCAAAATCGTTATTAAATTAAATGTGCAATGGACTCATATACAATAAGTTAGGGACAAGTAAACCCGTATGCATATTACTTGATGACTTAAAAGATAAGTGACACACTTACCCACATGCGTGAATTGTATTGATTAATTATACTGAAGCATTGTTGTTATCTGAACGAATCTCAACAAGTTGGTTATGTAATTCGTTTATTTAGCATGCAAATGAATTGCGAGCTCTTCGGTACTTTCTCCAAAAGGCCTAATTTCTCTTTTTATCGTAACATGCGCGGCTACTTAGGAAGCGCTTGGATTTTAGTCATGCTCCCGCTATGTGAATGACCTAGGCAAATTGTAATACCTGTGTTTTATCGGCACGCTGTTTAAATATTAATTAGTCTAAGAAAGTGATTTCGACTAAAACGACTTCGTTGTTTGCCGGTTAGAGTGGCGAACATGATGTTGAAAATCTTACGTTGGTACTTTGTGGTGTCTTTAACATGCTTTTATTAGCTTCATCTGTATGTAGGTATCTATGTAACGGAATTTTACGATGTGATTTTAACTGACTTGTAAACGTCCGATCGACTCAAAAGTTTGCAGTCATATGAAAGACCAAAGAGTATGTAATAATTACGTTAGCTAGAATTTATACAAATGGACTGGTTGAAAAGAAAGAAAAACTTTGACGACGCTTCTACGCCGCGTTTGTGCTATTCTACGTAGTTACTACATTCTCTTTGGTTATTACTTATTACGTACTCTTTGTCATATGTCATTAGCGGTCGAAAAGTGAAGACTCGACGCTTTTTCTATAGGTTACGTCATGTGTTTACATTTACGATTAAGTGACAAACACTAGCTGTCCTCTTTTTTCTTATTATTTTAATTACGCTATCCTTTTTATACCATTTGACATGTGTGAATATTGCTGTAATAGCTCTGGAACATTTTTAACCGATGATATTTTTTTTATTTTTTTTAAAACACTTTTTTGCACAGTAAAAAGTACAAATGGCGGAATGGCGGATATTGTATGAGTATAACATATCTATAGTATAAATTATCATTTCATAGATGTATATTATATTTAATGAATTTACTTATTAAATAAAATAAATAAATATGCGCTCACTTTATAAATAAAATAAGAGTCTTATTATTAGATTATATAGGATATATGGAGAATTTCTGAACAATTTGGTAACCGTGCAATCACACAGAGACAATTTAGATGACAAACATTTGACGGATAGCATTTTATGGCGATTCATTGGATTGCAGCAACAGCGTAGGAGAATTTTGGTTTTTGGTTTTGCATTTGGAACCGAAAGTACGACGGTAATTTTTTTTTATAAGAGAAGGGGAAAACTACCAACCGGTCGCCTAAAGCTCACCGTCCCCCATGAACATTCACAATATCAGAGGAACTATAGACGCGCTGCCGACTTTTAAGGTACTCCGTACTCCTCGTACGCTCTTTTTTTGAAGGACCCTATTAGAAATACAGCTGGAGACAGATCATTCCACAAGGTGGTTATACGAGGCAGAATGTTACGCGAAAACCGCGCGGTTATTAGAAGTCCAAGTTAATTTCTGTTCCAATGCTGTATAAGTTATTAAGTGTTTGGTTTGTCCAAAGTTCAAAGAACATACGCCTCTTTGTAATGCCCGTAACATGAGGGAACCGAATCATGAGGGTATTAACAAGAAGGTAAAGGAAATAGAAGATTTAAAGATAACGCAGTTCTATTTCAAAACGCATTCGGGATAACGTAAATGTTGCTAAGACTATCCCCACAATTGAGAGTTATGGCAAATACTACTTCACAAAGTAATTTATTAAGAACGTTCTAAATAAATAATCAAACGTGATATAAATTAAGATAAAAACACTATGAAGATAATAAAATTGAAGTTAATCCTACAATGGAAGCTCAGTGACCCATTTTGATATACAAAGTATAAAGAGCGAAAATAGATCTTTTGCACATTGCAATTAGTGATATAGTTGTTTGCCACCGAATTTAATGGATCCTTTCCCAATGTAGCAACTACCGCCGGTACCAAGTAACCACGAGGCTCTCAAGGCGAGTCTGTCCATCGCCCACGCTTTAGCGGCCGCTGTGGGCAGGTCTTTAATGTTGCAAAAATGTCGTCTTGTTAACTTGCACCAAAGCGATCGAAGTACAGGGAGTCGAAATTATTAAATTTTCAATTTGAGACTGTAAAAGATTTTTTCGAAAGACGACTGTTTAATGATAAGATTAAATAGAGGCAAGGTTTACGTATTTTTTGCAACCAGCTATTTTAAAAATTTACACTTAGGAACGTCGCTGTTACTTGTCAAGTCCCAAGTTCGATTTCAAACAGAGACCAAAACTCTGTGGGTATTTTGTGCAGTTGGTGCACAATTGGGATCTAACGATTCAATGAGAACTTATTTATATTAGAATGACTTGCTTCCTGCGTGTCTGCGTACAAATATAGTTATTAGTAATTATTGTTAATACTTTATATTGTCATATATTTAATAATGAGAAACTTATATTAAATAACAATAATTCATAAACAGCAACTTTTTTCTAATTTATAAGTTATAAAACACATTAAATACTTTTTTATGCAATCTGGTAAGGTCAAAACGATTCAGCGATCGAAATTTTCTAGACCCGTCTGACAGTAGGGTAATGTTTTTCGCGGGTATGTTGTATGTCTATTTATGTATAGAAGTACGTGTGTATGTATTTATGGATGTCCGTTCCCTTGTGACCTCCTGTATCTTAATTCGTCATTAGATTCGAAGTCTTCCACGGACTGACAGAGTGCATCTATGAAGTCAAAATAAAAACCATTGAGCGTTATGTAAACCAATAAAATGTCATTGCAGTTTATCGGGCACTTTGGTTTTTTAAACGTACGTAGGTAGGTAGGTAAGCTTGATGCCTCCTACAATATTTTTTTTATCCTTCGCGTCTTGTAATATTTCCGAATTTAGACAGAATTGAGCCGGCCAAAACTAGACAATTTGCATCGACATATTTATTATTTGTCAGAACGCATTAGTGGCGGGGATCTCCCATCAAACCGAGTAAAGCCTTATGAGTCATCCCCTCGCGTCGTAACCAACCGGATAGTATTGTTTGACACGGAGCGGGGAGGGGGGGGAAGGAGTGTACTTTCAGTGATGACATCAGCTTAACTTGGTAAGCAGAGATCGTGTCAAGAATGTTTATTTACTGTGGAAAAGGTAATGTTTTTTTAAAATAACTAAACCGGTTCCGGCACACTTAAGGGTAAACAGAAAGTAGAAAGTTTTGTCTATGTCCAACAGATGATACCCAAAAATTATCACCAAACAGGCTGATGGTAATAATGATGATGAAGATGATATAATAAACGATGAACTGCGTTTAAAAACAAAACCGACTTTGAATCGGATTGGAGCGTGATATCTCCCTGTGTTATTTTTTCGTCTAACCGAATTAAGTTCAGTCTTTGCGTAGCTCGCCGTTGGCGTCACGCAAGGTGTTGAGTTTATGTTACCGATTACAAATCTAGCTCGAGTCTCTCAATACGCTATATGTTTTCGGAATCCCCCCTTGAGAACTTCCCGTTTCTAACAATAAAATAAACGTCGCAATTCTGAAAAATAAAATATTGAAAAAAATCATGTGCATTGAGAACCGCTTATTTTTTTAAACGGTTGAAACCGATATAAATGACGTGCTGAAATGTGCACAAGATAATATAGATATATATGCTATGCAATGGTTCCTACCATCGGTTCAACCGGGCAACTACCACGACCTCAAGGACTACGGGTGTTAAGAGATATTACCACTTATGCGTCGTTCCATGAGTGAACTCACATGCTTTTCCCATCAGTTCCTCCGCTCCTTAGAGTAATCCTGTCCTCCCTCTTTTCTGGTAACTCATCCTGTTGCGGAGTCTGATCGATAGCGGTGGTCAAATAACATCAGGCGACCTACCGCCAGTTTGCTATTATAAAAACATCTTATGACACTTGGAAGGTAATAATTTATATCTTACTAAAATATAAGACCATTAATTGTCTTTGCAATAATATTAACACCAGAAATTTTGCAACCTTAAATAATAAAAATAAATTTAAATGATAATCACAACGCACGTGAAGTTGACGAAGTAGCGTATAACAGACTAATAGCGTACGCAGCGTACTGAAGCGAACTGAGATAATGTGACTATTCTTAAGTTTGTCCGATAACGTATTTGTCAACAATTCCACACGGCACACAGAATGGCGCACGGCACGCTTCTGTTTTGCACTCGGCGTATCTATTGCGCACGACACGGGGGTATAATCACAATATAAAGACGGACCATCGCAGTACGCGTCATTGCAAAGACCTCGAGTGTGAGTAAAGTTCGTGGCTTAATAAACTTGCGAAGTCAACGTGAGTATTGTTTTTGATAATAAATAATTAAAAAAAAATTAAATCAGCTTTGACCAGTTTACATTTATACCTTGTTTGACAACAAGGTTTGATTTTTGTAAACAAAGGTAAAATTCGTGAATTCCAAAATATTTTCGAAAAACAACTTTTTCTCATATTACCTTATAAAATTAGCTAACCAGATTACACAATTTCACTCCACTTTATCTCACGATTTCCATAAAATGCAACATTTCCTATGAAAGTTTAAAAAGTGTAATGGTCGCCATGTATGGTAAATGACGTTTGTTTGTTTACAACAATTATATCTTACAATGAAACAAGGTATAACTTCTACACGAATCCGCCGGAACCGGAACTAAATGTTTTGTATCTTTCCTCTCAGAAAAATCACACTTATATATTGTCACGTCTGAAAATCAAAATCAGGACCCTTTAGTCTGCTATGTCAAATAATGTCAAAAACACAACAATTTAAAGAAACATTTTCCTTGTTTGGAAAATAAACGAAGCAAAATGGTCTCGTAAATTTCCGTTTCTATTTTTTTCTACGACAGATAATATTAATATTTCTGATTATTTGTTTACATATCTCTAAAATGTCACATTCAAATATGTTTTTAGATTGAAACTTCAAAATGCCGTGCTGCAAAGTACCAGCAAGCAAGAACCGCTGTTGCCATATGAAATGTGACAAAGACGGATGCGTATGTATACAAACTAATGAACAGTCCTGTATTTGGGTATGTCTAGACGACGAGAAGAATATTATGAAGTGTGAGGACTGTCAATGTTCCCGCACTGACAGCAAACGTCAGGACCTGAAATCTCACTGCAAATGTATTTCTACAAAAAGTAAACCGTGCATTTGCCTTTGTGTTGATGATAATGAAGAAATTAAACAATGCGATGACTGCAAATGTATTCCTAAAGAAAAATCCGCCCAAAAAGTAAGCCATGAAAAGAAATGTGACAAAAAAGGAAATGTAAGCATCCCTACGAATAATAAATCATTCGTCTGCGTATGTCTCGATGTTAAAGGGACTATTAAATCTTGCAATGACTGCAAATGCGACGGTGGTTGCAGCCAGGAATGCCCCAATTCCAATTGTGTTTGTATCCCCTGCAGTGGTGAATCAAATATTTGCGTTGGGGTTAATGATAAAGGAGAAATTGAAGTTTGTGCCGATTGCTGCTGCGTTTCTGAAAAAGATGCCACCCCCGAGCCCTGCAAGAACAAAAAATGTAACAAAAAACAATGCATTTGTATCCCAACAAAAGGAAAATCATTCGTCTGGGTATGTCTCGATGAAAATGGTGATATTATAATATGCGATGACTGCCCATGCGACGACGATTGCAGTAAGGGATGCTCCAAATCCAATTGTGTTTGTATCCCCAGCGATGGTGCATCCTGCATCTGCATTTGTCTTGATGACAATAAAAAAATTAAACGTTGTTATGATTGTTGCTGTGAAGAGGAAGGGGAAAAAAATAAGAATTGTAATTGTTGCTCTTGCGTTCGCCAAGAAAGTTTTCCCGTTTTGGCATTCACCGAGGAGGGAGTTTATAAAAAAAAAAGCGTAGTCCTTGATGATAAGGCCACTAGTACGTCTTGCAGCGACTGCCAATGCGTGATTCCGAAAGACACCAGTTCAATCTGTATTTGTATTCCCGGTGCATCACCTGGCACTGTTGACCAGAAGGGAGAATCTGAGCGTTGCAATGATTGCCGATGTGTTGCTAAAGAAGGCGATAAAACTAAAACCAGCCCATGATAACCTACTTCAAGAAAATTATTCGTAGAGATGAAACATAAATTTGTTAAAGTAGTTTTTTTTATTATTTTTGTTTTTACAAAAAAATCCATTATGCTTTTTGTGATTTAATAAAAATATTATTTTCTAAAAAGATTTGGTTTAATTGTTTCCACTTGAGTCTAAGGTCGCAAATAATCAAATTTAATTACTTTTAAAAACTACTACTTCTAAAAAAATTAATTATATATGAGATCAAAAGTCCTTGAAATAACAATTCATATGATTTTTTAAAATTGATTATACAGAATATGACATTTATCTGTATTTATTAGTACAAGTAGAAAAAATTATCAGCTAAAGTTAAAAAGGAACCACATAACCAGACCAAACATCAAACATATTTTAAACTAGTTCGAACGTTATTATCAAAACACGTATTAAAAAGCTCAACGTTTCATTAAAACTTTATAGTATAGTTTAAGCGTTGAACTGTACATTACATTATTTTCATCACAAAAACATTTTCTATTAATGTTATTTTTATTATCATACATATTTGTTCATGCAAAGAGTTTGAGAATATCAAACAAAATATAATCGTTTAAAAAAAAAACACGCAAGTTTCATTACATAGTACCTATCTATTATTATATAAATTTTAACATAGATGGCGTTATTCTCAATTAAAAAAAAATACAAATCTAAAAGATCAACGTTTCAAATCGATCCGACCAAAACAAACAACACATCAACAACAACATAACACATTAGTTTATGCACATTTTTACATTTTACCAGAAAAAGTGCCCCATGAGGTTATGCACTTTGTTGACCTACATATCTGTCTTCAGTGGAATAAGACTAGAAGATATTCTTTAAATGATTTATAATTCGCCTCTAAATCAATACCCTGGTTACCACCCCGCTATCTTTCGTCACTAAGGCCGCACCCGGTGCTATCGTCAATTACATATTGCGTATAGGAACCCATTTGTTACAGCATCTCATTTCTCCACGCGGGTACACCGCTTGACAGGCAGAGCATGAGTTGTTATTGTGCCGGAGACGGGGCGTCGTCTTCTTGGGTGGTACTATTTTACTCGGGGCCTACAGTTTATTATTTTTTATTACTTTTTAAGGCATACCAATATATTAATTTTACTATGCATCGCAGGAAATTTTTGGGATCAATACAGAAAATAAGTTTTTAAATCCTATCTCCTAATTGTCAAGGGTACACGAAAATACAAAGAGAAACATTCAATTCAAAAAGAAAAAAAACTTGTCGAGGGATACAACAATATAACCTTATATCGTATGTAAAAATTAAAGGAAGGAAAATAAAAAAAGACCGGCGAAGTGCGAGTCTGTTATAGCGGCAAGATATATACATTAGAGAAAATTTCAAATGTCTATCTATCACGGTTTCATGAACCGTGATAGATAGACATGCGATACAGCTTGGTGACAGACGGACAGCAGAGGCTTAGTAATAGGGTACGCGTTTTACCCTTTGGGTACGGAACCCTAAAATCGAACACCTCTGAAGGCACGGGCAACAGTTAGTAAATTATAATCTAAGATTTGTGTTACACATCTCATCATCAAAGGGATGTAACGAAGAAGCCAAATCTTTGATTTAGTTAATAAGCCGGTTGTTTGTTTTGGAGAGTAGGGTGCTGGGGGTATTTATAGCTTGTTGGTTTTGATAAATATAGTTATTTAGAAAACGGAAGCCAAAGTAATGACTTATTCTTCGATTTTGATAATGCTAGAGAATCGAAATACACCATTTTTGTTTGTGTTCTTCGGTTACAGGCATTGGAATATTACCAGCTAATACAAACCTTTAATTTTGTCAAATGACACGCTACTCACTTGATAGCGTGCCTATAATATTGCCACCTTGCATGAAAATTCTATTCTTGTGCCAACTACCCACCACAAGTACAGGTTAGCCAGCCTATCACAGAATGTATCGTATTTTAAACTCTATTACAATGTACTTACATCGTATTGAAATAAATTAAATAGTTATTTCTTTCGTACTTTATATCGTATCATTTTAATGGTTGTCGTGAAGCAGTCATAAAGTTGTTAACAACAGCCACAGAGATCGTCAGACTGTGTGTATAGTACACCTACTTAGGGCCATCTAATTCAAGCGGTCACGGTCCGAATGGCAACGGAGCCAGAGATCGCGATTAGCTGAAACGGTTCGCCTCGCGAACGCAATGAGAGGATGTTCACTGTATAATGATGATAAATCATACAGTTAATACACTGATCCACTGGACGAAAGAGTTATTTGATCGTCGTGGTGGTCGTGGGTTCGAATCATTCGATTACTGTCGTGAACCATCCCCTACCACTAGGTGAAGCTTAGTTGGAATGGTTAAAAGAAACATTAGGAACGCGTCCATAATCTACTAATATTTTATTATTAAAAAATGCACTCACGCCCTTAACCCAGAGGGATAGGCTGAGGTTACGGTTTTCCATTTAGCGTGATCCCGGTACACATCTCGAGAGATATGTACCCTTAGGGTCAGGAAGTGAGTTTCTTCTACCCCATACAAACGCATATAAACTCGGTCGGTTACGGGTACTCCTTATATCGCCTTTAGTATGTCCCTAATCTAATTTGTAGTTATTCTCCTGTCAACACTGCCACTTACTTTTTTTTAATTTTACTAATAAAGATTTTAAGTCTTATCACCTAATCCAGTACCGGAGCCTAGTACCGATTTTAAGAAGAAACGAGCACGATTCACCTGAGGTTAAGTGATACCATTAATATTCCGACTTTCAGATGCATTGCAAACCGTTATGTAAAGAGAAGATAAGAAAAGGAGATGAGGAATGGATAGAGGGGACCTACGGCACCTCACTCATTAGACGAAACGCAGAAAAACGCCCATGTTATGTGAGGTTGAAGTAATTATTCCGGAACATTTGTTCAATAGATGCCCTTATTACTGACTACCCATATTAAATTATGATTTAGTCTAATTTAATTCCATCAAACTCAAATCAGCATATCTCTATCCTATATAAACAATAATTAACTAATATGTGTTTTGTTAATTAATTTCTTTTGCACAATTTACCTCGTTAAAGTGTAGCAGCACGCTTCGCACATTCCGCATCGGTTCCCGCGCTTAATTCGTGTTTACGCCGCCATTAAACGCTTAACGATGTCATGTCTACTGTTATTATGATGTTAACGGTTGGCATTAGCTGTCTTTGTGTCGATAAGTTATTCATAATTAGGGCACTTGCTTAACCTGTATATCATAAGTTATACTTTGTCTGTCGACCAGAATTGACAATTTACTTCTTTGATTTTGGCAGATTATAATTATGAACGGGGAATGAGTGACAAATTTATGTTGCAATAGTGAGTAAGAGTTGGTAAAGGGTATCCTAGACGGACCGTCGTCGGTTGTCCGTCAGATTGTTGATACACTAAAGAATTACCAATACTTAGATGTAGAAAAAGCGAGTATAGAATGCATAATTGGGAATCCGTCATTTCTGTATATCTCTGAGTTGTAGGTCAAGACTCGGTTGAAGTTAATTTTTAGAATTTCGTAATTTTCGCTTATATTTATCAAATGTGAATTGTGAAAGTGTTGGTAGGGGTTTCGGACGCCCTAAGAGAACTTATATCGATCAGATTAGTGCCTTACTAAAAAGGAAGATATAAGGTGCAAACATAACCGATGAGCATGCATGCGTAGATGTATGAATGTAGAAGACACGAGAGAGGTGTGCCAGGATCGCGCCAGATAGAAATCCATGATCTCTGCCTACCCCTCTGGGTTACTGACATGAGCGCATATTTATTTAATTTTCGCTTATCCTGAGACGTCATTAGTTTGCTAACAGAAAACTGCAGGTAATGAGCTTAGTTTCGTTTGAGGTAGCTGCATTCAGAGTACCGGTAATATATTGTCAGCGAGAGAAAAGTGGTGCGGGTGTTAAAGTTAATGGTTAATTAGTATGTACCGTGCTATAATCAGCAAAAGTAGGTATTAGAATGAGTATTGGTGAAGCGACATCACATGAGTATCAGATGAGGAACAGCCGTAGATTTCTGAGGATTCCTTAAGTGGTTTTTTGAAGTAAACAGATCTCAGAAAGCTTAAAGTTAGACTGTATAGTCAATTTCGAAATAGATTTACTTACTTACAAATTTGTATTGGATATGTAGTCTTCAGTATTACCTGTAAATATAAATAAATCTTTTAATTCATTACAGTTGACGACCAAAGTATGTTCGACGCGATATGTACGGATATCAAAAGCATCCAGCTACATAGTTGTCAGCACGACACGCTGTGAATGTGTTGGATTGAAGTAACCGCACATCGTAATACCTGAAACCACTATAAAGCTGTCAATTGCGGCCCAGTCATCGCCTGAATGTAATAGCGACGCTTGAGATCGTCCGTTACTTGGTGACATACCACGACCCAAGTCATAAGCGATTGGGTGTTACTTGTATAGTACCCGTTGGCCTAGTACAGAGCGCGTACAATCCTTCCATGAATGGTCTCGACTCGACCGAAGAACTACCTCGACTACAATGAAAATTGGCTTGATGTAGATGGATATTGTGTGCTTTTTTCATTAAATTGCTGCGAATGGCGATAAGTAGCGGTGGCATTAAGTTTTGTTGTTGCCAAATGGCATTGTACAATGTCTAATGTTTCGAAAGCACAACTATTCTACCATCTCTGGAACTCTATTCTGACAAGCTGAGCCAGATTTAATATGATTTATCATTTAGATTTGAGGTCAACTTCCATTGGATTATAATTATTTTGCCATATAAACTTCCATCTCCGACATTAGAGTATTAATTTATTAAAATCCTTATTGGTAACGCATTTTTTAAAATCGGTAAAAATCGCCAAGTAATTTTGAATTTATCCGGAATAGACAAAAAATCAAATCTTTTCTTTAATATTATAAAGTATAGAAATACGTTTTCCCGCTATCGCTTATGTTTCGGGCCATGGATATCAAGTAAAGATCGGTTCACTTACTGTAACAGACTGAATGTAAGTTAAACAAATTGTTGCAACACATGACACGAGATTAACATCGATGCCCGTTATTTGTTAACCATTACGCATAAAAGTGTGTTAGTGCTGGAGCTATAGCGCCGCCATAATAGAGGTATTAAAGCGTGAAGTTATCCCCCTAATTGATGCTTGGCCGGATATGATAAACGTAACGAGATTGTAGAAACATATGAAACATTTGAAATCAATATTTGATGTTACTAGCGACCAGCCCCGGCATCGCAATGTTAGTTTCTCCTTACAAACATTAATTCCCTGTTCTAGACCTTTAGGGGATAAATTTTTTAGTGCTTGTCTACGTAATAATAGGCATCTCTGTGCGTCATTTCAAGGCTCTAAGCTCAGTAGTTTGGGCTGTGTGTTGATATTTCTGTGACTAAATAACATTCACATCTTATAACCTGTAATCTTATTGGGATGACAAAGTATAGTAATTGTTATTAAAGCCTGCACCCATACTCTGACAACCGAATCTGATCTGGCCCCAAAATATTTCTTTTTTAAACCATCAACGATTTCCATAGAAATGTAGGTGGACAAACATACATATTATCTTCAAATGTTTGTATTAAATACGAACTAATCAAATTAAGAAATAAATTATCTAATTAACATAATGGTGGCTTCTTAACATGTAAATTAGTATTAATTATTTAGTTTCTAGTTCAAGGTCACAGGACCAGAATAACAACTTTTCAACGTACATTATTAGACATATGGAGATAAGTTACCGGGTTAGATTACACAAGAAATGTATAAATTGTTCACCGTATATGTACATATATGGCTGATATACAGTTTAGATTTTATTACAATAGTCTTACTGATCAGAATTGAGGAGCAGCGTCAGCTTACTTGATATTCTTTTAAGTGCTACAAGTACATATATATCTAATACTGGTGTAGTGGAAATAATTTTACGGATTTTATCGCGTTTATTTTACGATTTGGTTCCCAACGTTTCGAGTACTTTACAGCATCCATGTTCACGGGGGAGACTGAGGTGTCTGACGTCCCAATGACAAAGTTGCTGGCGATATACCCTATTATTGTTATTTGCTCCGATGTATGAATAATGAGCTCACAGTATTTTAAGATGTCACCGTTGTATGCTTAATTTTGTTTTGAAATAATTAAAATTATTACTTGTTGTGTACTTAAATAGATGAAGTTGATATTTCCAGTAATTTCTAATATACATGGACAAGGGGAGCCACCGCAAAATCCTATATATCGTTAAAAGATTTTGAAACGTAGTTAATTGTGAAAGTGTAAAATATGTATAATTTACACGGGATACATTAAAACATATGTTTTCTTTGTTGAGAACTGGTCTTGTAGGTCGAGCGTTGCGTCGCGAACATCAAAAAAATGTCCTTCAGAACCGGTCCGAGGTGCTCACGTCTCATGGAATGACATATTTACTTGAAAATTAACAAAAGTAAGCAACGAGTGCTTTAAGTTAGGTAAGAATAAGGAACTAGCTATGACTGTTTTGTTTTATACCCCAAAACACACCCAATGTTGATGAATTTTAGTACAGATAATGGTACTTGAAAAGGGACTTAATGTTAAAAACATTAAGTCCCTTTTCAACTACCATGTCCCAAGGGAGATGAAAAATTGAGGTAAAACTTTTTGTATAGGAAACTTATTTAGGCGAAAAAAAGTAAATATCTCGATCGTATTATATGAGTTTCAACAGTGGCATTATTCGTGCTTCTTTTGAAGAAATTAACAAGTAATTATTAAGTGCTTTGACATTAAATTGTTTTCATATAACCCTCAAAGAAACATTGAGAGAAACAGTGGTGTTTATTTTTAAGGATCATTTTCGCGTTAATACTGGTTTATTATATTTGTACTATTCTAAGGTTACATTATGGAACCTTGCCGCGTTATTAAATATATTAGGTATCATCTACATGCACAATCTGTCTCTGAGCTTTTCAAATTAATCCAATTGTGGATAGCTACCTAGTGGTTGTAAGTCGTTTTCACATTGTATCACGTATATATTGCTTCTCAGATACAAGTAAATCGATGCATCTAACAATTAAAAGACGCAATGAATAGTGA
>JWHW01034628.1:198908-209774 GCA_000931545.1 Papilio glaucus | reverse complement strand
CCAACCCCAGGTTTTACAACTATTATTTATTTTATTAAATAAATGATTATAACATTCATACACATAACCAAAAAATAAGGTGATTAATACGAAGACTTAAACGTTATAACGGTTTTTAAGCAAAGCGAAGCTGTTATTTGAAAAGAAATGCATAATGTCAGGCAGGCAGCTGGCAAAACTGTAACCAAAACCTATACAGTATGGATTACGGTCATACTATGCCGACCTCACATATGTAAGTAGGTAAAGGACAGAGATATGATTATAGGTATTACAGTTCAAAATTGTAGCATAGGTCAATTCGATAATGACGCCACGACAGTATAAATTATACTACAGCGGTCACATAAACTTGCGGTGATTTTGGCAGCCGCTCTTTACGTTCTAGAAATTAAGCAACAACGTTTCGTAATTATACGAGATGTGCTCAGTAATAGAGATCGTGTAATGTAACATGAATCATATTTACCCAGCATTAAAGTTATTTCTGTAGTTAGCTAAACTAACTTTTTATATTTTTGTTATTTATACCTATTATGTTCCATTTAAGTAGTAGTAGTAAAAGTAGAAGGATATAACAATAATAGTATGGCAACCAAACTCAAGATAATTTGTAACAAAACCTGGAACTTGATGTGTTTCAGAATCGATATTCAAACTGATCATTTTATAGCTATCATAAAAGGACACTTTTATCAGGTCAATAGTAAACCCATGAAAATATATATTTGACATTCAGTATTATATCTGAATACCGGCAATGTTGATTTAAGTACACCCGAGTTCGATATTTCGCTCAACTCCTATTAAAGATTGATTGATTGTTGGTGAATTATTAATTCTACTAAGAGGTGTTAGTAAGTCTGAAACACGTTCGAATATTGAATATTAGAATAATGCAAGCAGCCATGTTATAACAGCGAATATATTACATGTTTTTAGCAAGTAGAATCACTCATTGAAAAAACTGATTGATAATCAATTTCGTAGAGATATTGTAATGTAAAATAAAAAAAATAAAACTTAAAGACTGTTAGTTTTGAAGAAACGAACTAGATGGCGCCAATAGTAGGTAGTAGTAATATCAATAGTGTTTTCATTATGTCGTTCAATGCATAGATTAAGAAATCGCCTACTTACGATAGTAAAATTCATACGGTTTGCACGACAAACCAAAACTATATAAGTTGTAATCAAACTATATAAATTTAATAAAATTTGATAATTAATTAGCTTAAGAAACTTGTTACAATGATTATATATGTAAATAAATTATAATACGTAAATAAATACAAAATATATATAATCATTCCATCAATGTCAGCTGAATAAAACCTTTTCAGTGGGCGTGACACAATAAATAATGAGTACAGGCCGAACCATGACCATGAAATTCGAAAGCCGACGCGGTGATTAATATGTATGTGAATATTAAATGTGAGTAGTAATCCATCTAGTATAGTCTTTTCTCTTAATGCGTACTTTTTGTTAACGCTTCAGGGAAGTTATAGAACCAACTCGGACTCTTGGGGTTGTCAAATTTATATTCTATAATTTTGTGAATCCCAATAATGATCTCAGAGACCTTCAGTCTCATAAATATCTACAAAGGTAATTTAAAGTTCAATTTTTAAATGTATTCATTTTAACGTATAAACGAATTCGGCAAAGTTAGATTCACCTGTATATTTTACCTCTACCTTTGCGGGTATAATTTGGTAACATTGTTCGAATGAAACCAAACTACAAACTCATATATGCTAACTGCAACAAACTACTCCATTGTTTATATTTAACAAGGGAGTTCGACGTGGCACGGGAGTTTGTAAATTAATTACAAATTCAAACTTCAAATTTGTTAACAAAGCTAAAGAGGTATAATAACTATTTCATGTAAAATTTGTTTATTCCTTACTCTTAATCTCGCTTATACCTTCTAACTAATCTCAACTAATACTACTACTACAACTAATATTAACATTAACTAACCTAACGCCTTATATTTCTTCTTGTTATGATAGAATGGAAACTACACTTAGTTTGCCTGCCAAATATCACCAGTACTTTAAAAGGTTTGTTGAGATATTTATACCTGTACAATTTGCTTTATTTTAGCCCCACTAACCTGGACGGAGGATAGTGTTTTTCGCGCGCATGTATTTATGTATTACCTTTTTTCACAACAAGATGGAATTCTTGTAAACAAAGTATTATTGTTATAATTTTTAAATTTTTCTCACATTACCTTATAACATTAGCTATCCATATTACACAATTTCAATTCACTTATCTCACGATTTACACAAAATTACAACATTTCCGATTAAAGTATAAAAAGTATGAAAGAGTAAAATGGCCGTCATGTATGGTACATGACGTTTGTTTGTTTACAAAATTTATGTTCTTTAATCTTATGAAACAGGGTATATGTATCTCCATTTTATTGCTGAACTCCTGTTACATGTAGTTTAAACGGATTGACCGATTTTGAAGAGTGAGGTGTAATTTGATTCGTATTCTTCACCAAAGTATTACAGATAGATATGACGTCATAATTATCATACAGTCAGTCGAGCTTATTGTCTTTTTTTATTAAATTGACTATTACTTGTATCTCTATTAATATCAAAAAGCAGAAAGATTATGTTTGTAATAAGTAAGCTCTGAAGCTAGTGCACCAATTTTAATAACTTCTAAATCTTTTATAGTTAGAAGCTAAAGTCTCACGCCCGTAACTCAGAGGGGTAGGCAGAGATTATGGATTTCCATTTGGGGCGATCCTGGCACACCTCTCTCGCTACTTCTACATCCATATATCTAAGCATACAAGTTATCTATTAGTATCGTGTTATATTTTTTTATCAGAAATAGGCAAACGAGGAAGGACAATGAGAAGAGTTACAGATGTCTTGCCGGATCTTTTGTAGAAAAGTGTAGGAAAATGGGAAGGTTGGGAGAGGTATAATTAATGCAAAAGGGATAGGTCCTACGGAACCTCAATATTGTGTATAATAACTGTGTGTTTTACCCGGTATATATTCGTTTAACTGCTACTGTCGTCGACTCTACTCCTGTTTCGAACTTATCCAAATATTCCAAAGAGCTACTGATACATAGAACCCAAATCCCAAATCCCGCCTAATGTTTAGTAACGATGAAATCAAAGGACAGTTATCTCTATCTTAGTGACGTAATTCTTTATATATTCCTTTTGTGCGTGTATATGTGACTTAACCTCTCCGAATAGGTTGGGTTATGCTTTTGATGAAATTTTGTGTGTGTTTAAGTGGGTCCCGGAATGGTTTAGGTTCAATTGGACCCAGTAAGTGGCGCTGTTATCGGGTTTCACGTGATTTTTTTGACAGAGTCCGCTAGGAAGTTTAATAAATACATTTATCCTGCTTTTATATTTAGCCTTGTGTCGAAATGTCCTATTAGATTTACGTTTAAAATAAGCGGCTGTGATGTTAAGTTAACTTTAAAGACAGTAAACACTTTTTATTGCCAGAAAGAGTGAAAAACGACATGTAAATTTTTAATATATTCAAAATCAATATGAAAATACTGAAAACTAAAATTGACCGACATTTTTAAGCGGAGTGAACTGTAAATTTGTTCTAGCACCAGATGAATTCGGAAATGTTTATTTATGAAAGGCACTCTAAGTGGTGTTGCGGCGAATTCAGTTTCATTTCCAAATGGTAAAGTGTCTTCTCTTGTTGTAAAACTTTTCATTTCGTTTATGCAACAGTTTTCAATATTTGGGAAGAAAGTTATTGTGTTCAGTGAAACATATAGTACAATAAAGATATGGAACGTATATTCTTTATTTTAGAATAAGGCAATCGAGAAAACAACTAACCCAGTGTTAGGTTAGTGCTACTACGTGTGCCAAGACGTAACAGAAAGTAGAATATATTTTTACGATACTAGGGTG
The DNA here is from genome assembly GCA_000931545.1 of Papilio glaucus. Taxonomy (NCBI): domain Eukaryota; kingdom Metazoa; phylum Arthropoda; class Insecta; order Lepidoptera; family Papilionidae; genus Papilio; species Papilio glaucus. The sequence continues at coordinate 205,837 of JWHW01034628.1, read as the reverse complement.
ATTGGCCGGATATTGTAGTTACTTATCTTTTTTTTTCGTTTGGTAGTACACCTTCTAACACAAAAGTGGAGTAAAATTTGGTGACGCTGGATAAAATACAAATTACAACGACTTCTTTCGGAGTCGCAAAGTCTCGTGTCATTTAAAGTACGCTACTTAGCGCTTAGCGAATAATTCAGTAACCGCAACTTTTAAAGGGATGATAAAGCTTAAGAGGGATTTCGTCGATACTTATAACTTTATTTTATTGCTTTTCCATTAACTTAATGGATTATACGCTTTGTGAATAGGTAAACAATTTGTGACTTTGTTTATACTTTTTAAATAATATAAAATACTATGTAAGAGCGACTATTGGAGTAAACGTAAGTTTTTAAAGAAACTTTGAATATCCGGAGATTAAATAAAATAAAACTTGAATGAAGTATTAGTAAAGTCTTTTTAGAGTTCGTTTTTTGGATGTTTAAATACAAAAAATATATATTGAGTATCTCCAATAAGTAACTCGATCCTAAAATGGATATATATTAAATAACTTGGAAACCTATTTATTGGAACGACCGACCGTTCTCATTTTCGGACAAGATTTATCTCACGAACAGACGCGTTTTTCTATTTGATTCGCGGGTCAATGAAATGAAAAGACGTTAAAGACGCAACCTTCAAGAAACTATACACCTTCTCTGTAACATACTACCATAACTTTTCTTCAAAAAGGTAACTTAATGAGTTACTTTTCTAAGTCATAAAGCATCGTTTATTTACAACGAAAAAAATAATTTGCCTTCTTCATATGTAATATATTTTATTTCTAAAATTGATGAAAAAGGTTAGTATACTAACATTAAAATTTTCGCTAAGTAAGAGAAATTTTGAGTTATTCAATGAATAATTTATTGTAGTCGTTAGATAAGCGTGTAATAAAAAGGATAAATATTACGACGATAATGGTTACATACTTTGGTGCAAACTATAAAAATAGTCTTCATTGATCTCTTTTGTTTGAAACTTTTCTTGTCTAGACGGGGTACATCAAGCTGAAAACAAAGCAACGTCCATAAAAACAAATAAGTGTAGTTCAATAACTTTTTAAGATTTAAACATTATTATTATTACACTCTATTATCATCAATTAATTTTTTTATTTTTTATAATAATTTAAAAATTGAACCCGAGACCACATACCACACGTATATATTAAATAAATTGAAATATGCATTATTTACGGCATATTTACGTACGTAATTATACCTGTAACATTGTCAAATAAATATTAAATTTGTTTGTTTCGACTGGTTCAATTAAAATTTCATTTACATTTCTACAAGTACCCTATTAGCTCGGCTTCGTAATGGTCAAGAAAAATAAGAGAAAAAAAAGAATAAAGTGGGGACTAGTACAAGGTAGTGTATAGATAGTGTAATAGATCTTAAATAGATGTTTAATGACATCTATTTAAGCCAACGGGAACATTGGTGAGCCATCCCTTTATAAATTCATCAAAATGTCGATCGTCGAGAGAACGTTAATTTAGAAAGGGATCGCACGCTAACTGACGGATCCTTTTCTAAACTGCCTTAAGCTCACTTAAACTTGACAGTTTAGGTGTATCCGGTCTAAGTGGCCGCAATTAGGGCAATGTAGGTGTTATATTGGAGGATAATATTTTAAATTGAAAACCATTCTGCGGTAGGTTTATATTTGCAAACTAAAATTTCAGATAAGTACTTCCCAAACTTTATAAAGTGAAATTTCTTTTAGCACGTTTAAATCTTATTTTTTTCAAAAGTGGTAGAGCTCGCAAGAACACTAAGTTGCACGAATGGGCTAGCTCGATCGGTGAAATACCAAGACCTCACAAAAGACAGGCGTGAAGTAGTAGTATTCTGAGTTTCATCTCAAGAGTGAGATGCTGGGGGCTTAATCTCAGTCCTCTTCCCTTTTCCATCCTTTCCTAATATGGGTAGGATGGGAAGAAGAAGAGGATTGGATGGGAACGCAATAGATGGAGAAAAATAAATATTATTTTCCCGTCTATCCCCTCCTCTGTTCATTAGTGTAGGCAATGTATCTGGGACTCATTTGCTTTTTCCGGAAGCCTATGGGTGGAGGTCTTTAAATATCAGATGACCCGCTTGTTCGTTTGTCGCCTTGTTCCATAAAAATTATAATGAATTTATTTATTGAAAATGAAAATTTAGCTTACCGATTATATCTTTTCCAACAATTTTTTTTTTAATTTATGTTTAAAATGATAATAATTGTGTTACTTATATGTATGTGAATTAATTTAAATTTAAATTTTATTACAAAATTTAATGCACACTAGTAAAAGAAGTTCCACTTCCTCTGCGTGTACACACTGATACACGAACTGTTTTTTTTTTCAGTTTTAACTTTTTTTCATCCTTTGACTTCTATTGATGGTGGTTGGTGGTGGTGGTAGCATTGGACATGCTACGATCTTATAAATTCGAGCTAAATGTTGGTGAAAATATTGCTACATGTTACGGCATGTGCGGCTAACGAAGGTTTCACGTCAAATTTCTATTGAAATGACAAATTAAAAACTTAAAAAAAAACAATTATACAGAAGGAACAAAGGTTATATTGTGCTCGGTAGCTTTGAATAACAAAATTATAAAAACGGTATTTCTTTATAATATTTGTATAAATGTATTCAGATTTAAAGTAGACATATTTTAAGGGTTCAAAATACCACGGCGATAGATAAACCTGCTGCTTCTGTTCTGTTCATGATTAATACAACATTGCAAAGGCATTTTATGCCTTAATGTGTTTGACATTTTCAATTACATTTTGATTAAATCTTAGTAAATACACGTAGGAGGTAGAAGTTAGTACAAATGCTTACAATAATATACAAAATATCCAACTAATTTATCTAAAAAAACCTGTTTAAATTCAAATTGTTACCCGAATATTTTTTATGGTAATCAAACTAGCAAGCGGCTCTGCTGATGTCAAGTGACTTCTACTACCCAACAAATTCACAACGATCAACGTAATTACTTTTCTATGGGAAATTCCAAGAAATATCCGACTTTCATAACATTCTTTAAAAAACAAACGGAAACACAGGCAGTCATAAGGACTGTCCACAGAAGTGAAAAATCAAAACGGGTGGAAAGGCGCGGTAATAGTTCAAAAATAAATAAATAATAAACTCAAATAAACACTTGTATCTTAATAATATGTTTCTAACGCGTGTTGACCATGTTGTTTGCAGGAACCTATAAGAAATTCCCCTACCAAATATCGTCTAACGAGGCTTAAGAAGTTTTCATTTCTATAGATGAATATTATATATTCTTATTTGAACTTGGAGGTTTCGTTCGTCGAAACCTCCAAGTTCAAATAAGCATATTGCTGACGCGAACCTGTAAGATTTTCCCCTGACAAATATTAGTAGGCGGCTGAAGAAGTTTTCACTTCAAAAACGAATGATGCTACTTACAAAGTAATCAAGCATCACAAAACGCACTACCGCTTTCGTCGTAATCTACAGCAATACACGCATTAAGACGATAATTATGATTATTTTAGATGCACTTGCTAACGTCTCTTCATTTTACCATTTTTATATATAATTTTCCTGGGGTCCTTCCGTTAATTCCTATCTCGTTGCACTAATTGCCTTTAGGTGCCAAGAAACGTACAGTAAGAAGAAAAGAAAGTAGTCAGCAAAAAGTGTAAACACTTATTTCTTAAACAAAAACAACAAACTTAAAGAAAAGCTTGCAAAGTACAAGCTTCTATTGCTACTGCAATCCAAAACATTTATCTCGTGCAGACTTAAAACAACATCCGTAGCTAACGATGTAAAGCTGCAGCTAATTGGAGAAAACTAAGATTATTCTGTTTTAGTCTGAGATAACTTTTTTGATTGACATTTACTAAGATATCTGGTAAACATTTTCAGGCGACTTTAGTTATGATCGAGTTACTGTACGTTTAAAAATTTAGACCGCGATTATTTAATTGTTCTCAGGATTCAATACATTATTAACGATAATAGGGTAATTGAATACGATTAAAAATAGGATTACGAGGAAAACTTGTGACTTAAAAGTACCTAGATGTTGTGACTAGAATTGAGAAAGGCTTGCTTCGGTGGTTCGGGCCTGAAGATGAATGAAGATAAAGAGTAACAAGACTAATTTATGTTGCAAAAAACCAGTGCCAGTTATGTCACGGGAGTGCCAGAGGAATTTATATCGATCAGATTAGTGACACACTAAAAAGGCAATATAAATAGTGCTAATAACCGACGAGAATGTGCGTGTGTTCGTGTACTACAATATAGAAGCGTATATATTTTTCCTATTTGTCATACACTCTATTACTTTACTGATATTGTTATTGTAAAATAAAGTATTTAAGGTAAAATATTATAAGTAAGTATTAATATAAAATATTTTAAATAAAATTAAGAAGATTAAACACGAAAAAATAATTTAGAAACGAAGATTAAAGTAATAAAATAATAAGTAAGTAATAAAAACAGTATTTTTATTACTAATATTTGCTACGAATGTATATTGTCCCGATAATTCCCACCATTCCGCCGGATTGGTTTGACCTCATTGCTTATTGAGGTCACTGGGCATTATCTTAAGTAATGAAGTAGTTTCAATTAGTTCCTGACTTGTTAAATAGAAGATATAAAAACCTTTCTTTCATAAATCATAAGCTCGATTCTATGGTTGGTTTTATATTAATTAAGTTTATATTAGTTGTTCTTATATTTACATTCTACCAGTTATACCAAAAAGTATTTTATTTATAATATTTTAACGCCTACAAATATATGTCCCAACCATAAACACACGCATAACATCAGGAAAACCACCTTACCTCTATAAAATGATAATGCATTTGGCTCTTTCTTATATGTCTCAGTACCATAGAAAATCTCTCGGTTGGTAGTGTCTCTACTCGGTCCTCGGTATGAGTAGAAACTTGCATATTTATTTCAATGTTTTCTTTATCTACAATTAAAATTTTTCGTTTGACATAAAAGTTCCAAATCGAATTAAATTTTTCGCCTCAATAGAAGTTTCGAAAAATTCAGATAGTCACCTTGTTTGTTGGTTAATCGTTTTGATCATTAGCTTGGAGTATTTCTTGGTAGGAATTTAATAATACAATAAATATTATAACTCTAACATTGCTCATTTTATAATCACCAAATGTAAGAAACTAAGTATCTCTTTACGTTACCAAAGATCTAGAGGCAATTTGAAATATTAATTTATTATATAATATATAATAATATTTCAAACTGCTCACTATAAGTCTAAACTTATAAAGCCACGCAACGGGTAGGCGCAACCTTTAGATCATCAAAAAACCACCATCCCACTGATCACGATTCATAAAAAAAAATACATTTCAAATACCTATGATTTTTTTATTGGTACTCTGGATAAGTCATTAAGAAAGGTGAAGGAATTTCTATCTATAACAGCTAAAGTCTTTATTTTAACTAGCCGTTGCCCGTGGCGTTGCACACATTCGTTTCTTTTCTGGAAAAATCTGTGAGACAATTCCAAAGGTTTTGTGTACCTACTTCGGGAACAGTTTTATTTTCATGATAATAGGTAAGTACCCTATGGAATTTTCAATACTACCCTTAACAATGTGTGCAAAATTCATGAGTAGTTAGGAGCAAAAGCGTTTTTAATTAATTCTAGCTAGAAGGCAACTAAAAGCAATTGCATGTCAGACTGAAGTCGATTATGACTTTGCAATAGCGCTCAAACAGTTGTAGTAAGTTTTATCTAGGCCACATAGTTGAAATGAAAAAAAACTTGTTATATTTTCTATGAGAAACTACCACTGTACTTTTGGCTTAACTATTCTTTGATGAAATTATCCCTGTTATATTATATTTTATGCGAAAGTAAAAAAGCCTGAAAACTTTGTAATACAAATAGACATAAAAGGTTAAACAATATGCTTTTACCAGGGTGAACTTTTATCTACGAGATGCTTAAATTTAGAAAGGACAGATCAATATCTTTGAATAGCCTATGAATATATACGATCTTAACTTGAAAACTAGCAAATAGGCTATCTAGAAGGGTTAATATTATTGTGATTACTTGTTTTTCAACGTCTTTTGTTGGGAATCAGCAGTCAAACGAAGTTTTAACCAAAAATACTGGTCTTAGAGACTTGAAAATTTGCTCAGAGATTTCTGTTACAATTACGCGAGCACTAAGATAGTATTTTACTTTATTTCATTCCCTAACAATGTAAAGGGGATTAAAGTTTGTATGGAAAAATAATTTTAATACTTATTAGTATTAAAATTATTTTTAATAGTATATTTATATAGTAAGTTGACCTCAAATCTATGTGATTTGAATCGGGTTCAGCCTAAGCTGGACAGTCGTTAGTTTAAATTGCACGGCTGGTGTAATAGTGGGGTTCAGTTTGTTTTTTTTTTAATAATATAACTAAACAAAACCATTACAATGTAAAGAAAACTTGAACAAGAATTAATAATCATAATATTATTATTCCGAGATGTCATTTTGAGATGAACTTTGTTTTTCTGAAAGTACATTAAACAAACTTAACAAAAGGCAAAGGTCACAGAAGCTAGAAACTAAATAAAATTTAACATAGCTGAACAATTTCATTAAAGAACTACTTTCTTATTACTCAGCGCCCCTTTGTTAAGTATACCGAAAGTGAACAGTACTTTACGACGAATTAATTTATCTTATTCTTGGGAAGGAGTAATTAGTGGAGATTTTATGTCTACAAGTTGAGAGGTCGATATACCTCTTTGTATTTCTTTGAAAACTTTCTATGTGGCTTATTTTAACGAAACTCTTGAACATTTAAGACGCTCTCATTGAAATTAAAACACGAATCGATCCATACTAGTTATTACA
>JWHW01034628.1:169768-185278 GCA_000931545.1 Papilio glaucus | reverse complement strand
TAATAATAGAATAGAATTATAATATCCTGGACATTATTCACACACGGCCATCTGATCCCAAACTAAGCAGAACTTGTACTATGGAAACCAGATAACTGATATACTTCGTATACTTCACTCTACTACTATATGTACTATACTATATACATATATAGATAATTACACCCAGAATCAGGACAATCATGTTCATGCACCCAAATGTCTGTCTTGGGTGGGTCGAACCCACGACCTGAGGCGTGAAAAACAGGTATCTTACTAACCACGCCAACCAGCTCATCAAACAAAACTTCGTTCATAGTTAATAAAGGATCACTGGAAAATGGTTTTTTAATTAAATTATTCAATTCAATTACGTTCTAGTTCGAAGGCTTTTAAAACATTTTAATTATCTTAGGTTGAGATATAATGATTTTTAAAATAGATTAATTGTAAAATATTATAAAACAACCATATTTTTCTATTGATTTTATCCTTAGTTTGGAGTTTAGTTCTCTTGGGCCAATAGCCAAATATTTTAGGGTATGGACTGCAAAACGCAAGATGGAAGGTTTGAATTTATCATTGAACTGTAACCATGATCCGTGAATGCCGTGAGCGATATTTCACTTCAAGCTTCGGTGACATGCTTCAAAATAATGTAATTAAATATATTTAAATATTTGTTAAAAATTTAAATCCTCAGCATTAAAAGGAACCCTAAATTTAATCGAAAATAAAGCAAAATTCCCAAGAGTGGATTTGGGTTAGATCATCCAATCAAATCGCTATCCCGCAAAATTACCATTATCGTAATTAATCTTTATTAAATATATAACGAACGAACCGTACATATAAAATACATACATTTCGTAACTTTTTATTATACTTAACAAATTATTATGCACGTGAAACTAACAGCGAACATTTGCATGAAGCTTACCATTTTCCAGGTCAAATAGTAAGCACTTTAACTCCTGCAAGCTGTTGAAAACATTTATATTGAAGGAATATTAAATTACACTACGAATTTCAAGTTATATTATTTTTCTTAATTTCGGTTAGATAAAAGGCAATATGAATTTAATTCATATGTAAATTAGAGCTGACTCAATTAACGTAATTCACTACTTGTGTTTTACTGGTCGTGGGTATTCTTTGCACACGATTAGGAGGGAGATACAGTGGTCACATATTTTCTAATTTCTAAAAAAAAATTAAACAGATACGCGTAAAATAACATCCTATAACATACGAAAAATACTAGATTCGACACTAACAAACGCAATAAAATATGTGTGTGTATGTGTGTTTTTTAATTTATCAATTTCTATTTAATGGACTGTCACCTATTAACGCCCTTTAATATAAACATACTCCGTTAATATAGAGATATTTATCGCTGCCTACCCCAGTATGATTGATTGATTATTTAAATATGTCACAATTATTTTAAATGATTACCATATGAACCATTACCTTGTCCGTCTTTTGTTGAGTAATTTTCAACGTTAAAAACAACTTACTTAAGTGTTGACGACAAGCCTATCCCCAGTCTTATAAAGTCTTGTAATATAAAATAAGATTGATGTTATTTCAGCGGCGCCACAACGAAAACATTATAGCGCTTTGACATTATATCATTACCAAACATTTTGATAAATTCACAATAATTTTAGGCTTTATGCAATTTTTACGTTACTTTAGTGTAGTGCTCCTGTAGTTCGCTTTTTCTATTCGAAGATATCTTATTTTTGTGATTTATATGAATTTTAAATAGTAAACACTACTAACATTTTTCCCAATACCTATTATAAAACCAAACGAGGTGGAAACTGTATTTTGTTGATTTAAGTTTTAATTACCTCTTACTACCTAATAGGCCTCAAAAGTATTTAAAACGAATCAAAATAACATAAAATATCGTACAAAACGTTAGTAGTGAATAAAGACAACGCGTCATTGGCTACACACAACTGCTACAAAGTAAATAAGTATGTAGCGAGAAGGGTTGGACTTCTGGGACCTCACTTACCAAACTAACCGCTTAGATCATAAATACTTTTCCCTTATAATACAATCACAACAGTGGTAGAGCTTGCAACAACAACATCGGTTGCCCAAATGGCGCGGCTCAGCCGGTGAAATACAACGACCTCGCAGAAGACAGGCGTGAATTATTCTTTCGTCTAATGAGCGAGGTGCCCGAGGCCTAAAACTCTACTACTCTACTCATCTTTCTCCTTTCTTTCATTTCTAATAAGGAGAGAAGGGGAATAGGAATTGACGGAGAAGGGGATAAAAATTAAAAGAAAATCTCCTTCTTTTCTGTTTATAGTAGGCATCGCATCTACAACTCTACTACAAGCTAATCTTGCTGCGGATGCCTATGGGTAGTGGTAACTTGTTATTGGGTGAACCGCTTGCTCCTATGCCACTTTCTGCTATTTAAAAAAAGTGCGGTCCCGGTACTTCTCCGGCAAACTTGACACACTAACGTAACAAATGACGCTGCTATGTGGCTTTACAGCCGACATTTCTATTAAACATGAAATGGGATAACGGTTAAGACCCGTTTTTAAAAATTAAAAGTATAATATTAAATATGAGAGACTCGAATTTATAACGTTTTTTTAGGACCGGTTAAGGGAAATCTGTATTATTCCAGGTCCCATAATCTACCTACCTACCTACTCATCTATAAATTCATATGCAAATTCGCTCACAGTTACGACTGATAACAACACACAAAAAATCGAGTTCACAGGGCTTTAGCAATAAAATATAACCTCCATTAGCAATAAAAATATTATGTTATTTTGGTTTCATTCATGAATTGAATTATACATGACGAAAAACTTCGACTAAATTCTGAACACACAATGCAAATTCAACGTGTAAGCAATATAAATTATGATGTGATAACTAATTTTTTATCTTTACAAGTTTATTATCTATCAGTACAAATTTAAGGAGTAATGTTTCTAAAGAGCCTACCAATATTGTAGAAGGATGTCTTAAAATTTAAATGGATCGCAACAAATCCCCTTGGATTCCAGCACACGTAGAGTTAAATGTTAGACGCCCACCCATTACCGCAAACGATCGATCTTGATAGTGTCTTTATGTAAAGAGCATTGATCTTATATGTTGTCTGCAATAAATTGTGAGCACATTGCAGGAAAAGGTCAGTTTCCTACGAGAAAGGGTGGCTATAACTTATAGATTTTATTTGAAGGCAGTCAGCGCGTTATTGGATAAACCGTATGAATTATACTCGCAAGTAAACGTCTGATACGAATTGAATTACGAAGAAATAAATAATAAGCTCTTTGTTCGTCTAAACTCTTACTAATATAAGGGAATAACTCCGTGTTATCCGTATATACTAAATATAAAAGTGTCAAAGGTCCTCGCGACATTTGACTATCTCGGCAACGGAATTCTTTCGATCACACTGGTAAAATATGGCAACCAATTATTCCCGGGTAGGGTTGGCGTCAGATAGGCGGCCGGCCGTAAAAACTGTAGCCAAAACTTATACTGCGCGGACCCAACATAAGTGGTAAAAGAGCAAGGAGATGATGAAAATTTCAAATTTGGCCGTAAATTATGACGAATACACATACGTCTTAAGTCTTGTTACAAAAGAAGCGTACACCTTGAAATATTAATTGGTTAATTAAATGTTTTATTAACTAGCAAATTAACATGAAACTTTGCATTGTGTCTGACTGGCGGCCGTTAACTTCTAAGCGATCCAATGACGTCTGCCTAATTACAACGCCTGAACTTGAGATACGAACTGAGTTAAACGTTTCAAAGCATTCATAATGAAAACGCCTTATTGTAATAGTAATTATTAAATAGTTTGTTATAATAGCCGGTGTAGGTACACTTCGTACGTAGAATAATTACGATATTTTAAAAATTCTTATATCCTTACCAAGACCTTAAGAATGCCTTTTCATGATACTGAACTAGATGGTTGTTCATCATCCTCCATTTAAACCCCCTTTAAGTTTCAATTTTGCGACAATTTGTAGAGTAAAGGGTAAAGTTTAAAATTAATCTAGTGCTTAACTCATTACGTCTCAGAAGGGACAAAGGTAAATTAGAATTTATAACATCTGTTACTTAGATGACATCTTACTTATTACATAGGTTTGATACAATGTATACTATGAAACTAATTCATGTAATTTTGTAAATGAACTATTTTAAAGAAATAAATATAAACATTATTAAAGACAAGAAATTCTTAAACTACAAATTCATTATCAATCAATATTACTGAAAGGATTTTTAGCAGTAATGTCTCATAAATTCAGTAACATACAACCATATCTAGGTCCTGGGTCCCATTAAACGGGTCTCGAGCATAGTGTAGGAACCAGGCGCATCACTATTTTTGTTACTACATTACTTGTCAATGCCTAAATAAACGTTTTTCATTTTCATTTTTTTTTCATATGATATATCATAATACCCTGTACGTGACCTAAGGGTGGTACACATGTGAGCTATTGCTATTTATCCCCACACAGAAGATGCATTGGACTCTCTTGCTTGCTTTCAGCGAAATATTAAAAGCCTAGAGTTAACAGCATCATTTAAACTAACAAAATAAAAATTTATGTGCCCTGTAAGCATAAAAGTTAACGAAGCTATTACCTAACAAAGCGACCTTGAAAGTTAAATGGAGTATAACGTAAATTTCGGGATCATTACGTTGCTGTTCAGATCATTTGTTCCACGAATTATTAATTATTGTGTCTAGTTAACTAAACTTTAATTATAAATAGATACAAACAACTGTATTTTATTAAAAATAAACTACTATATATATATTCTTGAATTCCGTTAAAAAAACGCCAGAACTTGTTGTCAGTAAATTAAAATTTCAAATAACACTACGTTATTTTAGATATGCCGCCGCTTAGGATTATTTTAAAAGGTAATCAATGATGATCCTTTGTGTGTATAATATGATTGGTACGATTTTTTATTGTTTATGTAAAAGAATAGTGATTCGTTTCGATTTCGATTCGTCGGCCTTGCCCTGGTACCACTAATTATGTTGATCCGATCGCACCAAAGTTCACGGGATTATCCGCTAGGCTAATTTAATCATGTCATAAAAATCCTAATGGAAATACATACAAACATCGCATTTTATTTATAGAGTTTTCATTTTATACGTAGAGATATGGCTGTAAAAAACTAAAGCCAGTGTATTCCACTGGAATCGTACATTTTTTCGGGACAAAACGTAGCCTTTTCTTGTAGCCAATAACAATAACCTATTCTAACAATCTATCACTGTGGCAAATTTCATCCAGATCCATTCATCCGTTCTGATGTGGAGGAGTAACAAACATCCATACATTCAAACTTTCGCATTTATAATATTAGTAAGATTAGCAAGTTTTTTTTTTTAAATATTATACTAGTTTTCTTTTTAACGATTCCCACTAAACTTAAGCTTGTGCTAGAGGTGTGTGCTAGGAGATAGTTCAACAATAGTTGAATGACGGATTCGAACCCACAACCTCACGTTTCACACCCTATCCTAAACTGCTCCGTACCCTTAGATGTGCTTGACTAGTACGCAATGGCGACGTCGTCCGCTACGTATCCAAACAGGTAATATCGAAATTTGTGGTAGATAACTCATTTAATTTAACAAAATACAAAATTCTGGTACAGTAATTATGCTACTTGGTACCATTAAACAGTGGTTGTTTGTCTTGGCACGGCACGGATCACTTAATTACGTAGCCACGGTGTTGCGACGTCGCCAATCTGGAAGCGTAGATACGAGCTACGGCTCGCTACGTGGCGACTGGACTGGCGGTCTGGCGCGGCTGCCGCTTAGACGCCATGGCTCCTTTATACTTGAGACTTTCATACGCAAGAGGTAGTAGCTCTTTGACTCGACTGTGAAGTTATGAGAACAATTTCCAAATTTCTGATTATTACGTAGATGCATTCTAGTGATAAGTAAATTAAGGATTATTAAATAACAAGCCTTTTTTTTATAAAATTACAATAACGCAGTCAAAAGCTTGTCAGATTTTATTCAAATCTTATCTTAAATAAAACATTAGGTTTCCTAAATCCTAATTACTGGAGAACCTATACTAATATCGATACCGCTTGCAAAACAACGGCATGTCTAACTTTTAATATTTCGGGGAAATTCTATTTTCCACTCCCGCATAATATGGTTTGAACCGAAATTTAGCTCACTTGAATATTTATTTTGTTTTCAGTGAAATTAAATCAGCTGGACGGTAAAATGCATTTTGTTAAAACAAATCTAGTCTGTCTAGTCTTACATTAAAAAGTATAGTACTGATGTTTTTCATGTTGTATTATAAATATTAGGAAGTAGCATATGCAGTTAGAACTTCCATCTCGCATTTTGAAATTAGGACGCGCACAAGTTTTGCAAGCGCCATTCACAGGGCAAACTTGATGTCGACGAAAGTGTGCAGTGTGGAGAAAAATGGTAAAATCCTAAATAAATTTACCTTAGGATAAAATTAGAGTTTTAGATTATTTTTTAAGCTAAGGACTTATTTTGGAATAAAGAAAAAATTAAAACCTTTTCGTTAGTGCAAAGCCTTCACATGCACCTTCTCCCAACCGTATCATTACTCAATTTAACGCTTATTGGGAAAGAAGGTATTCGTCCAATCAACGTATGTCTGTGAACGTTTGTTTCGGGTGATGCTCTACGATACAATATAACTAGTCTAGACTGTTTTTTGTTCTGTGAAATATTATAGGATGATTTATGTTATAGATTTCAAGATTAGAAATAAACACAATCAGGAAATGTTCACGGACTGATAGACTAGATTGGAAATAGCAAAAAAATGAGTTAAATAGTGTCTTAACAACAAGCGTCTTAACGCTGCAAAAAGCCATGCAATATGGAGTCGTTTAATCTTTCTTTAAGCTGTCTAATAATTAAATAAATAAATATGCGCCCGTAACCCAGAGGGGTAGGCAAAAATCACATGTTTGCATTTCGCGCGATCTTGGCACACCAGCATACATGCTCGTCGGTTGAGGGTACTCCTTATATCGCCTTAGTATGTCACAAATCTGGTCGATATAAGTTCTATCTCAGTGGCATTAATACTACTAATATGCTTTTCCTGCCTAACCCAGCTCACGTTCATACATTTACTGGGACTAGTACAGTATAATTTACATACAAATCTTATTTATATGTTTGTTAAATATTTTAACTGTTTATTAGGACCTCAAATAATTATGTTTATATATGTTATCTCAACAAATCTGTCTCAAATGACATTCTAGTTTAAACATCATCATCATCATCATTATCAGCCTGTCTAGTTTGACGTGATTCAGAAATTCGGTACGGTTAGGAAATTGAGCTAATTTGAGGCAACTCACCGTACTCACCAATTACAAGCGCACGAAAGTTAGGAGGCATTATTCATGGGTCTAATTGGTCGTTGACGATATGTTAACATGGGTGTGTAATAGAATTACAGACATCATTTTTACTCCAAAGAATATAATCCTATTTCTTAAATATCAAGCAAAACACTAAATCATTTAACATTTAAATAACAATTTTAACGATAAAAAATATTTCTTTTAAAGAAATAATCCACTGTTACGTTTTTAGAGCTTTAATTAAGAAGAGAAAGTGACGGCACTAAAGCTAGAATTTATAGCTCAATTAACGTTTCTCACGGAGTCGCAGAGGTTGTACCTACTGGGTATTAATCCGTCTCTCGTTATGTTCTGAGTCTTCTGTTTAAATGCCCTCTCTATATATCTTATTTTACTATGCAGAAAGCAATTCTTGTATACTTCGGCTATTTTGCAAACGACTTCAACGATTCGGCTGAAATTTTTTTTTAGTCTACGGCACCTTTCTCATTAAACGAACAGTTCGTTTAATGAGAAAGGTGCCGTAGACTAAAAAAAATTCCTGGATGATTTACTTTCTCTCTGTCACGATATTATATTTTGTATAGATGTATAATTAAGTTACTCGTCGAAATACATACAAATATATCATTTCGCGGATAATACGTATCTAATGGTTTCCAATAGAGCTATAGCGCTGTAGCCCAACGACATACACAATTAGAAATTGAAGCACTTTGTAAATGGTCTCAGGATGCAGGTTTAGTATGCAGACAAAACTAAATTTATTCAAGTCTGCTTGAGCCACAACCGAAGCTCTCTGAAGGAAAGTATCAAATTTTAGCTCACAGTTATACGTGCCACCATAACGGACTATGCACATCCAACTGTGTCCCGGTTACGGCAGAACAAAAATATCTTGGTCTGATCATCGATGACAGGTTTAGCTGGTTGCGACACATAAATAAGGGGTGCGTGTCAAAAACAAAAAAATAATCAACAAAAATAAAGCCTTGTTTCTTAACAATAAAATTCAAAATTGAAGACAAATAAAAACAAATGTTATAAAGTTCGTCAAAACTGTTCCAAATTCAAATAAGCATGTTGCATGTTGTTGACGCGAACATAATTTTTTTTCCAAAATAATTGAAAAATTGCTCACTTACAAATACGTTAATTACAAAGCTAAGACGGATACAGTATTAATCCTTATCAACTGGAATACTTTAGTTGTCTGAAGCATTTTCTGCACATTATGTTTATCCTTTATACCATATCATAAAATTTAATATCTTGGGAGTTATGGCAAAATATATACTAACGCGCTCGAAAATAAATAAGGCGGAACGAAGTTTGCCGGCTACTATTGTCTATAATTATCTAAGCGTAGTATTTAAGTGTCTTAATAAACCTGTATAAGGTTTTAAGACGCTTTAAATTATAATTGAATTATTTATTTTTCACATGAATAAATAAAAAAGCACAACGTTTCATTCAATTTGTTGGAACAAAACTTGTTCGGGATAAAATTTAAATATAAATGGAAATTCAAATCGAACTGAATAAAAAGATCTTTGACTTTAAAAACAAGTTCGATATTACTAAGCAATGTATTTGCAGCTTCTTTTATTCTACTAAGGCACGGAATCGTGAGACTAAATACATATATTCATATCCCCATTCCATCCATTTATAAGGAAATAATCAGAAGGGGAAGAGGATTTTACGGGGGAGAGGAGGGAGATGCAACTTTTTACTGTTTTTCTCGTGTTGCGTGTGCCAATGGGTAGCGATCACTTAATATCTAATGAACCACTTGCTCGTTTCTATAAAAAGGGCGTTTGTTTGTTCTATAAAAAATACTACCAAGGTTTTTTAATATAAAATCTTGCTCAGCATAGTCCTCTTATAAAAATCGTACGTCGCACTATCTCGGTAATTGAACTACCTAAAATGTCCTTCCATAATGTGGTATAGATCGAAGTGTGGTTGGACTCTCTAGGACACACTTGTATCGGAATTCCAATCGATTACGTAAAACGGTTAGAGCAAAAGCCCTAGGCGAGATTCGGGTCCTTGTAGTAGGTGACTTAAACGTCTGGTTAAACCTAAGCCCTTGGCCTCCTTCCAATATGCTTATTAAAATGAAATAACTGCCCGAGCCGAGAAACTTAGTTACTCATAGTGTGGCGCCTTATGTTATTTCACCCCAAGTTTGGTATTACTGTAGATGTGTCTTCGAGACTTTCACTGTTATGTGAGTTACACTAATCAGGCGACAAAACAAACATTCATTGTGTTTGCCTTGGAGCCTGAAAGTATCCTTCAATTGGGATAACGAAGTATAAAGGTCAAAATTCTTATTACAATATTTGTGGATACAACTGAACCGCAAGTAATGCAGTTGTCCTCTTGCCCTTTATGTTATAAACGTACTGAGTAACGTATTTTCCATGGACTTCGAAAAGGTCAAACAGAGAAAAGGGTTAAAAGTATCAGTATATATTTAGGTGCCTTTACCAGTATAGAGCTTCAATATTCTGATGAAGGTTTCATTCTATTGATAGAATGTCTATGAAAGACATGTTTTGATATAAATGAAATATTTTAAGAAATATTTTTTACAGTGGTAGTAGTGGTAGTAGAGCCCGCAACAACAACATCTGTTGCACGAATGGGCAACAGATGTTGTTGTTGCGTTGCAGAAGACAGGGATAAAATATAAGTATTTCTGCGTTTCTTAGTAAGTATTTCTGATTAGTGAGGTCCTAGAAGCATTCTAGTCCTCTTTAACTTCCCATTCTTACCTAATAAGGAAAGAATGAGAAGAGGATTTGGCAGGGGAAAGGATGGATAGGAAAAGGAAAAATCCTTTTTTATGCCCTCCTCTGTCCATTAAAGGAAGGTAACGAACGCATCTGCAACATTCAACTTGTTGCAAATGCCAGTTTGCTCGTTGACCATATACTGAGATAAAAAAAATATATTCAAAAATCTCAAGCCCGAAGTCCTGAATTAGAGAGAATTTCTTATATTAAAACTTGTTTTAATGTCTTTGTTTTGATATAAGAAATATATACCGTCTAGACATAACTAGCGCCGCACACAATAGAGAAACAGACAAAGCTCACTACACAGTTCATGGCTCACTCTAAGCTTCAAGGACTTAACGATTAACGTCATGCAAATTTATTGCTGGCAACCCTAATAGCATTTGGAAACTTTGAATGTATATTATAATGGTATACTTTGTAATTTAACGACCTATGTGCTTTAGTTTAATGGTAAAGGAATATAAGTTAACAGTAGTACTAATAATAATAATCTGTTGGTAAATGGATCTGTTTAGCCGGGAAAGTAACACGCCCTCTTCCTTATCCATTACTTAATCTTTCCTACGAAAAAGCTGACAACCCATCTTGGAAACGACTTTTAAAATTGAACGTTCGAAAACAAAAAGAACTAGTCGAAAATATTCGTTAACATTAGTTGCTAAAATGGCTACAAAGTAACATGTGTGTTTTCCTGTGATGTGTATTCTTTTAGTGAATTCATGTATGTGTACATGTATACGTAAGAATATGTACGTATAAAATTTCTTTTGCCTTTAATGTTCTTTATTTAATAAATAACTAGCTGTTCCCGGCATGCGTTGCAATGCTACGTACATTTAAACAGTGTTTAGCTGTACATTCTGCACAGTATTTATGTTTAGATAAGTATTTAGTTTACATTCACCAGGGGCAATGCTTTTACATTCTGTTTATCTGTCTAATTCTATCATATTGACGCACAAAAAGTTTAATTGAACGAAAAAAGCTAGAAATTGAAACAATCGATTTTGTTATCGGCACCAGAACGTCCTAGTAAAATATTCCCACTCATCAATGGTTTAGGTTAGGGTATATACAAACTTTGATTTTTATGTGGATAAATGTGAGATACAATCGAACATTTAATACCTATTCCTCCGTAAAATTTCATCAAATTTACATCTACAACAGTTATATAAGATGTAACATAACGGCGCAAGTAAACAGTCAAATGAAATTGTCACGCTCTCCTTCCTAACACAGTTATCGCAGTCCTCAGTTCAACAGCAAATTCAATAAGACAATTTGATTCCAGGCTTTTGCTGTAAAGCAGAATTGACAATCAAATAAAGAATTGTCAAATCTAACGATTTTAGAATCTCAAATCATAAAAAAATAACTTTCAAGTCTTTTAAAATATTGGAGATATACAGAAGGAGCAAATTTTGAATCGCTATTAACCAAGTTTTTGAAAAAAAATCTTATATTTATGCCGAGTACTACATATTTAAATCAAAATAATTTTAGGGTTTTTATCGCCTAACGTGATATATAAGAAACCATTATGTGAAAGAATATAAACACAAATAACACATTTTCGAAATATATTCCAACTCAAGACACACTGGATTAATACAGGTATAATAGTAATATTTATCATTTGCATTAAAAAATTAATTTTTCATAATATTACTTAGTATTGTATTTAAATGTCAAAAAAGAATGAGGTATGTGCCTGGACGATACCTAATGGAAATTCATAATTTCTGGCTAAATCGCGGGCGTGACTCACTCATCAATATTACATCTATTATGTGTAGACGCTTTACTACCCGTTCAATTACGAAATGTAAATTTCTATCTTCTTGAAGAACCCACATTATGTTCGCTTCGCTTTACTGTTCGTATTTATTTCATAAGGCTATAAAACATAACACAAACTCTTTGAATTAATCGTTCCATTTTAAATGTTAAGTAAAATCCTTATACTATGGATTTTACCTTTACCTAGTTTGTCTTAATTAATTTCGTAGCTTGTTATTACCCGCCCTGCAAATGATATTACCGTAACCCATCATCATCTAACTGCCCTTTTCCCGCGTATATGGGGTCGACACAGTATGGTCGTAGCACAGTAAAATTGATATAACTTTTTTATTTATAAACCGATTTAGATAAAAAACACTAAATGTTAAGTGAAGCTTACCACAATACATTAGTGAAAACCACACCCAAATCGGTTAAGCCGTTTTTGAGATTAGCGGTAACAAACGCACAGACAAACAGACATACAAAGAAACAGACAAAAATTTTAATAATCATTGTTTTGGATTTTATTGCGTTTGTAAAGGCTCCTAATAATAGTTTTTCTCAAATATCTTCCATCTACAGACAGCGATCATTACATTACAGTTACATTTTTATTACATGTATAGATAATTTTTATTTAAAAACCATTTCTATTTGAACGATTTGATGGGTAAATTTTAAAATTCATAATTCAACTATTGAGTGAGGTACTAATCTTTTCCCCTTCCTAATCTATCGTTTACTTACTTACTTTGCTTAATAAGTAAAGGAATACTAATAGGAAGGATTTGGACGGGTGATGTGATGTGAGTGGGTGACGGCATGTCGCTGACGCATTTCCCCCACCAAATATCATCTAACTCAGCTAAAGAAGTTTTCAATTTTAAAATAAATAAAGCAAATCACATTTTTCTCGAAAATTAGGTCACATCTTACGACACGTAATACCGCCATGTTAAAATATCGATAACGCATTTATTGGATCTCTCTCACGTCACTGAGGCGGGTAAGTGACACTTTACAACAATCTTGTTACATTAAAGCCGCGCAAGATTATAGACCGCCGTGTAAATTGGAAATGTCGCTGGAGAATCGCTCGGTTTCGCAACCTATCGGATGTAATCAGTTTACATAGTTTAATAAGAACATCACGTAAATACTTTTTATCGTAATTATGTCACCCCTTGTCACAGTTAGATCTTAATAAGGTGGTTGCAACAGATAACCACTATAGTGCTTATTCGGGTTAAATCCGGATTGAACTAGACGAAATAGAAAACTTCAAAACGTAATTTGACAAAGCATTTGATGTTGTTATCTTAAATAACTTCCGCTATTTCCGAGAGCTGTACGACGCAGAACTAATATATTACGTTAAGATATCAAGTAATCCATTACCGCGTCGTCTGTCACGCAATAACTCTATTGAGGTAATTATAAAGGAACATTGTTATTTCCTTTAGCTATTGGCTTTTACTCTAGCAACAAATATTAACAGATTTACATACGTTAAGCTAGTTCGTATTACAAAACATATAATCTTTTAAAAATAAAACCATTTGCCGAAGGTATGATCGTGCCGCGCTTGGAACGGTTGCATGTATTTTGCTTACGCTTTGTGTTTGTATTGACAGGACAAGGTTTTTAATTAAATAAAGTGTCAAATAGTAAGGAAAAGTGAATAACATAGCTTAAAAATTTACCTATAATTCCAAGTATTATGTGCGAAGTCAATTTACATAAATTTACAGCAAGGAAGATATTAAGGAATACGTGCGAAGTCGCGAGGCACAGTTAGTTTAATACAAAAACTTTAATGTAGGCCACACCAGTACAGTACCAATGGTTTTGTAGTTTTAATTAGAGTCAGCGAAACATTCGCTCGTAGATCTGTGTCCAACAAAAAATCATTAAGCAATATTGCAATGGTTAACCGGCTTATTAGTAAGAATCGTTTATATAATAATTTATAAAACTTTAACGCTTACAAAATGTTGCCAATTTTGTAATCCCAAGGTTTGTTGTTTAAAGTTTTACGACGTTTGCGAAAACCTTCTTTAATGCATAAAAATTATTTGTGAGCACGAGAAAAGGTTAAGATTTATAGTTAAGTGAACATCCGCAACACCATAGGAACTCCAAATGAGCCTTTAAGGAAGGAATGCGCTCTATTCAGTGACAGATCATTCCACAAGGTTAGTTTACAAATAAAGAATTCAGTATGAAGTTATTACTTTTATGTTTACTAGATAATATCAACTTAACATAATAAATATTTGGTACTAAAATTAATTTCTTCAATACATAGTAAAGAGTACACGTATAGAGAAGATTTAAAAAGATTCTAAGATTTCTGAAAATAATGTTCAATGAACGAAAATAATACGCGATTAAGCAACTAGTACTCTAAAACGGCTAAACCCTACCCGGGCAAAGCCGGGGCGGGTCACTAGTAAGGAATAGTTAGGGTTTAGGAAATCTTGTCTTACAAAGTTATAAGCTATATCACCGGAGACTACAGATATCGGTAACATAATAGTTCTACGTCACAATGTGTTTCTACATTCCACACATTTGTGTTGAATGTACTGACACATTACACGTGTCACACATTCCAAATTAATTGAACACATCATGAGCCATTCGTGTAACATATATAGAAATATGAGCTTACAATTTGTACAATTTAATCAATGAATTAGATGTTATTGAACATAAAAGACAACGAGTAGTCGTAACAAAAACCTTTTGCGTTAGGAACAGTCAGCGCTGTTTTAAAACAAGCAACAAAACAAGCGATGACATTATATAAACGTATGAATTATCCTACTTTATTGACTTGACTTATAAAAGTCACACAGCATACAGACTTGTAAACTTTTGTTTCATTAGCGTCCATCATTGTACATAAGTCTCTTAAAACGATCGAAGATAAATATTGGTTCTTTGTCGCCCTTATGTTGTGGATTTCACATACAATTTTCAATTATTATGAATGTTTATTAGATTGCACGTTTGGAGAGAACAACGTTCATTTTATCCATTCCTTCCGTTGGGGGTTTCCTAACACATAAATTATTATACTTGAAAGGATACATCAATCCTAATATAAAATTGTAATGAGAAATACTTGAAAGGATACATCAATCCTAACATAAAATTGTAAACCGCATGTTAATGAATAAAACAATTTATTTATTTATAACATCCTCCAAACATTCGATATTTTTGGTAGCATCGTTGAACATTAATTAATGTCACGTTGACACCTTGTCATAGGAGTTCTCAAATTTTTTCTGAATTTATTTATTTCATATAATACATTTTTAACATTGTTAGTTTGTTAATATTATATCAAATGTCTTAAAAAAAACTGAAAAGGTCCCGGCGATCAGGACCAGGCTCCTAATGACGTTATGCATTTTCATATTGCTAATTTATTGACGAAGACTGAATGATAATACTAACTGTGAAAATAGCTCGCAAGGTGTAA
>JWHW01034628.1:141618-152319 GCA_000931545.1 Papilio glaucus | reverse complement strand
AGATACGATTGCCTTCCGGAGGACCGGAGGAAACCCATCGAGCAATCAATTCGAAATTAATCATACATATCTCTCATTCTCTGGTGGAACGAAATTTGCCGGGTAGCTAGTTTATTATAAAACTAAATAAAAGTATTTAGTTGAAATATATTTTATTTTAGAATATTAAATTAAGTTAAAATACGCTAAATTTGTATAAATATAAATGTGAACATAATATACACAATAAGTACATAATGAAGCAAATTAGTGTAGACAAACGTTGCGCCGTAAATAGCAATAGATAGTATATAGTAAATAGTCGATTAGTGCCTTTAGAGAGACAAAGAGCATGCCTTGCTTCGTTTCCTCTGTTCTGGAACAAGCTTTGTTTATTCCCATTTCGTTGAGTACAAAGGCAAAGTAATTTTAAGCCTTGTATTGTTGATAAATTGTAGTTTTTTGACGTTTTGCAAAGAAAATGCATTAAAATTTTATAAATGGTACATGCCATTTTATAAATACCCAGACAGATTCACTTGTAAGTCTATTATTAAGAGGGTTTTAGCCAATTGCCATAAGTATTGACAAATATTTTAGGTAGTCTTTTTCCATGTTATAAAAACGAAATCCGTAAAAAAATATCATTTTTGTTTTATGACTCTTGTTTCGTGGAATAAATGGGAACTACGCCTAAGATATTTGATGAAAGATTACACCCCCGTGTATGTATAACATGATGAATAATATAAACATACTAGAAATTAATTAGAACTAGAAAAAATAACACAGGAATATTTACAGCAGTGGCAACAAAGAAAGAAAACTGCAGGAATGAAACAAATTACTGCGGCCACAAAGTCCGGAACAAAATACTACTTCGCTGCAGAGAAGTTGTAACAAGATGACGTCATACATCGTAACCTGTAACATATGGGAGGTAATAAATAATGCATCTGGACATGTGAACAAATGTGATTCTATAAAGAGAAGGGTAAATTTAATGGAAGTTTTAAAAGAAAAGCTGAAGTCCCCGCTTTTCTTATATTTTGTAACAATCTTTTATTTTAAAAAACTACGACATAAGTTATTGGGATAAAAATATATAGTAAAAAACTTATTTTTGTAATTTACCATAAACTAAAACTATTTCTGTACAAAACGCCTGCAATAGAATTCACCGCAATGTTCATCTGCAGGCGTTTTGAAAAATGCGCATGTATCTAAGAACGTAATAAAGGTGAAAAGGAATGAAACACACGGTAGTTTTGACCACACCAACCAATTGGCTTTGTAACCTGTTTCACGTATAAAATTGTATTTTAATGCACGATAAATGTTAATTTCCTTACTATTAAAATGCATTGTTTTTTGGTAAATGGACATATAAATTTTGATAAAAAAATTGTAGAACTTAATGGGTGACTGAAACTATTATAAATCTTGGAGGTTTTTTTTATTCCTACAATTTTGTTTTGGTTTGCAATGTTAACTAGAAATTATTTTATTTATTTAAAGTCCTGTTGAGTCCTTCGCATGTCTTACTTCCATTCTCCTTGACAATAATTTTAAGTAACGAAAGAGCGAATTCCATGAAAATAGGTCGCCAGTTATTGTCCTCCATTATAATTTTTAACGTATTTTGTGTGATTGCCACTCCCTTGTTTGATTCGGTTTCGTATCTCCTCTTATCGAAACGTGGACAGCTAATTATAATATGTTCCACGGTTTGGTTTATATGTTCATGGCAGAAGCAGTTTGGTGAGGACGCTAGCTTATATTTATTGAGATACTATCTCAATAAATATAAGCTAGCGTCACACACTGTTCCCTCCATGGCCAGTAAAAAGATGGCTGACGCTATGTTAGGAAAGAATATTTTCAATAAGCTGCTGGTCGGAGATTTTTCATATTTCCTTTGCCAGGTTTGTATTGTTGAGCTTCTGATAATATACTTTGCATACAAGGGATACTTATCGTATACAGGTATTTGTGTGATTTTCATAGCTGCTAATTAAGCTACTTCGTCAGCTCTTTCGTTGCCTGCAATTCCACTGTGTGCCCTGATCCAGTATAACTCAATTTTGGTGTTATTTTCTTCAAGGTTTTGAATGATGGATCTAATCTCTCAGGCGATTGGGTTTAGGGAGTCTGAGTCGCAAACGGTCATTATTGCTGAACGTGAATCACAAAATACATTGGCACCATGGTAATTTTTTTGCTTAAAATATTTCAGGGCTTTCAATATGGCTATCAGTTCAGCCTGAAAGACAGAACAACATTTGTCTAATTTAAATTTTATTGTCTTTTCATGCCATATTGTTACAGCTGCTCCTACTTTGGCACCAATCTTACTCCCATCGGTGTAGACCTAAGACCTATTTATATTTTACTATACTATTTTCTATTTTAGTGATGTCCTGTTCGTTGTTTATGAGTCCGAATTGCCTAGTTAGTCTTTCGCAATGGTGAAGAAGATCAAAGGTACTTATTTTTTTCTCCAATTGTCTGTCTGCTATCAGTGGTACATCGCTTTATTTGAAAAAAAAAATTGAGTTCTCTTTTGCTCTTAATGCTAGGGGTATAATTTGAGACAAAACTACTAAAAATCAGGGAATTAGTTCTATGGCCTTTACAAATTTTTATGCCGAATATCCGTGTAATTCTGTTGAGCATGCGTTCAATGTACTTTTTTTCTGTTACTTCAGCCCAGCAGCTAGCAGCATATAATATTGCTGGTTCAACCACAGCTACATAAATGGTTCTAAGTATTTCTGAATTTAGACCCCACTATGCTTTTGCTGCTCTAGAGACCATTTTATAGATATTTATGACCTTTCGTGACATATGAGCCTTAAAATTTAACTTTTATTTGATTCGTATTGTAGTTCTACGCCGTCTATTTTAGCACAGGTTGATAGAATTTTCATTTTCTTGTAATTATTTCTGCTTGAGTTTTTTGTGGAGCAAATCTAATATATAATCTTGGACGTGTATGGGCCCCGTGGAGACCGTAGAAGTGTAACAACCTTTTTTTTATGGAATAAGGTGGCAAACGAGCAAGCTGATCACCTGCTGATGTAAAGTGAGCGCTACCCTTAGACATCCGCAACAAGCACACGTGTTGCAGATGCGTTGCCTACCTTTAATGGACGGAGGGCATAAACAGGAATAAGGATATTTCCTTTTCCCCGTTAACCCCTCCCCGTCCAATCCTCTTCCCGTTCCCATCCTATCCTGATTAGGAAAGGGTGGGAAGGGGACGAGGACTGAAGTTAGGCCTCCGGCGCCTCACTCATCAGACGAAACGCAGAGTACTTCTACTTTACGTCTGTTTTCTGTGTGGTCGTGGTATTTCACCGGTCGAGCCGGCCCATTCGTGCAACAGATGTTGTTGTTGCCGGCTCTACCACTGTGGGCCTCATATAAAATACTTCTGCGTTTCCTATCCTTTCCTCCCCCCTTCTCACTTATCTGGCCCATTCTCCCCCCTCGTGAATGCTAGCAACGTATCTGACTAATGTGATTGCTACAGATGAATGGGTCGCAATCGTCACTTAACGTCAGGTTAACCGCTTGCTAGGTTTCCTCCCAACAAAATAACGTTAAACTGTAAAGCTTATAATCTTTGACTCTATTTAAAAGACAAGCTTGGTTTTTTTACTATTTTTATATTAATATTCTACTTAAATAGCTTAAAAATAGTCCGACTCCATAAAATTAAACTATTGATTTCTCCGTTTGCTTCGCCTCTTTGATATTCAAGTGGCGTTGGAGGCGGCGAGCTTCGTTGTCGCCAGCTGAAGCCGTAGAAATCCTTCATTCATCACGAGAAGCTCCTAAAGAAAGGATTTTATTTGAATCTTTGCGTTATTGTTACACCTCTTTGTCTTTTATAGCTTGCTGTAACGTCTCTTTATTTTAAGCAACTTTATTATGTTAAGTGTTTTTCCTTGAACCGGAGTCCTCATCCAACAGATGAAATCCAGTAATATAAGGCCCTATAATTCTCAACGGAACTTTGTTCAGACCTGGTCAAAATTGCAGAAGTGCACTAAACAAAAGCGGCAAGATTCTTCATAGGCCTATCTATGTCCAGCAGTCGAAGTATTTTGTCGTCGAAGTGTTTAATGATGATGACGATGACTCTGTCGCTATACCATTGTTATTCTGAAATGAGAAAAAGTAGCGAAAAATCACTATTCCACATTTCTATTTTTGTAAGGCGTACGACTTTTCCGCTTGACTTACCCATTCTGCGCACAACACTGTGGTTATAAAACACCAAGGACCTAGATAAACAAATAAACTATCTATTCCTTTCGCTGTTATTTCTCTAACTTTGGCAGCTGTCAGAGGTATAAAAGTTTTGCAGACTTTATTAGTAAAGTTGGAGTCTCAAGACCAATTCGGAAATTGACTTTGAACTTTGGAGTAAACATTTTTCCAGTATTTACGTTCAGCGCCTACAGAAAATGAGCAATGTTTTTATAAATTCATATTAAATTGAAAATGAACCAACATGAAAATATTTATTTAATAAGATTCTTTACTGTTCTTCTTAAATTATATATTTTGCAGTTGTTCCAAATAGAACTTATATTTGCCTTAAACACGTGGAAATAAGTTTGACTAATAAGTTGTAATAAAATTGCATTTGGAACAATTGCAACTTTTCTTATAATGACATTAGTAGAAGAGCCTCGATTCCCACGCAGCTTGTGGGACTTAACGACAAATCTAAATGAAAATTGTTGAAAAGTGTTAAATTCTGACTCTTACGACTGGCTAGCTTTGCGCCTTTTAATATTTTGTTCATATAATTGCTACTAATCAAGTAACAGGCGTTAAATAATTATAGACCACTATATAATGTAAAGATATATCGGCTTTACAGTTCGCGGTAACAAAGTCTTTGGTAAAGTTTTGTAGCAAAACTACAACTGCGGTGAAAATTCACATAAGTATTGAGTATCAGAGTGAGGGAACATAATAAGCAAAGAAAAAATAAGCGACGAACTAATTGTGTGCGTGTCAGACCAGTGCCCGATACTAAACAACCACCACACGTTAACCATTTCATATTACAAAAATCCTCGATTAATATTATGATTGTGACATGTATTGAGCATGTTTAACAGTGGTAGACCCCGCAACAACATCTGTTGCACGAATGGGCCGGCTAAACCGGTGAAATACTATCACCATCTTGTGCTATGAGAAAAAAGCCAAAGAAGAATACCAACTGACCAATCAAATTTGTCTTTTAACATAGGAACCGGACACTAGGCCTTGTTTTAAATGAATTAAGAAATTACGCATTTACAAGAAACTAGTATAAAGCAACTGGTTTTAATGTAGGTAATTAAGGGAACTGCGCTCAGCATGACACCGGATGTCTTTGTGGCAGAATCTTTTGGCGGAGATCTTTATGGCGATAGCTTTAGAATTTCCCGAGCATTGTTACTGTGAATAATGGCTTGTTTAATCTATATTCACGCTCTGGATGATGTGACACTTCCTGGTCCTATTAAGAACATTCTGCGTTCAAATTAAAAATTCCGTATTAAATGTATCACTCTTATAATCATCTAAACCAATCGATTTACTAAACATAGAGCGACAATTAAAACTATTTTTTTTATTGTAACATATGTTTATTTTATTTTTATTAATTTAACTGTAGTTATTATCTAATCTAACAACAACAAACAATTGTTCAATACAATGAGACACTCAGTTAAATAATTATACCACTTACACCATTATCCATGTGTGAGTACCTATATTGAATTACGAGTTGGACATTACTTATAAATGTAAAGTTGTATAAAATAAGGTTTATCGGATACACCAAAAAATTTTTATTAACCAATCCGAGGTTCAGAGAGACAACTATCACTATCTGTTGTACAATGACGTCATTAGAACGTTATTTTTAGTGATAAATAAATATGAACAATAAAAAAAGGCATTACTTAATATTGCGTTTTTTGAACCAAAACCGTATTATTAAGTAGGTTATATTTAAATTAAATATCGTGTACACGACGTAAACGTAATATGCGTGTACAAAAACATGAAACTCGCATGAAATGGCTCTCATGTCCCACCTTTCTGTGAGCGCCTATTTTAGTATAACGAGGAACGAAGCTATACCAGGTTCCATACTCTCGTAACGTATATCTTGACATAAACTTTTTTCGCACACTATACAAGCACGCTTATGTTGTTGCGCACGAGTAGGTCATAACTCGCTCGCTATAAAATGTCTTTGTACGCCCATAAAACTCGGTTAAAGGATTAATTACTTTTTGCCTTCGTTTAAAATTGTTATTGTTTTGTTACTGATGACGACAAATAATATTTTAGTCATGGAAGTTGAATGAACAAGAACGTTATTGTTTCACAACATGTGCTTGTAGTCTGTACGTACATTTTATAAATTTTTTAACTCCATTCCATACTATTATAAAAATATCTTGCACGTTTAATCTACTTCTAATGAATGTGAGATCTTCAAAAGACTGTTTCAAATACTTTATTTATTATTTTTATCTCTGTTAGATCTGTGACTGAAATAGTTTGACGTTACAAAAGTTGCGCAGGAAGGAACGCGGAACTCATTCCGTTTCGTAGGGCTCTCTTTATGTTGTAACGGTGCGCACACATTCACATTTGCTTGTATTACATCTATAAATATGTTATTATAAATTAGTGAAATAGAGTATTCTCACTACAACGACTCCGATTTTTTTAAAACGATAAAAGATAAACTTAAAGTCTTGTGGCTAAACGGAACTTAAAATATAGGAAAGTTATTGTTAATTATTATTACTATATTTATCCTTGTGATTTACGCAGGATACTTATTTTTGTGTATTTTTAGAGCACAGGTTAATAATTCAAATATGCGACTCGGAGAAACAAAGTAACATATTCTTCTAGGTCATATTGCTTACCCTAAATTCGTCTAATCCATTTATAGAGGAGTAAAATATCTACTGCACACCGATAGCACTTAGACAAAACTTGCACTTGTGTAAAACGTCATCCTAACTATTATTATAAATGCGAATGTGAGTTTGTTTGTTTGTAACGCTGCTGAGGTACAGGAAAGTAGGTACTTACCTTGTATTCCAAAAATAAAACTGTTGCCGAAGTACATTAAACCTTCATTGACAATATGGGTTGCCACGGTAATGTGTTACCTATAAATAACAACCAAACCAACATATAATTAAAACCCAAAAAAATCCAATTATTCTGATAAAAGAATGCGCGCGAAGCCTTGGTACTTTTTTTTATAATTTCTATCTTAGTAACTCTATTTTCAAGTTCAATATAGTACACATAGTATCAATTCAAACAATCAAACATTTATTCGCCGAGATCTCAGAGCCAGCGCAGACATTTGTCACCGTCCCCGACTCAGATTACACGCAGTCCGCTGATGTGGATTAGTTAGGGTGAATATGTCTCTACCTGTATTGTTCGGATATTCCTTAAAAATTCTCTAAGCTTGTATTGGAAGTAGGAGGCAAACGATTTACCTAATGTTAGCATCCTTGTACATTCGATGTGCATACCCTAAGTGTGTAGCATTGTGCGCGAGCTAATATTATTTGTATTACATTACGATGAAGCTAAAAAAACTGTGCTAAGTTGGCTAACTTTCTTTTCGATCAAAGTTATGAAAATGAAAAAGTCCTGGCTCAGTCGTTTTCGTCAGCGACACCAGGTCTTTAGTGTCACAAACTAGGTATATATCTTTAGTGTCGAAACCTAAACGCTCGGGTATTTAATTGACAATAAAATGCTATAGATATATGTTAATAAAACTTAATTTTTTAATTCATCATATTTCATACTATTTGAAAGACCTGATATAATTTCAAAGTCTTTACAAAATATATATCAAACATATAATGGTCACCCGACAGTGGCGACATTGTGTCTTGCGTCGTGAGAAATGAAATTTAACAAAGCACTGTTTACGATCAATGCACGGAATGGACTCGCGAGTAATTTCATTGTGAAATGAGCGATCATTTAAGATTAGATACCACGTAAGTTTATTTTTTACTATTAAACAAAATAAAAAATTAGTATTTGATAACTGAAATATGTATGTATTAAATCAGGAAGCCATATATTATACTAGGTACTTATAAACTTCCAGCAAAACACTGGCTTGGTTAACTAGTGTGTTATAAAAATTCTAGTTTAAATATACCTGTTTAACTTAACTCTTAGCTTAGAGTCGACGTATGTCAGTTTTCGGTTTGCGGGTTTGACTACGAAAAGTAGAAATTTGATGGAAATATTAATATTTTTCAAACATTTACGGCATTTTAAGTACTCCATTAAACACATAATGGAATGGTTAAGTTTCAAATAACGCGTTCGTATATTGTCAAGTTTTATGTTGTAGGTATATAAAATAATGGCACTTTGAATGCGTTATAAATTCCACATATGTATGCGGGTGTACCATAATGTGGGCCACATCTCTCGTGCCCTAAATCTTTCTAATGGGCGGCTTCCGTTCCCGAAGACATTTCATAAATTAAAGGATAGTCAAGGCCCTTTTAATGCTGCTATATATTTAGCCAACCGGAATTTTGTTGAATACTTTACGAATATACAGACGGATAGAAAGCGACTTAAAAGTTGTATACCATAATATTTTTTGGTTTTGAAATTGAAGAAGGTTTGCATCGATATTTAATTTATATTTATCCGCACTTCAGATTAAATATTTGAGCCAAATGTATAACTAAATTACCTCTTATTTAATTGTAGGATTGTAGAAGAACCAAGAGAGGTGTGCCAAGTAAAATCCCTAAGCTTGCCTACACCGCTGGATTAGGGGCGAGACTAATCGCACCTAATATGCAGAAAGCATAAATGCGGGTATAAAATATAACAACTCATTTACGTACGTAAAAATTAAAAATAAATGTTTATAGGATGCAACATTCAGACCATTTATAAATAAAATATCAGCATTTGGCTAGGATTATATTACTAACTGAAACATGGAAATCTCGATGTAGAATTTAACAGCAGAAGCAACGAACGTGCGGAATGGTCTGTCCTCGGTTAAACCAGTACGACTGAGGGTCCTTCAAGAAGCGAGCCTATCTCTTTCTTAAAGGCCGGCAACGCATCTGCAGTTCCTCTAGTGTTGCAGGTGTCCATGGGCGTCGTTGAGCACCTTGGTGTTCCCGCCGCTCATTTGCCCCCTTTTCTTATAAAAAAAAATTGTATGAATGAAGACTGTTTCAAGCCCCAATACCTTGATCTCACTAAATTTTGCCATTAGAGTCTATTAACTCCATCACGTTTTTAATTCTGTAAGTTACTCTTCTGTGCAACCCTTCTTCGATGGGCAGTGATGTTACTTCCACTCACTCGAAGGGAAGAACCATATCTATACAAAATCTTTGTTCCATCTAGAAATTAGAAGTATAATACAAAACGAGTTACTTGAATAGAAGGTGACGCAATCCTGTGTATCTCCTCTGATGTTAGCCGTTTATTTGGTTAACCTTTACACAAATAAACCGTTGATATGCTAATAACGCCCAAACAGAATGTTACTAATAAACTATGTCTGTTTGTTTAATCGAAATTTTTAACGTACATTGTATAGCATTGAGTAATAACAATGATATGTTCTAATACCCCAAGTAAATATTTGATACCATCGTTGTGAAATCTGTTTTATTAGTTTTGTATAAGATACACCTAAGGAAATAATTTTCTTCATCTTTTTCCAACTTAAAAAAAAAAGTATGAAATGCACCATATTCTTCCCCTTCGAGTAATATAGAACGCACCCGCAATGACCTTTTACGTTCTCCTGTTTCTTTTTGTTTCTCGTATAAATATTTTAAATTTACACATATGTATTTTTATCTTATTATTCGACATATAAAGACGGCACTCGAAGTCGACATCCATCCTGTTTTTTTATAGTAGACGGTGGCTAACGAGCAAGCGGTTCACCCGTTATCAAGTGATCACTGCCCATAGACATCTGCAACAAGCTAATGAGTTGCAGATGCGTTGCCGATCTTTAATGGACAGAGGAGGGTATAAACAGAAAATGATTACTTCCGTTTCCTATTTATCCCCTCCACCCTCAAGTCCTCGTCCCCTTCTCAGGGGAAGAGGACAAAGGATGGGAAGGTGAAGAGGACTAGAATTAGGCCTCCGGTACCTCACTCATCAGACGAAACGCAGAGTACTCTACTTGCCTGTCTTCTGTGAGGTCGTGGTTACGGGTCGATTCTGCCAATTTGTGCAATTGATGTTGTTGTTGCGGACTCTACCACTCTTAAATTATACATAAACAAAGATATCAGATATCATATAGATTATTGACAGTCCACTGTGAGGTAAAAAAAAAAAACGGACGTCCACAAGCGATGTCAGGGTTGCAGAAAGAATAACTAAATATTTAATTATATGCTTACATACATAACTGTTCTCCCCTTGCCTGTCCTTTACTTTCATATTTGTCCTACGTTTGATGAAATTTTCTTAAACACGCGTAACTCGGTTCATACATATTTATTATTAAAATAGCTACATGCCAACACTGAGTTAGATTAGGAAGTGTTTTCATTAGAACAGAGAGCGGCGGTGAAGCGTAGTTATACTATATTATAATTATATCACATTAATATAAATAACTATTAATTTTGTCTAAAC
>JWHW01034628.1:60005-140507 GCA_000931545.1 Papilio glaucus | reverse complement strand
CATCTTCTTCCAACTTTGTAAAAAAAGTATGAAATGCACCATATTCTTCCACTTCGAGTTATATAGAACGCACCCATAATGACCTTTTACGTTTTCCCGTTTCTTTTTGTTTCTCGTATAAATATTTTAAATTTACACATATGTATTTTTATCTTATTATTCGACATATAAAGACGGCACTCGAAGTCGACATCCATCCTGTTTTTTTTTATAGTCACCGGATATCAAGTGATCACTGCCCATAGACATCTGCAACAAGCCAATCAGTTGCAGATGCGTTGCCGATCTTTAATGGACAGAGGATAATAAACAGAAAATGGTTACTTCCCTTCTGAGGGGAAGAGGACTCGACGGACTCCCCTTTTCATGCTTTTCTTATTAGCAAAGGATGGGAAGGTGAAGAGGGCTAGAATTAGGCCTCCGGTACCTCACTCATCAGATGAAACGCAGAGTACTCTACTTCAAGCCTGTCTTCTGTGTGGTCGTGGCTACGGGTCGAGTCTGCCAATTTGCGCAAATGTTGATGTTGCGGACTCTACCACTCTTAAATTATACATAAACAAAGATATCCGATTATTGACAGTCCACTGTCCGGTAAAAAAAAAACGAACGTCCACAAGCTATGTCAGGGTTGCAGAAAGAATAACTAAATATTTAATTATATACTTACATACATAACTGTTCTCCTCTTGCCTGTCCTTTACTTTCATATGTGTCCTACGTTTGATGAATTCTCTTAAACACGCGTAACTCGGTTCATACATATTTATTATTAAAATAGCTACATGCCAACACTGAGTTAGATTAGGAAGAGTTTTCATTAGAACAGAGAGCGGCGGTGAAGCGTAGTTATACTATAATTATATCACATTAATATAAATAACTATTAATTTTGTCTAAACTCTTCCTAACCAATATTATAAATGCGAATGTTAGTTTGCTTGGTACGTTTTAACAAGATACAGTCAAGGCCTCGTTTGGATGTAAACACAAAATAGATTAAAAGTACTGTAATTTAAACTTAAAAGTCAACATTATCGTGTTGTCATTGTTGTATATTTTACTATTAAAGTATTCTATAAAAAAAATGCCTGACGACTCAACAACCGATTATCATGAGATTTCGCACACACCTTTTATTCTGAAAATAAAACTGATCCCGAGATAGGTACATAAAACCTTCTTTTAGAATATCAGTTGCCATGTTAATGTTTCATATTTTGCCAGTAACTACTTTTTTGATTTGTTTTTGAATTGACATATGTTAAATATAATTAGAAGTTATTACACGCGGAATCATAATACTAAATTTCCAGCGTGGAAAACGAGAAACAAATGCACGCGAAGTCGCGTGCAACAGCTAGTAATATTATAAACACAAAAGATTTGATTGTTCCGAATCAATTAAAAAACTTATGATCCGTTTAAAAACACTAATAGAGAGCTCTTTTATCAGCCAAAAATTTAGGCTACATTATTTTGTTAATTTTCTATCTACCCACGTGAGGCTGGGGCGGGTTGCTTTGATCGATACACATAAATACGGAAAAACAGATTTATTGATAATTAAGTAATTACAGATCGTGGTTACAAATAACGTTGTTCTTACAAAATTGAACAATAATTGAAATTTACCGTATATATAATAAACTTATTTTACAATTAATACTAAAAACATACAAAAGAAACAAAACTTTACTATTGTACTAATTTGGGCAACGAATGCACTGCGCCACTCTAGTTCGTTACTTTATTCTGACGTCCAGATCTATATTATACGATGAGTCGTCGACTAAATATCCTCTTATTAATTCACACAATACATCGCAAAAACAACTCAATGTATGTTCAAACAGGTTTTAAAATAATATATGTAATGTAATTTATCTAACACTCCGCTCCGCTTAATGGTAACCACACCTTAATCACAACCTACCAACACATGCATGTTAGAATTATGATTACTTAAGAACGACCACACTATTTGAGTTAACTTTATGAAAAGGCTATTTATTATGCGAGTAGTTTCATTGCGCAAAAACATATACATGTGTGTATAAATAGCATAAAAGCAACCCGCCGCGTCCCTAGAATTATATTCATGTTTCAACTTTTAAATTAATAATGAAACGTCGTATGAAAATTTTAAAGAAAGAATCTTTACCTTGTTGTGTCGAGTCATTTAAGCATTAACAGGGTTTGGGATGGGGATGGAGTCACTTGGGGATGGAATTACTTCGTTTCGTCTGATAAGTGTATCAGACGGTACAACTACAGGATTACAACCACTGGATGCCTGCTTTCTTTAGGAGGTCTTCCCTGGTCAAGCCGGCCAGTCGTGCAACCCTGTCACTGCTAAGAACCTATAAAATAACATACGCCGGTTTCATTATGCAAATAGACAAAAATAGATAATGTACAAAAATATACAAAATACTTTAAATCTTCTATATACCTATATTTTTTATAAATAAATTATAAAGCCTCAACGACTGTATAATTAATAATGTAAAAGCATATGAAACATTTAGTTGTTGTTGTCGTCTCAGCCAATAGTCGTCCACTGCTGGACATGGACTCTCGCAACTTCGACCAGAACATCAGTCAGTATATTGGAGACCTACTTAAGCTGCGTCGAATTATGACAACCATTCCAGAACCTTACGACACCATCGGCAATCCCTACTGCGTGTAATGTGTCCAGCCCCATTGCAGCTTGAGTTTTGCAATTCTTCGGGCAAATGTAGTTTACATTAAATAAAATAATAAATGTTCTTATTTCGCTTTTTGTTTAATCCCTATGTCCTATATCTGGCTCCCGAGTAATACACCTGCAATTTCTAAGGAATCTCGGTCATCCCCGTCCTCAAAGGAATTCATTCAATGAAAGATGCCGCAAGCTGATGGCGACGGACCAGGTAAAAATATTTTTATTTACTAGCGACATCGATGCTTAGGTTTATCTTACTAACGACCGCTGACTTCATTTAATAAAACGAAGTCCACGTCTGTCTGTCTGAAAGTGATGAACTTAAAAACTAATGAACGAAATTTCATTAGTTTTCACTAGGGTGACAAATCTA
Organism: Papilio glaucus; assembly: GCA_000931545.1. Lineage (NCBI taxonomy): Eukaryota > Metazoa > Arthropoda > Insecta > Lepidoptera > Papilionidae > Papilio > Papilio glaucus. The sequence goes on along the minus strand of JWHW01034628.1, from coordinate 137,424 downwards.
TATCTGTAAAAGGCGATGTGTGTATGTAAGTTCCCTGTAAGAATCGGAGACAGAAACCTTCAGATTGGCCTAGTGGATGATCTTGTGATATTTAGTAGCGATCGGATCAACATAATTAGTGCTACCAGGGCGAAGCCGGGCAGATTACTAGTTAAGAATATACCGGTAGGTTGTGTACTTAGTGATAATTGGCATAAGGTTTAGTAGAGTTTTGTGTTAATTAGCTGAAATATAATGATAATTGTTGAAGAAGACGTAATTGGTTGATGCGATATTACAACACAAAATGCTACGCAGGGAAGCCGGGCTTTGCTTGTAATGTTTAATAATATAATAGGTACTACGTCTAAAACACAAGCTTAGTTCCCGTTACGTTAAGTGCCTATGGGTATTACATTTTCTACTACTACTAGGTGGCGGTATTCCCAGTAGTCAAATGAAATTATTTCTTCTTAGTCCTAACACAGAATATAAAATAGTACTACATCCTTATCAGCACTAATATAGAGTAAAAAAAATCTATTGTCGACGGTCTTTTATATGACTGAAAACTTTCAAGTCAATCAGACGTTTACTAGTTTAAATTACAGTTGTAGGTACAGACGAAGATAATAAAAGCGTGTTGCACATTCAAAATAACCATGACTACCCTTTACACATAACAACGTGTATACTAATAAACTCTCATGAGTTTATACTGAAATGTAATCTAAAGTATAACTAAAATACATGTATTTGTACCTGAAACTTAACGGACTCGGAGAAGCTCAGATTAAGCACACTCGCCCGGCTTAGATTGCAGATATTGATTTTGAATTAAGTTTCACTTAGTCGAAGTGCTGCACATGTAGCTCACAGGAAGTAGGCACTCACTCTATCAATTATATTAAATTTACGATATTTGACGTTGAAGAATATTTACGTTTAAATATATGTAAAGAGGTACATTTTCTTTTTAATTGTAACTTAATAGATGCTAAGACAAAATATTTGTTTAATATTAACCTTTAAATAGGTATCTACCATACTATTCGTCTCTTTGGTTTGGATTTCCACGTTCATACAGTCTGTAGATTACTCTTTTCTGTATCTTAGATCCTTTGGCCCATGAAGAAACATGAAGTGTAAGGTGTGACGCAAAACATAATTCTTATATCTTGATCGAGTTGAAAGAAGCAAGTTAAAAATAATAGAACTGGTTTTATCATACAAAATCCTTTTTAGCATCGTATTTGGATTTCGCGTAATGAGGACTAAGATTTTTTGGTTTCTTCAGCTAGGTAAATTTGGTACTCATTTCGGTCAGAAATGTGTGCCTAGGTACCTAAATTCACTTTCAATGAATGCATACTACACTTTGCAAATGTAATGTGTTGTGTACTTGGCTAGTTTACACGTTGTGTTCGTTAAAACTTAGGTCACTTTGTTGTACATGTTGTTTCAAATTCCTATAATTATAACCTATTCGCCTAATTCGCGCTCACGTCACGCCGTCGTCCGACCTTGTGAAGTTCATTTGCTCGCCGGTAGGTGCCGGTAATGTTGATAAAAAGCGGCCATTTGTCTTCGTGTACCGAAAATTTGCGGCAACGAAATCCACCAGTGTATCCTTTTTATTACTTTAATTGTTTTGTTTTTATACTCTGCGTTTTTTATCCAGAGCGTAAAAGCCTTTGCTACTTAATGACACGAATTTTACGGTACGTGCGACATGCTTGAAAGCTCACATATTCATTATCTCATTTGGAGTTGACAGATGTAACAAAATAAAGTTTAAGATGTGTATGAATGTATGAACAGGAGAAAAGTACTTAGACTAGTAAAATATTTATGTAATAGTGATAATCAGTCCAGCGTTAAAATAGTCTTCTTTCCGTTAAATAATAAACTATTTGACCTTTGGTCACGTGTCCCAAAACTGATCCATTGTTCTCCCTCAAACGTAATATGAGACCAAATATTTCAGAAAATGTTAAAACAATGGTGTAATTACAACAATACCTTTACATTAGACAACAAAGGATAACAGCTCGACACTCGTAAATCCTATTATGGCAGAAATAATTACGTTTCGAGTGGACGGCTCGAGCACTTTTTTTCTGCGAGTACCTTTTCAAACGATCGTAGAAACGCTTTGTTTACCCTCTTGAGAGATGAGGGCCATTTGCTAAGGAACTATATACAATGTTTTTAAACGTTACTGCGCAGCGCTTCTTGTGTCAATGGACAGCAAGAGTGAAGTGAGGGCTTCCCATCATTTTATTTATATAAATAGGCGATTGCGAATTTTATTAGACTAGAGATTCTCGCCAGAGGCCAGCAACCTAACCTGCCTATTTTTAAACGTTTGAAAGGTCCCTTTGTTTTTCTGGACCTCGATAACAAAATGAAACATTATCGGGACTCGAAAATGTTTCTCAACTGTCACCGGACCTTACTTAAAACTCTTTGCCCACCCCTGATCTAGTCTATTGGAATAACAAGCAACCAAACGACCACACACATCAAAGGAAATCGAATAACTAATTAGAAATACACAATATGTATGTATATTATTAATAATTAATAATAATAATAAATCAGCCTTTTCTAGAATGTTCCCCACTGCAGGGGCACAGGCCTCCTCTCTGAGAGAGGGAAGGGGCCGTAATCCACCACGTTGGCCCAGTGCGGGTTGGTGGATGTCACATGTCTTCGAATTTATTGGTTCAAAGAACTGCCGGTTTCCTCACGTTGTTTTCCTTAACCGTTTTGGAGCAGTGGTGATGCAATAATTTAAGACAAAGTAAAGCACCTGCGGGGGTTCGAACCCGCGACCTACTGTTCGTAAGTCGGGGCCTAATCCACTGAGCCACCACTGCTCATCGTCGTCGTTGTTATAGTATGACAAAATTTAATGCTAACTTATAACTGAACTGGCACGCATCGGCATGATTCATTGGCAAATATCAAATTGAAATTTACCTTTGTTCAGAATAGTTCGGAACGATGTATTGAGGAAATGTTTATTGCATGTTTGAATAGTGAATAGCATCCGATTCTCAATTAGCGCAGCATCAATACATGTTGACGACCAATTTATATTTGAACTGTTTTATTCTGTATAGAACTGAGTTTTATTAGATAATCTACAGTACGGTAATGAGACCGGTAATGAAAAATCTACATCTAACAAACTAATAGTTAATTTAACTAACCGATAAGCCTGGCACACTCCGGGGAAGCTGTTTAGTTTACAGAAGCTCACAATGGAACTTATACCCTAGAATCATATTATCCCACTGCTAGTAAGACAAATAAACATTTTATCTTCTTCATCTCTTTTTAGATTTGAACATATTTATGTATGAAAAAAAGATTGAAACAAACTGAACAACATTGCATACAAGTTATTAGATAACCATCATAGACACGAATAAAGGAATTAAAATATGTATATAATGTAATAAAGATAAGACAAAAAAGCCAAGTCGCTTTTAAATAAATTCATTTTGATACATACTCAACATGTTTTTTTTTAAGTCGGACGGCCAACAGAAGTTTTACAGGAGTACCGAAATACATTTTACATGGACATTCTGATCTGCGATCCCTCAGTGCCCCTGTACTAACAGCTGCAGACTTATTACCACAGGTAGCGGGAGTTTAAAATATCATTGTTTAACCTCCACACGCAAATCTTTACACGCACCTTCGTTTACAAATATAGCAAATAAGCACTTAAGAAAACAGAAAGCATTTTTAAAATTATTATCAATATTATAATTCACTATGTATGTCACTGATCGTGTGTTCATCTGGCTAGATATGTTATAAACTGTCAGCAAATTATGAAGTAGACGTCGTTGACAATTGGACGTACAAAAATAAACGTAATAAATCTATTTTTTCTGTGGTAAACATATTTTTGTAATATTATTTATTGTACGAACCTAAACTACTTATAACTTTCCATTCTAACTCAAACTTTAACATAATAACACAAATATTAATTCACAATTTGACTTCGATAAATGCTGTCGAGAAATTACATGTCAAGTTATGAATGATTCGTTCAGTTCACAATTTGTTGATAGGTTATAATATACCAAGTCTAATTAAAAAATTATAAACTAACGTTCACAATCGGTCATATGAATGTACAACAACTCAAACTCTCAATATCAATTAAGATCGTGCCGAAACGCCTTGTGTCATAAAAAGTAAGAATCAGCTGTTCGGTAACAGCTGATTGTCTAAGCTCGTTTCCTTAAACATTTTTTCAAGTGATTGATACAGAAACCTTACGTACAATGTTCATTGCCTTGTTAGCGATGAACCAGCTTTTAGGTGTTTTTTCATCCCCACTTGCCCCGCACACGTGCTGAGTTTTTTTATAGCAGCGACACTGTAATGAAGCGTACATTCGGAAACCGGCGCGCCCTGCTGCCCAGGATATCCTGTTTGAAAATAAAAGACAACCCCCACACCTTTCCAGTAACACGAACGCACAGTACAAGCGAATTTTATCTTTATAGCATGGGCATTAGGTTTGATTTCGGGTGTATGTTTTTAAGTGAACGCTTAAAAGGCGATGTCTGCTCGGTATGACGTAAAACGGGTTGTTAATTTCATTATTTCGCAGGAACAGACTATTTATTTTTATAGAATTTAGTTATATCGTTATTCTCATATTATTATATAGATCATATAGATCAACAATAGAAAACTCTAAGCAAATACAACAAGATAATCTAACACCTAAATACAAATCAAAAAGACAAGCAAAATATATAATACTAGGCTAGAGTTTGGAACAATTTTTTATCTGACATTTGCTTTTAGGAGCAGTGGTGGCTAAGTGGTTTAGGCCCCGACTTACGTACTGTAGGTCGCGGGTTCGAACCCAGGCAGGCGCTTTACTTTGTGTTAATTTATTTCATCACCATTGCTCCAAAAACGGTGAAGGAAGATGACGTGAGGAAACCGGCATGACAGAACCAATAAATTCGAATACATGTGACATCCACCAACCCGCACTGGGCCAGCGTGGTGGATTACAGGTGGTTGTAGCCCCAACCTTCTCATGTTTTCTTTTATTTTATGGAAGGAGGTAAATGAAACGAACAAGCGGTCAAGTGAACCGCTATTTATTTTTAATGGATATTTCCTTGTCCTATTTATCCTCCGTCCAATCCTATTCTTTGTAGAAACTATGGGAAGGGGAAGAGTACTGACTCCGGGCCTCGGGCACCTTACCCTTCAGACAAAACGCAAAGATATAAAATACTCCTACTTTACACTTGATTTCTGTGAGGTCGTGGTATTTCACCGGTCGAGCCGGTCTATTCGTGCAATAGATGTTGTTGTGGGCTTTACCACGTTTTAATGTCACCTAGTTGTGGTTGCACGTGGATGGTTGTATGGGTGTAAGAGATACGGGGGTTGAAATCTATATCTATTTTTCGATAATATGTTACTGTTAATTTTATTTTTAGATAATATGTCATGAGACAAACAGAGAGACAGAGAGTTAGCCAGAGAGATAAATTGAACCACTTAAAGTAACATTTTAGTTAAAATACAAATTGCTCGATTCAATGTAGAGACAATTACGTTATACACCATTTCGTTTCATACAAAACCAATTCACACCGTCCCAAAAGAACACAAAATTTACTTTCAAAAGTATTTAGTATGACTACATGAAAAGCTGTATTAGAGGTTTATTTGTTAATTAATTTAAAAAATAATACATAAAAAATACTAATAGAATATTCTTAGAGCTGCAAGTATCTTACCTATAGAGTATGCATAATTGATTTTTCGTTGCACCTTAGCCACCCCATCGGCATAACATTATGATGCCCTACACTTATACACACGACCACGACACACATACATGTACACCGCTGATGTCTGCTCCATTCGTTCCCTTCCCCGTATTCAAACTCATTCACCGCCGGCTTACGGAACTCGTTCACGTTCACCGCCTATAGAGTCAGTTTAGCGCTGGCCGCCAAGCAAGTAATTGTGTCTTTACGCATGCGCTGTGCGACATAACCTCAAATGAACTGTCAATTGCGCACGTAAATAAACAAGTGAATTAATATCGATTTGTGCCTCAATTGTAAGTTAGTGAGTTGTATTTTGTATTACAATTGTTATAAGTATCCATAAGGATTAGTGACATTTCAGTGAAAAATAACTTGTGCAAGGAATTTGCGATTGTGAGTGAGTATATCATTTGTTTTTTTTTTGTACACCGGTCAGACTTTGGTTTTGATTTGTTTTTGTACCTCTAATTACAAAAACCCCTGCTTGTATTCCAATACAGCAACAAGATTAATACCTAAACCTAAACTATTTTAACGGTATTTTATTCAGTAATTTGTAGAAATAGTTAAATACAGGTAAACATTGCATCAAACGTTTAGCGCTTGTGTAATTGTTTATTTAGGTTATGAATCGAAATATTTGGATGATTATTAACAATTTCACCATCATGGTATTAATTTTTGAATGTTGAGTATAAGTCTGTTTAGAGTTTTCTCTTAAATTTTATATGTTCAATTTCAAAAACATATACGGTAACGCGACAGCACACAGAACAGAACAGCGTGTTCTGTGATTCTGTTTACCCTTCTTGAATTCGGGCGTAATGCATTTCTTAAAAGCTATGATTCTGAATTACGATTTATTTAATTATATAGTACTTTGTGTGTCTATAATTAAAAGTGTGCAATAAAAAAGCAAAAAGTAGTGTTAGCTTAACAATATAAGTATATGTGATTATTTTGGTATAAAATTCACCATTCTTCTTAAAACAAAACTAAATGCTAGTAAGCTAAATTTGATCTTGACCTTAAATGATATTATCTGCTACAGTATTAATCTAAAAACGCTTTATGGTAGAGATGAACAAATCCGTTAAATTTTTTAATCCCCTAAAACCGCAGACATATAAGAATATTACGTGTCGATGTCGATATTACGATTCGGAGTATCTAGCCGTGGACCAGCGACGGCTAGATACTCCCAAGCACTAAGAGACGCGGTAGGCAGAATTAATGGAATTCGATTTTACTCGGTCTTTGCACACCTCTCTCGTTCTAGTGATATTAATAACAGTTCAAAAATCAGTCGAAACAGAATACAACACATACAGGATTTAGCAGAATAGATCGGACCAGTAAATGAACCGATTAAGAGATCAAGGTTGTAGGAGTCCACTGGATGAGGGTGACCACGGATCGATTTTTAGTGGCCATATTTTGGTGAGGTCGACGTTTAACAGTGGACCATTTTTGACTGATGACAATTATGACACAGGACATTTTGTTATCCTTTATACCTCATCCTTTAGACGTTCCCTGCTAGACTAAGGCCTGATTCAAGAATTGTCACAAAGAATAGTTCCTTACCCCTTTTTATCTAATGATTTTCCGCATTCCTTCCCAGATGATCCATTTTGTAGGAAATTTATCTACGCTGTAGCCCCATTGGCAAATTAATCACATACCTACTGTTATCTAATTAAACATTCAATATTAACTCTTTTTATTACGGAAGGCACGGTCGAATGAGCTGCACTATAATTGTATTGTGCGGCTAAGATCTCACAAGCACCAATAATTATTATTTAGCCGACTACGCCTGTGAATCTAACAGCACCTGTCTTTTTCTTGTTCAGTCGCATAATTAAAGTAACCGTATCTATGCGTGTTAATGTATTACAGAATAGATGAATCTTGAACACGTTATAAGTACGTTGTATTAGATCTGAGATTATTATAAATTAAGGGGTAGGTAGAGATTTCTTATCGCTATATGTTTTCCACTAAACTTTATGTCCAGAATCTGACAAACGTTAAACCTTTCGCCACTAAGTACTCATATCTTTTAGAAAATATTTTTTGGTAGAAGGAGGCAAAAGAACCTCCAGCTCGTCTTTACTCCGATATACGGTAATAGAGGTCCACAACAACTAGAAAATCACTCTCATTATTCAGAAGGGTGATTATTTAATGCGGATGTAGTAGCGAGTAAGAGCAAGTCTTAGTATAAATGTGGAAGTTATCTTTTAAAAAATAATATAAAAAGTTTTGCGCAATTCACAATGGCGCGAAGGTCGAAAATAATAGCGGTTATGTTCGAACAAAAGTGTTATAAGCAGGTAAACAAGCCTCGGATACTTGTCGTGCCCTCCAGATAAGCTAAATACTGACTTCCTGCTAACTAAGGTGTCCATGAGTTCGGGCATTTGTATGAAACACTAGTGCTCGTGCCTGGTGTCGCCCGGGTGAAATTAAATATTGCACGTTAATAATAAAACAATCTAATGGTGATACAAGTGTTAAAATCAGTGTATTACTTTCAGAGTTTATCTACTAAAAATATCTTTTTCCCCACCTCTTAAGAATTATATTTATGTTTAAAGATAATGAGGATGATTGATTAATTAAACAACTCGTTTTTGAAAATCTATACTAGGGTTAATAACAAGTCTAACAATAACAAGCATCCTGTCCTGTAGTAAAATGCCCTTGATGAATGTAAAAGACCAGTTTGGAATATACTAATGTCCGTTAACTGACGATTTTTATGATTATTAAATGATATTATTAAATGATTAATCGATTTTAATGTAAGGTATAAGGAATGAGTTTTTCTATCATCTCATTACCAATTAATTCATGGATCGTGATATGAACTTTTATAATGTGCACGAGTATTCATTATACTAAATATAGGTTTCGTCTAAAATTATTAAACTTTCTTGACACTATGACTATGTCTCGTACAGACGGTGTTTTTGTTTTCAAATATACTGTTGTCGATATGTTTATTTATTAGTAGCTTAAATACAGTAAACAATACCGCTGTTCGCCAATTGTTAGATGAACTGTGTGGTCTTTAATCTTGCTTTCTCGAACTTGTTCTAGAACTGCGCTATTGTGTTCTGTGTCACTTCATTGTCACATCCGCTTGTTTTCTAGACAGTTGATAACCTCGTCAAGATATATGATTAATCCATATGGAACATATACAAGTGTGGTGAAAAAACTTTACGTAAACACAATCTATTATCACAAGTTAACGAGCTTGTCAGTTGTCAAATGTCACAGGAAAAACAGTAGAAGAAAATTATGAACTCGGTAAAAAAAATATTCCTTGTGAGATAAATAACTTTAGCGCATTCCGTAAATACGTAAGTGGAGGTACCTATTACTCCGTCAGAATATTTTTTTTTTGTACTAATATTAGCTAAAATTTAATAAATCTTAGCACGATTATAAAATTATTTATTTTTCTTTAAAAATACTAGATAAGACTGACGTTTGCGCGTTTGAAAGAGAATTGTTTATGAATAAGTATTCAGACATCAAACCCAAACCAGTCACGTGCCTATACAAAATCCAGGCTTTACGCATGTATTTACGATGCAATAAATAATATTGTAAAAGAGAGCACTCCACAATCTCATAAATTATTGTCTCTAGAATATGTATGTAAAGAAACGTAAAAGAATATTTCATTCATAAAATCGTTGGCTACCTGCGAACTTCAAGTACCTGGTCGTTGCCGTGACAAATTCTTTTATCTTTTTTGTAACATTTTTATATAAGTCGAATATAATGGAGAAGATGAGTTTCATTCAACTTTAGTGAAGCCTGACGTAATTTATTTTTAGTTTTTTCACTGCTAATTTTCTTGAATTAGTAGAAGTACAATTAGATTTTGCATTTTGGTGAAAAAAATTTCCAACCCTACACAATTTATTATTATAATCATTTCAAAGTGTCATATCTGTTTTTCTAGCTGGTGCTTGTTTTCAAATTTAATCTCCTAGTCCTCCGATAAAGTTTTGATCCGACAATTAATGATGAATGAATGAAATGAATGATTCTGTTCGCAAAGTTCAATCTATCTCTACGCAAAAATTATCATAATTATTTCAGTGCCTTTTTTGTACTGCACGGTGAGGTGTATAGAAGACCATATACACTTTAGCGCTTCGCTTTCTAATTTTTCTTCGGCAATCTTATCTTAAATGCCGGTAGAGCATCTTGCGTTACGGGCAAACTTTTTACGTAATATTTTATTACTCATAATCACTATGATGAATTTGTAAATCGATATATATGAAATAAAGTAAAACTATAGCGCCAATAGCTTCATGGTTTAAGGTTCGTTTAGGGGACTGCGACGCATAAGGTTAGTTCGAATTTGCTTTTCGACCGTTTTCGGATACGAACTTAGTTGATTTAATAATGTTTGTAAATTATTGTTTTATTTTTTTTTATATAAACTGTTAGTGTAAAATAAACTAGATTACAAAAAACGTCCAAATTATGCAAATAAGAGGCGATTTAAAAGGCATGGCCACACTAGCGGTGATGCCGTTGACTCCGCCAGTCACTGCGGGCCCGGCCTCGACCCCCGTCGATCTAAACGCTGTATTTTTAGTTTTCATCGCATACCTAAATAGCAGAGCGAGTGACTCAGATGCCTAGTTATACACTCACGCAAGCAACTATGTGCGCTCTGTGAAATTTATGATTGTTGAAACAAGAATTACAAAGTGAGTAATTTCTTATATTCACGCGAATACTACACATCGTAACCTCGACGGCTGATGTGAACCAGCTTCAAATACGTATGATTCAGCGTAAAATCGCGAACTTATACGAAACTGTTCTTTTAGTACTAACTTTTATAAGAATCTAAATTCGGCTTTACACGGCGATATCAGTTTTAATGTTTGTATTCATTGTAATGAAAAAAAAAAACGAATAACGAGCAAGCGGGTCACCTGATATTAAGTGAACGCTACCCATAGGCATCTAGCAACAAGCTAATGAGTTGCAGATGCCTTGCCTACATTTAATGGACAGATGAGGGGATAAAAAAATAAGGATATTTCATTTTCCTATCCATACCCTCACCCGTCAAATCCTCTTACCCTCGCATCCTTACTAGAAAAGAATGGAAATTGGAAGATATTGGATTTGGGCTCCGGCACCTCACTCATCAGACGAAACGCAGAATACTCCTACTTCACGCCTGTCTGCTGTGAGTTCGTTGTATTTCACCGGTCGACATTTGTTGCGAGCTCTGCCACTGTTAAACAACTAAGATCTTTGAAAAATGGATTCAACCTGTTTGGTCGGAAGCACAATTCCGACCATCATAGTAATGCAAATTTGATAGCTTAATAAAATAACCGAATATTAAAAATCACATTGAAGGCGATAAGCCCATTGTAATCATCAATACCTAATTGTTATATTAATCTACAAATCCCGAATTCGATTTGTTGAAAAGTGCCCGAAAGTGATACGAATCTCTTAATTAAGTGATTCGCATCAGTGCATGCTGTGGATACAATAAAAATTGCCAAATATGTAGTTATTTGGTATTTTTTGTCATCGTATATTGTACTTTAATTGGTCATCATCATTACCCTAATGACGAGACAGATGCGATTTTATTGGCCATCAGCCAACTTTAAGATATGATAAATTAGAAAAATAACGCTTCGTAAATTTTTTGTGGGGTAATTGCATGTCGAATAATAAATTCTAATGATTGATTACTAATCATGTAATCAAAGTCAAATAAGGGAAATTTGAAGAATAAATCAAAAACACTTTAAAATGTCTACATATTTCGTCTTCATTTAATGAGCAGCTGTCGGACTTAGGTAAACGTTTAGGTACATAGTACAGCCTAAGCAGCCGGCTATCGGGTATTAAGTAGGTCAGCAAAGACTGCTGCTTAGTTCAGCAGTAACAAAGACATTGTCATCAAAACAACATTTTCGCCATACACGCATCTACAAATATAAAACGCTGAAGTAAGCATCTCAGTATGTGGAGTGTAACAAATTCATTGATTCACGCAAACAGACACGCGATAAACATTACCCTCCTTTTACCGTGCACTGAGATTAGTTCAACTTTCTGTTGTTATTTTTAATTTGAAAGAGCATAAACTGCTCTCACTTATAAAGTAACACAATCGAAAGTAACTGTTTTCTAAACAATCCCTCGTGGTTGTTATTCTCAGTAGTAGTAGTCAACTCAGTTATTTATCAATATCAGTAAATATGTAAAATAATCGCAGCATCCTCTTATTCAATTAAGCGACTATGACCTAATTGATTATGTCTGCCAAATCGTAGCGCATGCCTTGCAAACATAAAAACGAATATTTCCGTTTCCACTCCATCCCCCTTCAAATCCTCATACTTACCGAGAGGTATTTATGTAATGTAGTTCTTGCTTGTATTAAAAAAGCGAACAATATTATTAATAACGTTTTTAGAAATTATTGTGAATTCAAAATTTTCTTTGAAGATATATATAATACTAGCTGTGCCGCGCGGTTTCAACCGCCGTGCAATTTAATTTAACCGACTATGATCCAGCCTAACTTGAACCCTATTTAATATGATTGATTAAAGTTACATCTGAGGTCAATTGACATTGGATTACATTACATTATTACATTCTTCTAGCTTTTTTATATTTGCTAGCCTTTGGAGAGTCTTAGAATAATTGGGATGTCAAAGGCACAAATATTTTAGATGTGATTTGATTTTGATTTTTTTAAAACGGATTTTTAACGGCTAACTAGTACTAAAACAACAACAAATAAAACTAGTCGAAAAATTATGGAGATTGATTCTATTTCAATATTTGTTTTCATTTTTTTTTTCATGTTAAATAAATAAATTTATTATTGGTAACTCATCCATCTCATCCAATTGCATCACTCGACTGCTGTCTATGATTTTCACTGTGTTGTCTATCTTAACCTTTGATCTTGACGTTTTTGTCCATCCCTTTTACGCATACAGTTTTTGCCATTTTACTCCGCTCCTAAGTTATGTTATGATAGAAATGAATTTCGATATTTCATTCCAAACAATATTCAAGAAAGATTATTTGCATAAAACTGCTCTGACGAACTTGAAAATGTTTTGTCTGCAGATACTGAAGGTTTATTGACTCTTGTCAAGAGATTTGCCAAACATTTGCTCTAAATGTACAATTGTATTTATGTATTGTTACTTTGTCTCGCGCGTTATTTTTAATCGCTTAAAACATTTTACTACCACTCTTTTACAGTTTAAGTTACGGCAAAGACATGGTTCATGACAATAGTCGAATGTGGGATTCGAAACCCTTAACGATCTTTCACGATCCATAAACCATTAGGCTACTGGCGTTTATATGGGAAATTGAATAGGGGGTAACGATGTCAGTAAACATTTAGCAAAATATTCCAGCGAACTAATACGTCAGATCCGAACCGCTGACGCGTCTGACGAGACGGGTTCAAGAGCTGAGCGACCCCGACGCTCCGAACTCGGGTTATATCAATCACGACGTGTAATTGCTTTGTTACTTATGACTTACAGTAACCGAGATGGAGATATATTACCTTGTATGAGATTACATATTTAATAAATTAAATAGCTTTCATGACTCTACGGCCCAAATGTGTTCGGCCGGTACTGTAGTTTTCTGATGTAGATATGGGCGATTATATTATATTTAGGAACGAGGAGTAAATATGCAAAATTGAACTTACGAGATTGAGTCATTTTTTAGTTTGCTGAGTTGAGGATTTTTTTTTGTAAACCAGACTGTGTATCTAAACAGCACTTTTTATTTCAGTAATCTAAATCGTCTATGAAAATATATTATGGTTTTTAACTTCTAGATGCTTCTATTCGACGTAACAAAAAACCGCACTGCAGATTGTCCGTTCATATTTTTTGTGTCCTGTTTAAATTTAAATCTCTTTTTGCATCTTTATACATTAATTTAACGTTCCTTTGTTCGATCGTATACACGGCCTTAATTATAAATAATCACAATGAGAAGTGGACGGTTATGAATCTCTCGATTGCCTTGTACAAAGACTGAAGCTTCCGATGATCAAAGAACTTAATTGCATCGTCTGTTATTTTATCTCGTACCTACATTAGAGTCGGACGTTTTATGGATTAGTTTCCTGTTCTGTGATATAATCATTGAAGGAAATTAACATTATTTTATGATTAAAGAAAGCAGTTAGCAGAAAAGTTAAAAAACACAGGCACTCATAAGGACTGCCGACTGAAGTGAAAACTCAAAACAGGGAAGGAACGACAATAGATGAATAAATATATAATCAACAAAATAAACCCTCGTTAACAATAAAAATCAAAATGAATACAAGAAAAATAAATGAAAAACGTTCGTCGAAACTGTTCCAAATTCAAATAAGCATGTTGCTAATAAATATATCGTCTAATGCGACTAAAGAAGTTTTCGCTTCAAAAAGGCTAAAATACTTATTTGCATTCGTGGCGGTCTATGCCCATTTTTAACTAAAGATCTCCTAAGAAAAGGCTAGACTATACTAGAGGATTATTTGGTCGGTCACAATGTGGATGTGAAAATTATGACTATTGAAGAAAGATCCGAATCGTAGATTGTCTCATTTGTACATACCCTGTTAAAATCTGCTGACTTAAACAGTTAGTTCAACTAGGTGGAATATCCTGTTAGACCAAACTCCTACAACATTATTTTCACTCGATCGTCTTAAATATAAAAATATTACAATATTTGCGTAAACAATTCACATTCTTTAAATAATTAAGTCGTCGATTGGTTTAAATGTATCGAGAGAGTGGAGAATCTAATAAGGTCAGTGAACTTTATTAATTGCCTCACTTTATTTTAGGCCGACCTTCTTCAAAAAAAAATCTCAAATGGTTCGTTTCCTAGTTGGGAGAATATTTATAAACTACGTGGGAGAGCCCGAGGTGCTAAGTAACAAGGATATGACGCTTTAAAAGAACTAAAAACGAGAGTTTAACTAGGTCCCTGCATTGTTTATAAGTGGCTGGGACTTTAGAATTCTTAAGGGGAATTGTTTCGCACAATATGGACGGCAAAATATTAAAAAAAAAATTAGTCTTAGCCGTATTTAATATAAAAAACCTGTACATGTTTAGGGAAGTTTATGAAGGACGTTCGTGCAAAAGACGTCCTTGCGGGCTCTATCATTGTTAAAAAATTACCAAATAGAGAAATTACCGAAATCCTACAATTATTTCTGCATAATTCTATTATAGATATGGATAATAACGACAACCTGTCTTTCGGTTTTGGGTGGGAGAGATCTTAAACAAAACCCCTGCTTCTGGGGGAAAGACAGAGTTATGTGAAGCTTTACTCACTTGAACCTGCTTTGTGCGCATTCGAATAGAATTACGTTTTAAAACCAAGTTCTGATGATTTTTTACGACAGCTTTGCGTTTTCGATACGAAATGACTACTTTAACGCCCTTTCGGTTTTACAAGTCACGGATTTCTTATTTTTCGATCCTGCTAATGGTAAAATCAATATATTTTTCCTCTGACAAAATCATATAAATGGTTTAGTATACTGAGCTTTGTAAGTTAAGGCTCGATATGTAAGTTGAAAACCGTTAAAAGCGTAGCTTAAGTTTGAACGTTGTATTCTTAATTTCCGTCTTTCTCACGAAATTAAAACGTTTGCGGTAAATTTGCATCTATATAGGATAATTAATGCCTCGCAGTGTAAGTGTAACCGCCTTTTGAAATCGTACGCGATCCCACGTGCGATAAGGTTGAAGCCGTTGCGAATCTGTAACATTTCCGCTACCTCTGCACAAAATTGCTTCGCTAATTTTATTTTATAATGCAATCGTAACAAAGGTACATTCCCGAGTTCGCGAGCATTGTGGAGATTTGTTTTGCTGAATTATGTACCCAGCATAAATTAACTTCGTTCTACAATTCTTAACCTTTTATCCCAACAACGTTTATTAAATGTTTAATTATGACAACAAAGAGTATCTGAGTGTTTTTGTATTTTTAAGAGAACTGGAAAATTGTAAAACGTATATTTCTTAAATTACTAAGAATAATTAAAAAGTTTTGCTACTACAAAAGTAATGAGAACGAATTTAGAAGTTTGCTAAATAAAGTAATTAAAAATGTTCTTACGATGTAAGATATATTTGTATCACAAATATATCTTAGTGCAATCGCTTTAGCAACAGCGACCTGAGATTTGAACCCTAGATAATTTAAACACAATAAATAAATTAATAATTTGACTTGAAATGTAAAAAAGTTTTATTCAATTATAATTTGCAAAAAACACGGTATCACTATTCACTTGATGACATTAGAAGTATCTGAGTCTTCTGACAATAAACGCGCTATGTATTGCTACCAAGATGAAATACACCATCAAAATAATCAAACCTAATTAGTAGTAAATAAGTTAAAGAATGCTAGTTTAACTAATTATGGATAATTATTCTAAGCAAAGGAAAAAGTATATAAGGCTGGCATGCACCTTTTCTAAAACTTTTGTTTTAATATTACATTACTAAAGAACTGTTAGTTATAATGCATAAATACATAAGTCGAACGGAAGGATGGAAACCTAAAAACTGAGCTATCTGAAACCTTTGAAGCTTGACCACCACGCTCGGTTGAATCCGACATTTGTTTTTTGAAACCAACACTGTTTAATATATATATCGTTGTATTACTATATATGATTAAAATGCTTATTACGCAACTAGGGTTGACACTTGTGGAAATTAAATATTTTACATTACTTTTTAAATTTTAATAAATGACGGAATTTATTTTGGACGCAAAAGCAGATCCTTTTCTTATGAATATGAAAATAAAGCTTAAACCATATTTTTCCCATACTGTCAGCCCTATCTCGACAATTGAGCATTGCTCTCGTTCAAAATGAACATGTGTATGATTCATGTGAGTATTTATTAACATCTGATTTAAAACGGAGACATGTCGTGACTGGTTCATACGTGTCGTGAACTTGACTGATCCCATATCGTTTGTTTGTCGGTTGCCCCGTCAATTAAGCCATATGGATTGTTTAATTAGTTACATTATCTGTTGACAAAAGACCACATCCATACATTTGAGTAACGGTAATGGAATAAAAAATGCAGTATACAAACTGTATTATTTGATTTAGGCTTGCCTCATGTAATACTAATCTAGTTTTATCATAAGAGGCGAAACTGATCATCAGATCGGATTCCATAGTCTACTAGCCCTCTATTTCACGGGCCTGTTTGGTGGGAAAAGATAGGTCTCCTTTTGATATATCAGCATCGGCGATACGATGGTTAGCTTTAAGTTACCACGGTTCAATCATAGGTCAGATATCTAACATGCTATAGGAATGTCATTTACATCCTTCTATCATGCTAGACAATGAATGAATCTATACGAATGTCCGATAGGCAGTTCGTCAACATGACTTTGAACTTCAATATATTTACATAATGTATGATACACATCATTTGATCTTAAATACAAGCCTAATGGTACCGCGGACTCATAGATTTACTTCCAGATACCGTGTTCTATACAAATTCAAAATGAAGCTCGATTTTCTACTTTAGATTGCATAAATATTTCCGATAAATTATTATTTACTTGTGAAATGTGCACTTTTATTTCCTCAAGGCTACGTGTGCACGATTTTATAGCACAAACCGTCAACCGTCGTTTTTTTTAAATTTCCAAAAACTAATTGCTAGATTTTATGAAGTTGCCATTTGGCGACTTAAGTGGCTTCAATTTTGAAACGCCGATTAGTATATGTATGTATATCCAAGATCTTCGGGTGTACTTATTTACAGGTTAATAACAACGGATGTTAAAAAGCAGTCGAAAGTTTCTTGCTTGCAAAAACGAATTATGTTTCAGCGATAGAGTGGCAAGGTTGTGTTTTAGGATCTTCATTATTGTACATTTAAAGTGATCAAAGAATGAATAACAGTTCATTATACCGATAGTATGTTTCAATTCTGAAACAATCAATGTTGTCCTTCAACCAAAAAGTTAAAGACCCCTGGATTAATTTAATAGTTTAGGTACCGTCTCGAGAAAGAAGATTAAAAAGGGTATCGTAACATAACTCGGCGTTCAACCGAATTCTGGTTAAGTGCGTAATTTCTTTTCGTTTTAAAAAGTTAATATAAGTCGAAAGCATTAAGTTTACGAGCGTCGGAACTTGTTCCATTGTGTATCCAGTTTCAAATTATCCGAGCGATTCATTCTCTCGTGCGGGTTTTAATCTTTTTCGGAGGAAGTATCTTATTAGCGGGTCGGCCATATCTCTATGACCGGCTACTGATTCACATTTATAAAATTGTATAAGTGGAACTAATTTTGTACATTTTGTTATGATAATGTTATCTGTTGAATTAGCATTATATTGATAGAGATCTGGCTTTTTGGTAAAATTTTCAATTCAATCCATTCGAACATGAGAAATGGGACTTTTTTTTATATTGAATAAACTGGCGCTTGACCACGATCCCACCTCATGTTAAATAGCAATGTTGTCGAAAGATGGTACGCACTAGTTGAGAGTAACAGCCACTCTTTTGAGGATACCCACATCATAGTATGACGGAAACACTGACGCTGACACCTTATTCCAGAACAGCCGTACGCCCCATGAACAAATATTCGAATCGAAGAGGGTACACTATAGAATACAGCTGATAGTGACCGCGTTGGGCTAGCGTCAACATTGATGATGGCATTCTCCCGTCCTTTTGTCGCTTTTTACTTCTTTCTACGGATGAATAGGAATTATGTGTAAGTTTTGATTTACGGACGCAAGTGATCAAGCGGTCACTTGAAGTTAAATGACCGCCACAATTATAAGAAGGCTTCGACACGAAATGCAAGCCTTTATATGAGAAAAAGGTAGGTAAAGGAAATTGTAGAAATAAGTTTATTAAAAATGGAAAATAATAAACAAAAAAAATAGGATTAATAATTCCGTGTAAAAATATTAATTTTATGCCGTAATTTTTATAATAGGTTATTCATTACACGCGTGTAGTATGGTTCGCTCCTCACATAATGACCCCTTGTGGCTCGAGAGCGGATATCCTTCACATATGGTTTAGAGGAAACAAAAAGAAGACCATTTTTTATCGAACAGCTACCGTTCACCGGTTTCGGCCCAAATGTATTCGCGTGTCGAAAATTACTCGTATTACTGAGCAAATGGCTTACCGAAATATATTTGTAACACACTATATGAAAATGCACACTACATGCAAATTCTTTTGCGAATATTAAAAATTCAGTTTGTTCGCGGAAACAGTTTTTAATGTAAATTAACCTTGTAAAGATAATTTTATGTTTGCAATAATCGAATAAATCAAATCATTTTATCTCTATAGCATATAACCCAATGGATGTCTTATATGACTTGGGTTAGAATACCTCTACCTGAATAGAAACAAGCTAAATTCGTTCAAGTGTGGAAAATCAGTAAGAAACAAAACGCATTTGACTGAAAGACCTGTCGTCGTTCTGATAATATTTGCACTTCACTACTCGCGGAAGAATAAGACGTATGAGATATTCCAGAAGACTCTCCTGCAAGGATTTTATACTAATAACAATTTGTTTATCTGTAAAGAAACAATGCACATGTACATAATAACGGCTTGCGTTTGCACATTATAAACAATAACATCTTTATTTCAAGTGCGCTTAGTTTTGTATTTCGAGTTTGTAAGTCCATGCGCCCCGCAGCGGTCTAAGCGCTACTCGGATCGCCTCTGATGATGAATGATTGCTGAGATTTCGTCTAATGACAGCCCCCGCAACTTCTGACGAGACGGCTCGACGGGCTTGATCTTTTGTTTTATTTGCCTCATATAACGAAAACGTAAATACCCATTACACGTAAACGAAGCCCAGTTTTATTTATAAGAATTATTCTTTAGTTAAGTATAACTTGCAGTTACATTTGTAAGTATGGAGATCCTTAAAATCAAATGGGAAGGTAGTTAGCACTTTTGGATTTTCCTACTAAGAAACTAGTTTTATAGTAACGTTTACCTTCTAACAAACGAATACGAGACAAGGCAAAACAACTAGTACATAGTATTTGCTGTCTCATGTCTCATTATTTCATTAGCAGGTTTATTAATTCGTCCATGTTTTTATTGTACAGCAAATTTAACTATAACGAATGTCATGATGCTATAAAAACATAACTTTCGTGTATATGACTCAAATATAAATAAGTTTTGTTTTTTAAATAAAATTTTATGCCAACTACATTTGAATTAATAGAAATATCTATGCTTTTAAATTAGGTGCAATTCTCCAATCTGCTACATACTTATAACTTGAATGTTCGTCACAACAGTTACAATCTACTCTGGCTGCCAACAGAAAGTTTTTATATGAAATTCCCACCTACATAGTACAAGGTGAACTAAAAAAGGATCGCATGACTAAGACGTCTATAAATTTTATACAGTTTCGTTGCTATCAAAATATTAATTTATACGTGCACCTTTTACGAAGATAAGAAAATAATTTTATTTCAAAACTAAAAAAAAACAAATTGCAACAAAAGACATTGCATTGACATTGCTAGAGTATATTTTATTGATGCACGTCGATAACTTGGCTTTGGAATTTAAATTGATTTTATTGATCAAAATATATATTACATTAAAAAAAAATTGATTTGTTTAAGTGTACTGGGAAAACATTGAGTATTTTTAAATAAAAAACATAGGAAAGATTAAAAAGATCTGAATTTATCCATACTAAGAAAACATTTTTTTTTTGTAAATAAAGTATTGCAGTATGTACATGAGTTTATGGCGGAAGTAGTGTCCAGGGTATCTTTATCATGTCAAAGAAATAAAGTAATAAAAATGTAATTAAAGATCATGAAATTATCCATATAACAATTACGAGCAAATGAGATTTGGAGCTAAGTTTAAAATAAAGTATTTCCAAACCAATACCACTTAAATTCCTACAAGAAGCGAGCGTACTCCTTCCTTAATGCCGGCAACTCATATGCAGTTTCTCTGGCGTTGCGATTGTTCTTGGGCGGCGGCGATCACTTAGCTTTAGGCGACCCGTTGCTCGTTTGCCCATGCTCCTATAAAAAAGGTATGATTTATAATTCAATAGGTTGATAATAGACATTGTTAAAAATATTAAAATACTTTAATAAAAAAACATTTGTTATCAATGTTATTCAATTAAATTTATAAGCGCATATCTATGCCGACCGATTGGTATATGGTATCTGATCAAATAATAAACAAGTAAAAACACTGAAGACAATTGCTTTATGACCATAATCATAGTCATCATATTTCAATCCCAATCAATTTCATCACTTTATACAACCTTTAAGAGTATATGTTCTCGCAAAGAGAAAATTTTAGCATTATTCATACGGTCGAATGTTCATTTCATCTCCTTTAAATTGCTCGATATTAACATCCTTTGAGATGAAACAAGCTACACCTCCCATACTAACCACAACGTTATTCTGTTATTTCCATTCGGAAATGTAAATACAAAGCTTCGATATTACCAACCAGACTGATTTCGCATTATTCCATTCTCTCCTGGGACAAGCTTTACGCAAAACGTACACTGTAGCATACGAATACCAAATACGGCAGTATTCGTTTATTTAAAGGTTATGATTAAGATAAGCGAAGTGTTTCGTTTATGAAGGGAGCATATATGAAGACTACGGATTTTGCATTATTACTTCAGCAAATTGTCGTCACAAAAAGTAAACGGAAGCAAAATACTAGTTTTTACTCGTGGAGCGCTTAGAATCTCTTTCAACTCTGAATCCAATATTCAAGGAAGAGTACAACGCCGTCTCGTGTTTGTATTACGGAATGCGCGACGCCGTGGGTGCATGAATGGCGCTGTCGTTTGTTGACTGATCCGCCTCAACTGGTTATGATATAACGTAACGAGCTGAATTTTATACACAACCGACACGAGGTGTGATATGATGACGCTAATCTAGTTTACGATCTACTTTTTTAAAATATGTATATCGTTTATTTTTTTTTATTTTTTTTATACGCTTAAGTGGGTGTGTAGATCTTGATGGCCTTTTTTGGTGTTATCGAGTCATTGGCGTGACGACAAAAATAAATGTGGGAAAAGTTTACGCGATTTTTTGGAGTCGTTTATAAAAGAAGATGTTTTTAAAAAGAAAATATTATTTATCTTATTATATTAGAACTTTTTCGGAAATAATTTATTATTTTTTTTTCGGATTAGAATAAAACCAGTTTGATTGTTGTATACTTTTTCCAGTATGACCCTGATAACCATCAGGAAGGAACCGAAGGAAGGTTGTTGGTAATAGTGTAATTAATCGTTAGGTCAGATTGTCACTAAATATCACACGGTATTTATGGTGTTTTTGTGAATCTTTTTGTTTATTTGCATTACATGAATAAGCTAAATAATACATTTAAAGTTTTGCCGTACGTTCTTCAAAGTTGATTTAATCAAAAACTTGTATGACGACAACATTCACATTTACGAAAACGAACGATCGTAATAAAAATCGCTTAAAAAGTTTACGAAATTCATAATTCAAACAAGCCATTGTCCCGACCTCCATTCACCCGTCCTCTTCAAAAACTGGCAACACTACTGACAGGTGTGTTCTCGTCTTGCCCCTTTTTTGTAACGTCCGTTCCCGTTTCGAACTGCTAATAACCATAACTGCTGAAATTTAAAACTTTTGATTTTGAATCTTGTGACTTTCCAATAAGGTGGAATTTTACTTAACGTAAATTTTAAATATCACGGGAGCACTAACAATGAATGGATCATTTCCCTTACGATATGTTACAACGGTTTTAGTCTACGGATAATAAATATTAATCTTTATTACTATATGCTTACGTTTGATTTTACTTTGAATATTGATGAATGTCGCATATAGACTATAATTGTTGGTTTTAATTTATTTTGGGACACAAAATCGGACTCAGCTTTTGTGAGAACCTTGGAAACGTACTTTATACACGCCCATTCAAATCTCCAAAGATTTGCGAATGGAAGAAATTCGATAAGATTGTATTACATTAACTCTTTTTATTTACTGTAAATAAAATAAGTAAACATTTTTCAAACAATTCAATCTTTTACATTGTAAAGTTCACTAGTTTTCTTAAACACATCTCGTGTGTAAGAAAACTTGTGGCTAACGGACAAAATCTTGGATTTTTATTGTCTTTTTAATTCCAATTATATATCATGGAATATTCGCCTGGAAATACTTTATTATATTAGTTTAGAAATCAATGCGAAACAGAAATATAGATCTGTCGATACAAGAGTTAAATATCTGCTGAACAAACACATTCTCAGTGTATTCTTGTGAAGGTCTTACGCTTCAATTAATATCTCAGTCGATGTTGAAATCTTCTCACGTTTTCATCGTAAAAGTGCCTTTTGTTAATTGATTAGTGAGCCGGTCACAATGTGTCGAGCTTGTTTGATTATTGCAAATTCTTGAGTCTTAGAAATTTGTGAATTCGAAAGTCATTTAATTTACATTGCCTACGTCCAAACCTAGTGTTTTAAGGTTAAATTAATTTTCATTGGGTAATTAATATACTATCTTATTATACCTTAATTGGTGTTGCAGTAGCAATAACCGTTTTTTGAGAGACGTGGTGAAACGCACCTATAAACAGATTTTATATGGGGGCAACAGCTACGATTTTTTTTTATAAGAGAAGGGGGCAAACGAGCGGCGGGAACACTGTGGTGATCAACGTCGCCCATGGACACCTGCAACACCAGAGGAACTGCAGATGCGTTGCCGGCCTTTAAGGACAAGATAGACTCGCTTCTTGAAGGACCCTAAGTCGTATTGGTTTGGAAATACCGCCTAGGACAGACCGGTCCACAGCGCGGCTGTGCGTGGCAGGAAATTTCGCGAGAACCGCACTGTGGAGGAATGCCAGCCATCCAGGTGGTGTGGGTGGTACCTGACGGTGTGTCGTGTCGTCCGATGACGAAACTCGGCGGCAGGAATCGTTCCAAACAGTTTTTCGGAACACTCCCCGTGGTATATACGGTAAAAAATGCAGAGGGAACTGACGTTCCTCAAGCCAAAAAGCGCAAGGCCAAAGTATCAATTCGATCGGTAAGGGCTCGGTCGTTAACGATTCGAGTCGCTCGCCGTTGTATGCGGTCAAATGGAAGAAGCTGGTATTGGGGTGCTCCCGCCCAGAGATGCGAGCAGTATTGCATGTGGGGCCGAACTTGCGCCTTGAAAAAACTGAAAAAATCGTGTGTTTTCGCATGCATATTTGATATCCTGTTTGTAATCTCAACCCAGAACTTGAAATCTCCATCCGATGTGCACACATCCCCGCGATTATTATCGGCAAATTTAAACTTGTAACTTTATAACTGAAGCAATATGGTAGAACTCTCAAAGCAAGATCCAACTTCGGAGGTTCGAGGTTAGTTAAAGTTTGCTTCAAGTAATTTTCACAGCGAGTTACAGAGACTTGAAATTTACACTGTCGTGTAGTAGATACTATTGATAATTTATATAATTTAACTTTAAATGTAACACTACTGTACAGTTTTACAACTCGACGTTGTCGCTAAGTGGTTTTGTTTTGTCCCAAATATTACACATGTTATTATTATTTAATTATACACTGTTGTATTATTCCTACCTTTCAGCAGATATTCGACCACTGCTGAACTTAGGCCTCCCCCATTGATCGCCCCCTGCCGGTCTCATCCAGAGGACTGCCGCAACTGACTGACTGAATGGAACTGAATTGAGACTTAGCCTTGACTGCGAGCACCATTAGACTGTTTCAGTTCACTCAAAGCACAATGGAGAGGGTGATGCACGGAGTCTCTCTGCATTATCGCATCAGAAATTATGTGATTAATTTATTATTTAGTGCCTTTCTTTTAAACCAAGCATCGCGATGTATTTGTAAATAATGTAGAGGAATGAAACACAAACGCGATAGTTTTTTTATGTATGAGAAGAGGGCCAACGAGCAACGTTGCCTCAAGCTAAGTGCTCGCAGTCCATGAACGTCACAGCAACACCAGAGGGACTGGAGATGTGCATGCAAAGGCCGGCACTTTAAGAAATGAGAGCGCTCTTTTCTTGACTTCTTATACTTGATATGTGAGGGAGCTAAAAACTAGGTGGTGGAAAAAAAATGATGAGATCTTTTAATAGAAGAACTTAATAGAATACTCTTTTTCGGCACTTATCATCAGACTATTCGTCTTTTGGTGTTAAGTGACAAAGAAGAAAAGATAAGTTTTTTTTATTAAAATCATAAGGTATTGTATTTCTAGTTTCTCCCAAGTTTAACGAATGAACGAAAGTCATTTCCTTTACTTTCAAAGCTACACAGACCGATGTTATATCTGACATTTCTTATAAGAAATAAATCGCTTTTTACATTGCATTTTATTGAACGATTGAACGTCTTGCCTGATAGAATGCAGTTCTCCTCAGAGGCGGCTAAGAAAGCTAACAGTCCGGTTTTTCTGATAATCGATTCTTATATTGCGTGCAAATAATCATTTAAACAATTTGGGAAGTTTCTACGCTCTAAATAATGTGGAAATAAAATTTGTATTAATTATAAATTTACTACTTAAGTAAAAGCAAAAATTTCGTATTTTAGATTTGTTATCTTTTTATGATTTGGTAAAAAGTTACAGTAAAAGAAGGCTTAGGGCATGCAATAAAGAATCAATGAGAAGATGGGTGAAAAAAGATGGTTAAAAACTAAAAGAGCGAGATTGCTTTACTGAGACTATTTAATATTTATAGCCGTGATTTCGTATCTACTAGAGATAAAAATACAAAATTAAGTTTTTTTTTTTTAAATCGAAATCTATGATTAGTGTTGGGCTTTATCATGATATGAAAAAGGTTTTATGGAGATTCACGTCAAAATATGTTTTGACTAAATCTCAAAAAAACCTTCGTATTACTATTTTTTTATATATTATTATTTATTACAGTGTTGTATACCACGACTTAACACAATACGTGTATTGAAATATTTAGCACTAGGTACTTCTGCGTTTTATAAGGCGATTACGGCCTAATCCCGTACCTACCCCTGATAGGACCTAGGTCCTACTGGGAGTACGTAAGGAATTGGAACGTACGTAAGAATCTGTTTCCTTACGTACCACCAACATAAAGGGTAGTAACCCTACATCATTTCATTTGGTGTCTGCGGATGTAAGAGGGTAACTGTAGTCTTTTAATGCGCTTTTGCGTAGGTACTCGTTCCGATAAAAGTATAAAATTGAAATTAGCAATATTGCTTAAGCAGTAGTAAAGAGGAAGTAGCATATTCTTCAGGTCTTGAGCACGACTCCATTTATAATGTGGAGTGGATCGGCGTATTCGAGCAAAAACGAAAGGATGTGAAACCTCACTCTGGATCGGCGGTCGAACATACCGCATGAGTCGAACAAAAACTAGTCGTCGATTTATAAAAATAAACCGCAGAACACCGGATCATATATGAAACGTATTCGATACTGTGATTTAGGATGATGCATTGCTTGTGAAAAATATTATAGCTGGTTTTTGCGTGTTACATTACTCATGTTTGCGGCGGGGTCGAGTTCATTGCTGTCTGTCTGGGTTTAACTTAGCTGGGTAATTTGTGTTTTTTTCACATAACATTTGAGCTTTATTTTATAATTCAAGTAGGTCATTTTATACGACCGTCATATTCTTATGACCAATTAAATTTGTGCAGCTCATATTTGTTGTAGGTCAGGTAAAACGCTAGTTCATTTACCGGCTTTAATTTGTGCTAAGTTTATGTTAACAGAGATATATACTATTTAAGGATATTAATGTGCTTAATATAAGTAACAATATCTAGGAGTAAGAATCTTATTTATTAATTCAAGTCAATTTGATAAATAAATCTTGTTAGTAGCTCACATTCCGCAACGTTTTGCTTCTGGGTTTGGTCGATTCGCCTTTCAGCGAAAGAAAATAAATAAAATAATTTCGTACATTCACAAATTAGTTCTTTAAAAAGATTTCTTTCCTCGCGGGGCGTTGGAAAGTATTTCGTTATAAATTACTTTCCTTGAAAATTTCTAAGCTTTATTTATTATACTTGTGCTTTTGCGTTACTTATTTTGTTTGTAACGGAACTGTAATTACTTAATAAACCTGATATTTGCTTAAAAAACTTACAAAACTTATATTGAAATGTATTTTGTATGCAGTTGGCCGCGTTAGTTTAGATGTGTCTAATTAAAAATTGAAGTTAAAAGACGTCAATATTATATTTTAGTATATATTTTGTCCCGACTTGAACCAAAAACGGAGACGTGAAGTAAACATTAAGGTTGGGATTTTGAACCAGAACGATACGAATTCGTCTAAAAATCTTAAATAACCCATATTCATTTATCAATTAGATACAGACTCGTATATTAAAGGATGGAAATTAAATGATTCAGTTATTAAAATTAATACTATTTCTTCAACGTAAACTGCTAATGTTAAATTGTAATCCTTTCTTGATCGGACGAAGAAGCTTTATTAATTCAAGCTTCATAATTGAACTAAATTAAAACAGATTCTTGTGTTATATAACTATTAAAGTAATCAATACGCTACGCATAATACACGCGGCAAAATATTTTTTACAGCTATTTTAACAGTCTGTTAAATCTTATAGGACATCAACAGCAGTGGCCTACAGGCCTGTAGACCATGGCTGTTTCTGCTTTCAAGCAATATTAAAGAAAAGATATCTACTACCTTGGAGCAAGGCTAAGCGGAGATTTCTAATAATTAAAAACAAATTTTAGGGATGTTTAAAGGCTTATTTGGTCTGGAAATGATCAAGTCATTTTTTTTATCCTCTCTCAGTTTTATTATCCTCTCTCTTGAAAACATAACTCCGACTAATTGAGATCATATGAAAAGTTAAGGTCTCCTTAGTTTGTTGTTCCAATATTATTGATTGCCTTATTCCATTGATACAGAAGGAAAAGAGGAAATATTCCCTCAATATTTAGGTTTGATAAGTGTGAGTAAAACATAGTAACTCTATTTTTACACTCCGCTTTTAAAATTTGTAATAACCCACGAATCGATTCTCAGTCATCGAATTTATGCTAGAGCCGAAAGTATTCCAAGGAATCTGGCGTACGTCTCTCGGCGGTACGTTAACCCTTTGAATTATTTGCTTCGGTGATAAACGATTTACGATAGCGGGCACACCGAATCGAAAACAAGTGACGGCGTTGTTATAATTGTGGCCGGCTGGCTACACCGCCATTAAAGTTCGCCGTGAAGAATTGGAGTGGTGGCATGCGACCGAACATCTGTCAGTCGCAACAGCTGTCAAAACTCAATGTGATGTTAGATATAGCTTATAATATCCCTGTCTAGAAGTCAGTACCGTAAGTCTTTTTATGTATTTAATAATTCTTAATTTCGTTATATGCATTAAATCAATATATCCGATGTTGAGCAACAGCGTATCTATTCTTTTTCTTGTTTCCCTAGGCGATCCAGAGTCGTTTATATTCTAATTTTCCTAATTTTAAGCTACGTTGTTTTTATCTTATTTTCGATTATGCAACTTTTGTTTCATGATCTTACAATGTCTTGAATGCTAATCCTGATTCTGATTGACACTATCAATTCGCAGCTTATGTATTACAATATACTGTATATATTTATTTAGGGCTTATTAATACGACTTATAAATCTCGCACGCCACCAAGTTGGTGCTAGTGACCTTGAGTATAATTTCCCCATTAAAAAAGTTCCCCTTTAATTTCGTTACCTAGCTATTTTTATATTTTATACGATTTAAAACAAGCCCAAGTTAAAACTAGACCAGCTTACGCAAATAGAAACTGTAACTGTAAGTGATGAATGTCTTCCAGAAGACCGACAAAAGCCGGTACTGCGATAATGGCAATCAAAGTTTCATTTCCGTTCGAGCAGTCGTCTTTTCTCTATATAAACGTAGGAACGGTAACTCAACATTTACATACTTCAATTTCCCTTGAGTTTACATAGCTATCAACTTTCCAATTTCATCATTGTTTAGTCAATCTTTATGATAGTGCATTATTCTAACGAATGATAAAAGAAACAACAGTCATCGCATAAGAGCAACCGATGGAGCTGAGGTTCGCCCCCTAGTGCACCCTCAAATTAGAATGATAAACGCGTAATGAGTGACTGCCCGGGAGGTTCCCTCTCGCCCTTGACCCAGTTAGAACATCGTCCATCCCGAGCACAGCGTCCGCTGAAGCGACCTAAGAGCTCGCCAACCCCCCAATCCTATAATAGGTAATATTACAATAACGGCCTCAAATGAGGCTCCTGAGGGAGCACTCGGAGCTACTCTTAAACGTAGAGGTGGCTAAGCACCTTCTGCGCTCTGCCACGTCGAACCTGGTAAAACTGTAGATGCCTCTTCCAGGCAAACAGTGACAAGTCAGTCCGCACTTTGGCGGATGTAAAGGAAATATAATTATTGTCGTAAACATTTATACGAAATCAGATTTAAGAAGAATTTGTTTTGAACTTTGATTTGAACACTTATCATTGAATGAGATTTTACAGGGAAAAAATGTTTATATTAAATTAAAGGAAGTGCTTCAGGGAAATGGTCCATGGAAGTCATACGTAACGAAACTGCGCGTTCTCGCCATTTTTAATAAAAAAAGTTATAAGGTTGTGTGCCAGTTCGAAGCGAGTCTGTATTATCTGTGCGAGTTGCGCCGGGGAAGTTTTACGTTGACGTTTTGTTGACGTTTTTGTGGTGCCCGTGCCATCGCTCATGCTCAGTGGAATGTTCACGGTCCGTGGAGCCTTTCGTAACAGTCTTCCTGAGCGTGATATTGCGAATGTTTTTGTGTGGACTCGCCTTAATAGTTTCGTATCGCCGTTAAAATTGTTACTTGCTTTTATTTCTATCCATTATAAGTCTAAATAGATGAACACTATTTTTAATTTGAGCTATATATTTTTGTTGAAAAATATAATAACATTGCTTGTCAAAATGACAGTTAAACTGTTAGTTACTTGACATTGTTTTTCACTGTAATCCTTATTAATATTTTCCGCGGCTTCGCAATCGTTCGTTTCGTATTTTCCTGGCTAGATTTTTTTTTAATTTGATTCCGCGTATAACTCTGAATAGGCAATAAGTTTTTATTTTCAAAACATATTATTACCATGGAATTTTTTTACCATGGAAACTGATATTTTAAATGAGCTCTTATGTGTCTTCCAATCCCTCCAGAATAGTTTATTTTCGGGATAAAAGGAAAACACAATTTTGTGCGTTTATATGAATGTAACGCTTTGTAAGAAAATCAAAACGGTCGGTAAATAACTTTAGAAGATTAGCGAACTTGAACAAACGAACATTTTATATATCAAGATCAGGGGTATACTACGCTTACTGTGGAATCTATTGTTTGTGACCTTTTATATCTTATGAAGAGAGAATAGAGTTTCCTAAAACCTCGTTCCCAAACGGGTATATTACATGATAAAATCAATTGTTAACTAACAACACAAACTTTGTTACGTGGGTTGAGATTTCCATTCGACTATAGTTTTCAAACAACCCCTGATCTGTTAATGGCAATATTAAAGTTGGTTATACACATAAACTACTATTCTTTAATAACAATTTAAAAAAAAAACATGTTTATTATAAAATGATAATGAATCAAATACAGTTATTAGTGAACAAAAGCAATGACACAACAGAAATACACACAGGCACATTACAACAATTGTGACATGATTGCTTAATAATGGAGTATTCATGCATAATTGTACGTTGATGTTTGTAAGCGAATGAAAGTCCCTCGTCCTAAATAAATTACTTATGAATCAGCAATATTCATTATGTTAATAACTTTAATACAAAATTGAATCAATGATTAGTCATTGTTCAAAAAGCATACAGTTTTTAAATTAGAGTCTCATTAAAAGTAATAAATATAATTTCATAAGTACTTTTATGTTTTGAAGATCTGAAGGTCAAAGTCTGATGAATATGTACGGATTTTTAATAATGTAATCTAAAAAAACGTGGTTGTTAGGCCATGATAGATTCAGATCCTATCAGTTATATAACTAAACTCTGATTTTCATTTTAGTTACTTAAATTATCTATGTATTTTTGAAGTGAAAACTTCTTTAGCCGCGTTGGAAGATATTTGGTATGGGAAAATCTTATAAGTTCGCGTGAACAACATGCTCGACACGCGTCAGCAACATGATTATTTGAATTTGGAACAATTTCGACGACCTTTTTTATTTATTTTTCTTCTATTCAATTTAGAATGTTATTGTTAAGAGATATGTGTTTATTTTTGTTGATTATTTATTTATTTTTAACTATTGTCATGCCTTCCGACTTGTTTTGAATTTTCACTTCTGTTTGCTGCCCTTATAACTGTGTTTATTTTTAAATAATAACCTTGCTGGTGATCTGATTGATGTTCGATATGATGCTATTACTTAACATTGTTTCGTATAAAGTAGCACTCGCTAAAGTTGGTAGAAGATTCTCGTGATTTTTAGTAGTCTTTAACTACTTTGAAAAATCACTATCTTATAAGAGATTTATAATTAAAGATTACAATTTTTTAAACGTCGTTTTGCACATAACAATATAGGCAGTAGAGTTGACTAATAACGCTGCCAGGGTAGGCATACAGGCTTTATATTACCCTTATAAATTTAAACATGCAAATTGTACTTCGGGAGTTATCCAGCGCGCTTCTTTAAACGTAGGGCTGTCGCAAGACGATGTTTCCTTTTAACCAAAAAGCGTGGAGCAAAAGTGTAAATATACGCGTCTTGAATTTAAAATGTTGCTCGATTTCTGGAAGATTTCATTTAATATACTATTTGAAATTCATGAGATAATCTTGTGTACTCGTCTCTGAAATGTGTAAAGAATAAAAAATAAAGAAAATTAATGTTTTTGCTTCGGTAACATCATGATTTTTTCTTTTTTCATTCTCTTTTTTTAAATACATACTGTTTTTAGTAAACCAACATGTAACCAGGTAATTTTCTACTCTATATTAGATTCAATATTTCTTAATCTTTCCATACATTCTCAATATGTTTTTGTATATTGAGAGAACCAAAATTAGAACGTCAGCCAATTATAAAATAATAATAACATGTTGATATAATAAACAAAAACCCTCGTGACATTTCATTGGATGTTGCAAGAAAGATCCGTAACCGATCAATTTCATGGATCTAAGGAACGAATTTGCAAGAAGCAGTCGGCATGTGACGTCGCAAGGCGCAGGTGGCAGGCCGTTGAACCCGCCGCCGAGCTTAGACGCTGTTAGCGTAAGCTATAGATACAAATTATATCGATTTTATTTGGTATTTATTTACCGATTACACCGCATACATATACCCTTATTAGTTACCACGCAAGCTAAAGACCTAGTATCTTATTTTTTAATAATTAATATTTCAATTTTATAGGTTTTAACACTTGATGTGTTCTTTTTCATCTACCTGTCCTCAATATCAAATAAGACTATTTAAGAAAAAAACGATAATGTATTCTAAGACTAATTTGTCCTCAGTGAGACAATTGAGAAAGAAACCTGTTTAGTAAGTAAGTAAGTTTATAGCTAAATAATATTTTTTCTTTTATTTCTGTTAGTCTTCAGTAGAAAAAAACCCCTTATCATGTGTTGCGAAGATTTTCTATTCAAATGTAATCTAGTCGCGATCGAATCAACAAAATATTAATCCTCATGTTACTTAATTCCATAATTTTCAACAACCTGTAACCCGTAAATATAATAAATAAAAAAAGAAACACTGGCAGTCATAAGGACAGCCGGCAGAAGTTAACAAACAGGTGGGAAGGCGCTACAATAAATAAGAAAAAGTTTTTCGAAAGTGTTCCAAATTCAAATAAAAGCATGTTGCTAATGCATGTTAAGCGTGTTGTTCACGCGGACCTATAATATTGTCCCCTACCCAATATCGTCAGAAGTGCCTAAAGAAGTTTTCAATTTAAAAAAAAACTACCAAAGACGCCATGGTTCACGTGAAAGCACGTGCTGCGTCGAAGTTGGACGCGTTTACATTTTTTTCCGCTAAGTAATTAACGTTCCGAAACGGCTTTGCGGCGTTTCAGTTTTGTTTTTATCATTGTGTTTCTGAACGAGTTCTAATTTTCCAGATCACTTGACCTTCTAAAATGCTGCCAGAGTAATAAATATTGATTTATTTCTTTACATAAAATATAATAATTATAGATGAATTATATATACATAGATATAAGAATTCTATAATCTTAAATATTCTTTAAAAAGTTTCATTAAAATACTCGCTTTAGAAAGGCACGAGCTCAAATGAGTTATTCTACTTACGCAAATCTTTCATTTTATATTAACAAGTATAAAGATTTGCTTGTTTCTCACGAATAAATTCTGAAACAACTTAACATATTAGAAAGCTACATTATTAAGAAGTAATATTGGTTATATTTCTGATTCTTCACGTGTAATATTGAAATTTACGCAGGTAATGGCACAACAACTTATAATAGTTGTTGTGCGTTGCATTACCTGCGTAAATAAAACTGTAAATAAATATAAAAACCTATAAAATTGTATTTTGTGCTCTGTAGAGCAGAGGTCAGCAAGTAGTTTTAAATGAGGAGGAGGATACATTTGAAAAATTATCGAGGTCCGAATCGAACACTTGAAAATTTTTAAAAGAAAAAAAATATTAGGCTTTTAAACATATGAAAATATTATTTAAATTAATTTATGCATATTAAACATTATTTAAAGTTTAGTCCCCCGTATCCAGATGGCGATCCATCTGTTACCGACCCTGATATAGTATATTGTTGTATTCTGTCGAAATTATTCAAACATCACAAAACTAGTACTTAACGGCATTTGTACTAATATTCTATACCCGCATTAGTGTTATGCAGTACTCTTAAATGTTTGGCATTACTGGTTGTTAGTACCGCGCCCGTCGTTCTCTGCTTACGAAATAATCTTGAATAGGTCGTTATCCGTGACTCAGAAAATTTCATCTGAGAATATTGCAGATTGAGGAATATTACATTGATTATTTTTAGATGAAATCATGTTTTTATTATTTAAGTTAATACTACATACTACATTTCTTGTTATTTATATATTCAGGCGTTGGTTTTCTAATAAAACGCGGGTGCTGTACTATAATTTAGACTTTTTATTATGTTCAAATTAGTTTGATATACATTTAAGTACATATTGTACCTAAATAGCTAAATATTCTAGAGAGTAAGCACATCTTTAATTTGTCACTGTGTAGATAGTGTATCTATTGTCGACGGTTCCATTATACACATGCAGTATGGCATTGTAATTGAAATCTAACAAGCTCTGTTGAAAGAAGTTATGGATTGCTATTCTGCATACAGACGTGAGAGCTTATTATTATGTAAGAAGACACATCCTTGATACTAACACAAAAACGCCTAGCATTGTTAGAAAGATTCGATCAATGTGGTTCATCTATTTCCGCGTGGGCAGATAATGGTCGCCTTTGTGTCGAGACATTCAGTCTGCTTTATTAATTTCATACTCATTGTTTATCGTCCTTTTATTGTTTGCGGAGATTTCTCACAGCAATCTCAATCAATCTTACGTAATTAATAAACTTAAAATGCACTGAAGTACGAGCAAGATGTGTTTGAAAGGATAACGGATTGACTATTTTACTGCCTGATGTACTTTTACTATTTCATCTACACTTATTCTCAACACTGCTTATCTATTGAATATGTTCAACTTTGTTTTACAATATAAATTATTTGTCTATTGTATTATTAATTCTTGCAATATGTCTTAATTACAGATTTCCTTTCATTTTTTTCGAATTTACTTACAACGTCCTTTCAAGTCACACTTTTCCCATATAACGCAATGTCTTTAGCACAATCATTGATTTAAACACCATTACATTTTGTTTTATGTAAATCTTGAGCGTTCTTTAGCTATGTCACTACACCAACAAAATAGCTTGATAAATTTTCTTCGTCTGTATTACCTAATGAATCCCTTTAAATAAATAATTGCAGCTTAAAATACATTACCTATTACTAGTACCATTTTTTCGTTATGTATTATAAGCTACACACTTTTTACTTAATAAATTGTTCCTTTAACCAACCTTCGTTTAAATATTCCACGTACTAGTTTTACATCTGTCCTAACATCGGCAGGTGTTCTTATTAGAAATAGTTTCCCTTGCAGGCGCTAATTCCTTAAGTCGTACGCGCCTTACAAGTGGATCACGACTGTGTATGTACTATCATCATCTTCATCTGTATACGTGTTTATCTAATTATCTCATGTGAGATGTAAGCCCGATATTTAATAATTGCTCTAAGACAGCGCTTAATGTAAAAAAAAGTTTAGTATGCTTTCTTTTATTTTTTAAATGTCTAGATATACATCCCTAAGCATTAAGACGTATATTGTTGGATCTGGGTTTCTTCAAACAGACGTTTAACTTTTAGATAATTCCTTGTACTTGGTGACTGGAGTATTTGGTATTATAAACACATGTAACACACGTGGACCCGCCTACCTATCTCCTGAGGTCCCCTATTATTTTTGTTTAGTACTTCAGAAGGAGTGGATAACGATCTTTGATTTGAACTCATCATCTATACCGCTATACTAATATTATGAAGAGGAAAGATTTGTATGTTTGTTTGTTCTGGATAAACTCAATATGTACAAACGGATTTTAAAAATTCTTTCACCAATAGAAAGCCCATAATATCGGCGATTAATTATGCTATGTATTTGATTTTTTTGATTTGTCTGTCTATATAACCGCTCGAAGCTGGGACAAGTTGCTGTAAATATAAAAGCCTTAAATCCGTGGAAAATAAGTGTTTAAACACAATAATCTAGAATCAGTAGAAATCTTAATCGTTTTAAAACCGGAACAATTTAAAACTTGCCGACTTAACAGACACATTTTAACAGTTGCAATGGGAATTTATACGTTTTCCTAGAAGTAAGGCACATTAGTTAGCAATATTGCGCACATAGCTACTGTCGTTTCCAGCAAAAGTTAAGGTTGCAATTTTATTGGATATTTTAGGGATCCGTTATACGTATCGTTCCGTGCGCTTTTCAAACAACCTCTCGATTCCATTTGTTTAATCTGTATTATAAGTATCTGCAACCTTACAGTGGCTATAGGAGAATGTACAAGAAGAATGAAAAGAGGCTCGTCGCTTTTTTGTCGATCGCAGAGGTATGTGACACCTTTAAATATTAGGCGCATTACCTAAGGAGAAATGTGATTTTGAGATAGTACCGCGTGTTCGTACGAAGTCATTCGAAACTTCGTTCAACGTGCGTACGTGCAAAGGATTGAAGCTTCGGCGTCGTCGTTAAGATGAGTGAACAGGCTGTTGCTTATTTACTCTGAGAGAAGAGTGATGCTGTTCTCTTGAAGGTCTTAATAACAGCTAAACTAGTGCGTACCATTTCAACAACTAGAAAAGAAGCATTTTACTTTCCTAAACCCATCAACATCGGCAAAAATCTATATTGTATAGTATGTATAGGAGTAGAGTGTAAGAGTATTGTGATTCTTCAGGAGAGTATTGTTTATTTGTATCTTCAGATTTTTTTGATTTTCTTGAACTTCAGGTGAGCCGCCTTTTTAAATTAAGGTAATTAAATTAAAGTTATTTCTAGTACCTTTACGTATTTTATGCAGCGTTACTATCAACACTTGTGACATTATGATTTGATTTTTTCCAAAACCTCTGTGAATAGACGCGCGTTAAAGTGCCGGATTTTCTAGTATTATGCATATTGTTGTTCCTACAAATCCACGACTCTAATACAATTAAAACGGATTGAGTCATAAATTAGTATACTTTATTGACTCGGCGCTAAAATTTACAATAAAAAAAGAATAACATAAAGTTCTTTTTATATATATCAATAGAGTACCGATAAATGAATAAATGGTCTATATTGAAGTTTTTGCACCTGTACTAATATTAGGTACAAGAAAATAATATTGTAAATTGCGAATTGTGAAAGATAATTTCATTATTTTATCCTGTCATCTGAGATCCGGATCATCATCAGCATCTACATAAAAGAAAAATTTTTATTCCTTTTAATATAGAGAACATCACCTAACTAAAAATTGACAAACTTGATTTGGTTTGCGAGTTCTTACCAACCATCTTACCATCAAGTGAACGCCGTATTATCAAAATGAATCGTGATTACTTATGAAAGTTTGAAATATTCTTAAATAACGATTACCAAACTATATCAGTATAATATTTATGACGCCAGAGATAAAACAAATCGTTCCTTATTTGAATATTTAATATTCGATTCGGCCAATAATCGTTCGCCACATCCTTATTTAGTCATGGATATTTATAACGCCGTTACGAATTTACAATTTACGTCTATTATCAAATCTGCAGCACCAATTAAATTTTAGTCTCGTATTAATGCCCCCGTGAGAATATTTTATTCTTTGGCTGTATCTTTAACGACAGCCGTTAAACCGGAACACGTTTATATGAGATTTTATTAATAGCTGATGACTGCCGTTGAAAGTATTTTTATAAAATAAGTTCATTTTTATTATGTTATTTTTTTATAGAATAAAACTTTTGCGGAAGAAAACATAACGGTAAAAATAACACGTTTAAGGAAACTGTCGGGTCGTTTTAGCTATAAAGCATTTATCCCTTCGTAGGCCTTAACGTGCAAAATCTTTTCTGATCCAAACTCAATTGAACCCTGGATGATGTCCGATACATTAAATCAACGATCCTATAGGATATCAAAGAAGCCTCCCAGTCGCGGCTTTTATAAATATTGTTACAGCTTCCTTGTTTATTTTTATCGTACATCTCAAATATTGTGAGTTTTAATATATTGCTGTATAAATATGAACTTTTCAATTGTTGGTTCTCTGTAAATGTATTGATTTCGTTTAATCATTTTATTAGCATTAGCTAAAGCAACCATAGACCACCACCACCTTTTTATTATTGCTTAACCTTTAGTAACACGCTCATTTAGCAATTTAGTGTAGTTCTATAATCAAACTCACACAAACAGACAGAAATTATTTATTCAAACAACGGACGAGACTTAAACGCAAACTTGCAAGTGCGCAAAAACATTTCCGCAGTAAACCCCATCAACCGTCCACCGAGTTTTGAGGCGAGTGCTTTGGAGGGCTCGGTAAAAACTTGCTTTAAAGTTTCCCCGACGCTCGTTGTGGTGATGTGTTTATTGAAAAACTTGATCCGCTCATAGAACGACGTCTTCCGGCCATTAATTAATTGCCTACTTTGAATTTACATTTAAAATAAATAAGACAAAACTGTTTATTATATTAATGAAACTCTCGCGAATTAGTCATAGATTAATTTCTAGTTCAATAATTGTTGTATTTTGTATGTATTCATTTATGCCATATAGTTGTAATATTTTAGTTGCTTAAAACCATTTCCATTGGAGTTTATTTGAACTAACACGGAAATAGTAAACTGATTTATCTTAATTGTTTTAACATCTACATTGTTACTGACTACTTCAGTATAAATTACATCGGTTCCATGATATACATAGAAGTTATATCCGGTTCCGTTGCTTCTATATCAATAAGCGATCTAGACGATACGCACTCGAGCGTTAACGACAAATAAATGCAAATTGCACACCAATTATTGATTTGTTTATCAGTCAGGAAGTGTGTACTGAGCTACGAATAACAAACATAACTGATTGGTGGCCAAACAAACAGGTTTGATTAGTTAATAATGATAAATGCGCCCATAGCTTTTTTTTAAATAATTA
Organism: Papilio glaucus; assembly: GCA_000931545.1. NCBI lineage: Eukaryota > Metazoa > Arthropoda > Insecta > Lepidoptera > Papilionidae > Papilio > Papilio glaucus. The sequence continues at coordinate 98,587 of JWHW01034628.1, read as the reverse complement.
ATAACGGTTTACCACAATCCCACCTGACCACCCTGTTAAATATCGATGTCATTGAAACATTGTACGCAGTAGTATTAACGCTTGATGTTACCTACGTCATAATGAAACGGAAAACTTACGCACTGTGTTCTAATCTATTTACTTTGATATACGAAGATTCAAATCTGCGAGAACGCGAGGTATATCAACAGTTTGAAGCAAAATCATATGCATATATCTTCATTAAAGAAACTTGGAACACACTTATCTTGCAAAAAATGAATCATAGTGTTTTCTAATGAAACCGGACGAATACCTACGAATGACAAATCAGGTTCTCGTATTAGTAATCACTTATCTGTGGTTATTCTTTCCGGAAGCGGTGATAGCTTAATGGCCGGCCGTCGGCGTTACGATGTAACGGTCTTGTGGTTAAATTAGAGCTCGCCTGAGTTTCCGTCTTTTTCGGTTTGTTATGTTTTAAAAAACAGTGAATAGTACAGGACTTATTTTTCTTATAATTAGTTTAGTGACACTGTATCCGGACCGAAACCGGCGAAAGTAATCGATTTAATATTAATTATTTAGTACGTGGGTTAACTTGAAGCCAGAGGTTGCTTGAATTGTTAGTATCGTTACCAGTTGCTAAGTTCTATTATCTGTTTATGAGTTGATGATAAAATCCATATCGCAGTTTCTCCCAGAATTAGCCGGCTGAATTAGAAATTGGGATATCTGTGTGGTATAGTAGGTATCAGTAACGTTATTGATGACCGTATGGTAAAGTGATGTCTCTTAAAATAGTTTACCATGCTTTCCACTAGGTGAATGGACCAAGTCAAACAGTATAAAGTTATCGCACCCTAAGAGCTCAGGTAAACTGGGGTGATATGGTAGGCTTAAAAGTTAAAAGTTCGCATAGTTTTCCTAATAAGATAGTCAGTGTTAATAGTTGTTTTAAAAATAGACAATAAAGGGACGACTGCGAAAAAACATTTCTTTGGTTTGTTTATAACGAGTCCGGACGGCGCGGTTTCGACTTCCTCCCAATAAGTGGATAATGAGCTGACCATCTTGTTTTGCTCGACGAGAATGCAATTGACCGCTTTTTTATTGTAACTCCTGGCGCTGTGAATAGACATTCCGCAATATTAGTCGATCCACAAGATGGAGCGATGACCTGATCAAATTTGCTAAAAGCGGAAGTAATAATTCAAGCAGACCTGTATTTGGCAGTGGTCAAACGACTTTGCGATTATTTTTAAATTAAGAAAAAATATACAAGTGATCGCCAACACCCATGAACATCCGCAACACAGGCGGAACTGCAGACGCCAGGTCAGCGGCAGGAATTGTCCCAAACAGTTCTTCGGAGCACTAAAACACCAATATTCTCGAATCCTGATTTAATAGAAACTCTCAACTAATAGATTCACCTTTATGATACAATGTGACTACTTAACAAGAAAATACAATTAATGAAAGATTTCCAGTTCATTCCTTACGACTAAGTTCTAAATAAGTTAGTCCCCAGCAGCTTGAAACGGAGCTGCTACATACTAACATGTAGGTACTCGTCAGTCACGTTCCCAGTTAACGTAACTTAGTGTAATGCAAGGCGGACCCGAGTAAATTACATGTTTCTCGCGTAGACGGCAAAGAGTTTCTGTACTATATCAAGCATGAGACATAAAAAACATATAAAATGCTTTACTTTTTATTACTTTTTTTATGATGTGATAATAATATAAAGTTGTTTTCTCCGTTTTACGTGTAGTATGTAGTTTGTTTACTTAAATATTATGTTTGTTAAGTTTATTGTCATCCGTTTACATAAATTATCATTATTTTTTGTGATACACGTTGATATCTCAGTCCCACTGACGTGATCATGAAAATTCTCTCCATCCTATATTTGAAATTTTTATGCTTTATCTAATATTTGATATATCTATCGTACAAATTGATTCGTCTTCTAAATCTAAGGATTTCCTTACTGTCCATACAAATCTATGAAGAAGACCTGTGGTCTGTTCGATACATGTGTAATGTATTGAGCTGCCCTATGCGACTCTATTACTAGTAATCCCGGGCTTAATTTTCGAATCTTGCATTAGTAAAGTTCGTTGCAAGTGATTTATTCGCGTAGTAGGTCGTAAATTTTGATGGATTACGAAGTGCCCAACGGAACAGATGCGTTTTTGAACTTTTTGCCCTTGAAGTCGTTTTTCACACGTTTACATTTCAAAGCTCTTCCAGTGTGATTTGAATATCGAATGTTTCCAATAAATTATTTATATACGTGTACTCTATTTTTACATTATTTGCCTAGGTATGTACGCTGCTCCACGTGACTGTTATAAAAATAGTCGTCATTTTAGTCGTCGATTCGAAGTCGATTTTTTTAATTGCTGATTGGACGGTAATATTACTTTTAAGTATTAAGTATCCGTTTCGTAACGTTTTGTTAGTCGCAGCAGCGTAATTTAAAACTATTACACTTGCATATTTGTATTAGTTACACTTTATTTGACTCGTAATGTAAAACATAGGAAAATTTCAAAAAAAGGTGAGAGGGTAGAAATTATTATTTTTAACCTCTTTAGTCACGGTAAGATATGAAAAATTTCATTAATGTTATTATTTTAAGGCAAAGTTTTGTATATACGTTGTATTAAGCAAAGTTGAGATTGAGTTTTATAGGGGCCTTGGGAGTAACCTTTGAGTGCAAGGGAACTGCGACGTTCAGATGCGATGAGATTTCGTTTAAGATAAGTAATACGGAGTTATCGCTTGAAGTCGCTATATGCAATCTTTTAGTTTCCTTTATTATTTCAAAACCTAGTAAAAGTCTTAAGATAATATAATTGGTTCTTAGTTGCATTACACATCAAAAGGGATTTGTTGTTTATTTAATATTTCTTGAAAAATATGTTTGGGTGGTGTATTTACAGTACAGATGTTACTCCGCTAGGAGTTTGTAGATGAAAAAGACATTTGCAGAGTTTTCAAAGATCACGAATTTTGCTTTAGAACCTGCTCGGTGCGTGCAGTTTTTTATCTCTAGGATCTCAGCCTGTCACCTAAACATATGTTTGATAAAGCTTATTGATATATGTGTCTATCCAAACAGACCTTATATACATTAAAACGTATGATTTATAACCTCTGTTTATAAATTTCCAAAGATTAAGAATACCAACCATGGTTAAATATGAAGTGATTTAATTGCTCTTTGACTTATCTTCTTAACAATGAATGGATAAAAATATTCACGCCCATTCAAGAAGGAGGGGTGGGCACAAGTTACGTGTTAGTGTATCAATTTTCCGTGGTTCTGACGTATCACTTTTGCTTCTGCCTACATAATCTAGGCTTACTCATACATTTCATCTCGTATTAAGAGTTGCGCTGTGTAGTTTTGTCTGAATTTTATTCGTCTCTTAGGCGCCATATTATATATGCAAAAATCTCAGATAATATATTACAACAACAAGACATTAAAATGCAAAATAACTATGATATCAGCGTTTGTGCTAAAAACTAAATCGAAATCATAAATAAATCGTGTCTTATTCGACCTATGCGAGAGTTTTTTTTAATTTATTATAATAGTTAGATATAATTAATTGCAATTATTGTATTGCTAATTATTAAAAAGCGGCCCTTTTTGAAATCACTATTGATATTAATATTTGTTCGGAAAAACGAATGAATGGGTTCATTCTTTAAAATACAAAAATGTAACCAACGTTACATAACATATTTTGATAGTATAAAAAATAGTTTTCTCGTCCGTAAAACTCTAATGGGTTGTCAAAAATCAAAACAAATTAAGAATACACATAAAAACAAACACTTTAGTCAGATAGTGAGTGAACCCACTACGTGTGGCAACTAGCAACTACCGAGTTTTTATCGCACAATCTTTTTGTCAAATGCAAATGCAATGTATTGGTTCATAGTGCGCGCAATGCAACAATGTTTCAGTTATATTTTTGCTTCTGTAAAAGGATATCGTTTCTGTATTAATAGATACAAGCTTAATTACAAATCAAAGTACGTTGTAGTGCATTATTTTGTTATTAACGAAGCTTATCAAAATGTTGTGCACATTTATCTTGAGCGTGTTTTTATGAGGAGATTACAGGCTTTACAGCCGGAAACGGCATTACTTTGATGGCTGCACCCTTACGCTAAAATATTTTATATTCTGTGCTTTTGATTTTTTTATTCGTTATATTCCGATGTGTTTCGGGAATCGTCTTTTTGTTATTGCTTTTTTATTTATATGAAGCCGTTTTTAGAAGTGTATTTTAAATACATTGATTTTCCTTTAGTTTTAATTTAATGTTTTTATGTATTTTTTTTATTTTGTTTACGTTCTGAACGGTTTAAAATAAATAATAAGGTTTTTAATGAAATCAATTTAGTTTTTAGATCCTCATAAATCCTAAAAATTAAAAAATCTAAATGCATAATAGAATACATTTTAATTTCATGCCTTTATAAAAGTAAGGTTGAGGCTCCTTTCGCTCATGCTATTAGGCGAAAATTATAAAATCAAGATACGACCTCTCTATATAGAGTTAGTTACTCTAACATCATCATCGTTCTCGAAAGTTATTGTGAGTTAGAGAGAGAGAGAGTAGATACATGTTATAATGTTTAAAACAAATAGTTTGATAGAGTTTTTTGCTTTATTACAGGTCGAGGCAAAGATCTTTTATCGTTGTAATTTTTGATTATTTTTTTATAGTTGGTTTTGGACTCCTATCCCTGAACTGACAATCGAGACGGCTAAAGCATTATTATTAACTGATTTACGTTCGTTACGTTTTACGAAATAAATAATCGTTTAATATATAACCTAAGCAAGTAATAATATATTTTTATTAACCAATATTATTTTTGTTATTTTCAGATATTTTAAAAGTGATGAGCACAAACGACAGAGCCTCATAAAATGAAACTCCGACTCCTATTAGCGTTAAGCGCTTTTTTACTATGTGATGCTAAACTGGCCGGAATAAAACAGATAATTCCGTCCAACGAGCTACCGCCGAACCCCACGCAAAACATACAAGCGTTGAGGTTACTGCAATTCGATACAAAAAATGTGAAAACGAGACGTATAACAGACCAATACAAAGTGCGACAACGACGAGAAGTTTTCGATTCGAAATCGTACGAATCGAGTTTGACGTGGGCACATTCGGAGCGACTCGATGAAAACGGAGACGTGGTACTACGATGGGTGAATTCAGACTCGAGTATCACATTCCGTCTCGAAGCGAGAACCCGTGGTTACGTCGGCTTAGGCTTTAACTCTACGCGAAACATGAGAGGGGCGGATTTGGTGGTCGCCTGGGTGGACGACAGGAATGGCAACGCTCAAATTTTGGTGAGTTTTTATAGCACCTGCTGTTTTGTTCGCACGGTTCAATGTGACTCAGTTGTCAAGGTCTTTTAACGTAAACAAAAGTATAATATTCTTTTAATGCGCACAATTTGCTTGTATTAAAATTGGTTGATATGAATTTCCTTTCATATTTACATCTAAATTTAATAAATTAATTGATTAACTATTTATTCATTAAATACTAATTTCAAGTAATAACTCATCATCATCTTGCCCTTTTTCCACTTATGTGGGGTCGGCACAGTATGACCCTAGTCTACACTGTATAGGTTTTGGCTACAGTTCTTACCGTCGGCCGCCTGCCTGACGCCAACCCTTCTTGGGAATAATTGTTTGTACTTAAGTTTTCTTTAACCATCAAAGACAATTACGTTGCAGACGAGATAGTCAAATGTCACTGGGACCGTTATTGGTCGGGAGCATGCCCTCTACTCGGGTTTGCCTTTACTACGAATCGCTGACCCGCATTCATCTGTTCTGCGTTATAATAATCCAGCGCTGATTTTTTCCTACAGAACCATCGCCCTCTTCCTTCTTCATAGAGTTCCGTCAGTGTCAATGTCAATAACTAAAGGCTATTATTGATTATACAATAATCAGTAATTCTTGCTCTTTCCACAAACTTTTGAAAATATATCATAGTAACAAATCACAACGGAAGGCACAATAATTATTTATAAAGAATATGTTTTTTCCCCATACTAACACAAATCCACATTTCATTTACCAGAATAGACTACGACTAGCTAAACAGATTTCTCTTTGTTACATTTTTTATCATGTTTGTGTATTTGTGCAATGCTAATGTGTGTCTGTGAAATGTTATAATCTGTCATCGGTTTTATTTAATTGGCCTTAATAAAAAAAGATTTTGAAAGGTTTCTGTAGGGAGTAAAATTTGTAGAGATTTATTTTTATGCCATGAAAATATTCGAAGTAGTTTCTGGTTCAGAATAACTTAGGTTCGCGAGTTTCTTCGTAAAATGCATTTAAATTTTCTGCACTTGCTGGGAATTCAAATTGCTGTTTTTCTAGTCATTCTCAGCCAACTCATTTTCTTTGTTATTCTGTTCATTGTTTTATCTTTCTTCAACCTGTTTACGTTATCTTGGTTGTTTTCTTGCATAAGTTTGTATTTATTTTATCTATGTACATTGTTATAAAATAATTTCATTATAAAACTTCGGTGTGCAATTTTTTTATTAGCGGATCTAGATTATTGATCATGCAATAAATTATTTAGCAAGTCTGCAGTAGATATGCAAGGTTGGTTAGTTTTAATATTAATAAATACTTTTTGAAGTGAATACTTTCTTAGCCGCGCTAGACGATATTTTGTAGGGGAAAATCTTATAGGTTCGCATGAACAACACGCTCATCATGCGTCACCAATATACTTATTTGAATTTGGAACAGTTTCGACCCACTTTCTTCATTTATTTTTCTTGTATTAAAATTTTAATTTAATTTTTAAAATACAAGGGTTTTTTTGTTGATTAATTATTTATTTCTTTTAAATTATTGTCGCGCCTTCCCACCTGTTTTGAGTGTTCACTTTTATCGGTAATCCTTATGACTGGCTGTGTTTTTTATGATGCAATGATACTTCATAATATTTAGACATCGGGTACGTTGTTATAAGTCTATTTAGAGCACTGTAGCAATGGTTTTTTTTTTTAAACATAATTACTTATTTCTTAAAAAGAATCAAGGTATGTCATTGTAATTCTTACACGTGTAACATAATATCTGTGTGTGAAAGTAACAACTCTTACGTAAGGTCCCTATTTGCGAGTGGCACGCAAATCGTTTTCGCGTTTGGGACATACTAATTTGTCTCTTATGTGTTGAGAATAAGTGCCTTTGTGGACAGCAAAAACGTTTTTACCATAAACAATAGGCGGCTTGCGGTTTTCGACGGGCATGTCAACGTCCCAGGCATCGAACCGTGACCGCCGCTAACAGCTTCTTCGTTGCCGTGATTCTCGTTTTTTAAAACATTTTTTTTCGAAAAAATACGCTTTAGAATAAATTTTGCTAGTAGTTGCCATGAACAGGTTTTAGGACTTTAATAGTGTAAACTGAAACGCAGTGGACAGACATAATATATAGAGATTGGCGCGGTTAAGAATTAGTAAATTATATACCCGTTCAAAGTTAAGACAGTTAACGTTAAGTGAGATCGTCATCACAGTTTAAATCAAATTACATCAATTCAGAGATACATCTATACCAACTCCGTAATAAGTGACACTATGGGCAGAGCATACTTGAGTGCAGGGGTAGACAAGTTATTTTAAGTGAAGTCCGGATTAAGTTGATTTTTTTATGGAGTTCCAGTCAAGAAAACACACGGGACTTTCAAACGTATGAAAATAGGGTTATTTATATGAAAATAATTTGTAGGTATATTTATAATGTACCTATATTTGGCGGTCCGAGTTTCGGTCCTAGTGCATGTATTGGATTATTGTTGACTAGATGACGAGGTCTGAACCGGTGACCGGCATGTATAAGACCTGTTGAAATCAATCACACATATGAATTGTCCAATATGAAGGACGACGAAAGTTAGAGGAATTGTTGAATGAAAGAAATGACGTCAAGAAATAAACTACAATGATGATGATAGATCTTGCTATTAAAATTGCTAAATAGCACCATGTAGTGTGCATGAGCACTTACCATGAGGTGAACGTCCTTTTGTAGCTTTAAAAAGTAAAAAACGTGTTCGTGTTTTTGGTCGGATGCTTCTTACTTTAGGGAAAGCGCTATCTTCCTTTTTATACAATGTAAGATAATCGGTTTTTGTTCATTTTAAATTAAACCGTGAAATTATTGCAATAGCTTATATTTTTTGCGCAAATGTCTGAAATTGATTCAACTTTGAGTCTTCAGACTCTTCTGCCAGTCTGCCGAAAGTTAAATAGTTCAGAGTACGCTTGAAGTATTGAGCCGACTACCCACTACACTAACTTAAATCTAGTGACTGTGTAAGTAATTGGTGCCGCCAATACGCACTCTATACCATAATCCGCAATACCAGGAGACTGTTTCGAGACCAGAGATCCGACCTGACATCGTGAGTAATTAACGACGTGTAAATGCTATCCTATGCTATTGATATTATAAACGCGAAAGCTTGTAAGTATGGATGTTTGTTCGTCTTTCACGCAAAAACTACGAATGGATTTTAATGAAAATGAACAATAATATAGCTCATACATCAGAATAGCACATAGGCTATAATAATAAAGATATCGTGTGAATTGTCCAAAATATAACGATAAATATCACGTAAGAAGGAAAAAATTCCGCCATATGCGCGCTTTTCGGGTTTGCGCTGCAAAAACCGTTAGAGTTACAAGTATATAATCTATAATGGAAAGGTTTCCCTTAAATAGTCCTACAAAAAAGCCCGCGACAGCATATATCTATCTTTTATGTGTAAGCCATCGCCAAAATACTGTACAATCTATTAATTATAGGGCGTAACGAAGTTTGCCGGGCCAGCTAGTTTAGAATAGACCTTGAAAATTCTCCTCAGCTTAAGTTCACTCAATAAAAACTTAGTCTCTCTGTAGCGATTTCTATTTATGTTTACCTTGGTTGTGTTAAAGAGACGTCGTAGCCTATTTTAATGACGGGAAGCAAGTAATATAATACAAAACATCACATATTGAATATTAAATTTACAATATCTCATTATATTATTCCTTATTATTCCTTATGCCAATTTCAAACTCTATTTCGGATATCTAAACGAGAAATCGGAATGCGCTCTAAATGTGCCATCGTCGGTGTAGTATTTTCCAATAGGTTATTCGATTTTTATGTTTAGATATTAATGTGTATACTTTATTTATTGATAAATAGTTTTCCAAACGTAAATAACAATCATTTCAACTCTACGCTTGCTCCAATTGCAAGAATGGAAAAAAGAAATAATTAAAAAATTATCATTCTCTCAAAGAAAAGGAACTTGAAATGCACAGAACATTAAATGTACTGAAAACATATTTTAGTATGATTTAGGGTGTTTTGTGTGATGAGCTGATATGTGCGAATATATGTGTATCCAAAGTCTCATTAGAAATGTTAGTAAAATACACATACATTTTCTTTATTAAATAAAATTTTGGCTCAGTATTTTTTTTTTCTTTTTAAATTTGAGTGTAAAGTGAAGTCTAAGCTCTAGCACTTTCAGCTCACAAAGGTGCTTCTCAATGTCGTGTCTTTTTCTTGAGTGTACGTGAACTTCCGTGCAGTTTTACATCTTTTTTACGAAAATACTGAAACAATGAAGAAATATAAAATTGCTTAAATTATGCAAACAATTAAATTTCTTAATAACAACTAAATCAAGTAACATATGCGTCGGGAAAGTAAAAAGTAAATATTCATTTATATATTAAAACCACGTCCGTTTACCGTAATCTCCAAATCTGGCGAATCGATTTCAAGACAATTTCAGAAATGTACAAGGGCTAGGTATCAGTTTGAAATATAGGACCCGATAAGTAGTGCACTTATCGAGATAGGTGTTTTTTTTTTAACATTATTCACCCTAGAATATTAAAATCCACAAATTTTGACTCCTTACCCCTCCTAACACTTATACCATTTGTTTTTTGTTATTTTAAAACTACAACTCTTGTAGCTATTTTTGCTGTACCCGCTATGTGGATAGTTGTGATCACATCATCTTTTCTATAAAAACATATATTTTTTATCAACACAGTATATAATATAAGCATATATAAGTATATATATTATTAAAAATTATGGTAATTAAAATTGTTGTTAATAAATAATGGTAATTCAGACTGATTTTAAGTGACAAATATCTAAATAAAATTCGGGAATTTAAAATTATTTGTATATTTTAAATTACATTTGTATAATATAAATGGCGTGACTTCGTGATCTTTTATACATTAATATTATTTTTACATACGTAATAAATTCTATCCGGTATTTATTCCATGAAAATTAGATTTTAATTGACGGAGATGGCAATATCTCTTCGTTTCTAGATAAAATATGTAAAAAGATACAGGTCCATGTACATTTTAATAGTTAGTAGATATTTGGTAAGATTTTTGATGTAAAAACTTGCAACACATGCAACAACGTGCTTGGAATGATTGGATGAATTTAGAACACTTCCTTATGATTGCCTTGGTTTTTTTTTATCTGTTTATTTGTGAAATGAAAAAAGAATAGAGGTCGTCGTAGGCGAACTTATACCAATCAGTGAGGTGACATACTAAAGAGAGGGGGTCTAAGAGTATTCCTGTACCGGCGAGCATGCATGCGTAGATATATGAATGTAGACGAAGCGAGAAAGGTGCGATGCTAAAGAAGGGTCTTAGCACACCTTGGATTGCACACCTGGAAATTTTTGCCTATCTCTCTAGGTTGCAAGCGTCAGTGCTAATTTATTTTATCCTTTTGTAAAAAGATTTGTGTCATTCCAAGAACTTGCACTTGCACAAGTGAGGTCCGTGTCGTATTTCTGGCTACTGCTTGCGTAATTTCCTTAGTTCTGTAGTGTAATACGACCTATCACGCAGGTGTCAAGAAGTCAGTTATCGTGTGAACGCAATGCACAGCATGTAGGTATTATACTTCGAATGCACCGCTAGCCGTTCGCCTGCATACTGATCTATTCTTACTGCAATTTATGCGCTGTCGGTCGACCGTCTCGACGGACTATTGGACACTAACTTAGCTTTTAGTTTAATCTCATTAACAGTTGTAGAAGTGATCCGCTCGCTTGATATTCAAACCTTTGTTTGAAGACAAATTATTAGTGTTAGAGTCCTGCTTGTTGGGCTTTATTTAGATAGAGGCGTAGTCTCTGCCACTTGTACAAAGACTAACTACTCAAAAACTATTTCGATTTTTACTAATGTGTTCACTTTGTAGACAGTGCTCAGAAATGACTGATTTCCTAAATGCATTATATTTAACTACTATATCTACTTTGACATTAACATTCAGGTCGTTGTCGGTTCACAAAACGTATTTCTCACTTTAGCGTCGTGCCGACCTTTGTGAGCCGTTTCAAAATTCACAGACACTCATTTTAATTTCCGCCTTTATTGTTAATGCGACATAGGATTAAAAACGTTGCCGGCACATGTGCGTCATACCTCCGACGCATTCAACATTTCTACTATATACTCCTTGTAATGTTATATGCAATTTTATGTACACTGTGATTGAAGTTTTTACTGTATATATTTTGTAAGAATTACTAATATTAAGTTATATAAACTAAAACTACAATTTCATCTTCATCTGCATCGTTTAAAACATTATGAATGTTATACATACATATAGATAATAATGTAATTTAAGTCACTTTTTTAATTCTCCTTATAGTTTAGTCGTTGTCATCTCTTTTTGAAAAAAATAGTTTTTGTCCCATTGCTTTTATAGTTAGTCATTTGTGAGTTAGATACATTGTAAGCTAAAATATATTGTTATTTATTTATACGTACATTTACTGTGTATCTGTTTGTTATCACAAGTAATGTTAAACAAAAAATCTTATAGTTTAGATCTTATAGTTATCTTGCATCGTTCATTTTCGTTTCAATCGTCATTTAACATGTATACTAATAAGGTTGGTTACGAATAAAATATTAGTGACAGTTATGGTTCTAAGTGTCCGTGACCTGATTCTCAAACACATAACCAAATTCAGAACAACAAACGGATACTACGGTAAAAGTTCACTCCGAATCGTTTAGCTACCCGTTCAGAAATCGTAACACCCCCTTAACAGGCGGCCTAAATTGACTAACTTTTGTTTCGTTCGTTGTTTGTTCTACTGCAACACTCTTCCGATTTGTTCACTAATTGTAACTTTTGTTTTTATTTTGACCGAAAACAGATTAGCTGTGTAATACATTGTTTATTAGAACCTTTACAGGTAACCTCTCCTTTGATTGCAAGCCCTTTACTAATTAGTTCCAGTTTTTATGTATATTAATAGACTCAAGCTCGTTTTTAATTCCATTATACTGTATCCTAGTCAAAAGGACTGCAACAATAGTTTAGTAATAAAAAATAAACAAAAATCTGTCATGTATCTTAACAATAAAATTCAAAATAGAATGCAAGAAAAATAAATGAAAGAAGTTCGTCGAAACTGTTTCAAATTCAAACAACTTCCGATCGTCGGACATTCCCCAAGGTAGCCGTGCCTAAAAAAGTTTTCACTTCAAAAAGCGATTGCTAATGCTGTCTACTCCAAGTACAACTGTAGTGAGACCTTGTTTTGTAATTATTTTTTCTGTGGGAGATTATTATTATTAATTCATTGTAACTCATGTTTATACGTGACGTCAAAGTGATCCCTAAAGTTTTAATGGCCATAACATTTTCATTCGAATTTTTTAACAAAGTAACAACATTTTAACAAGTTTAAATTATATTCGTTTCGAGTTGTGGACGTGACTGTTCGGCTTTGGTTAAAATTTTGTTCGCAACTTGCGCAGATAGATTGTTAGAATACGTTAAAAGTTTTCCAATTAAAGTACCTACTCAATTTCAAACAATACCGGGTAATAACCCGTTGTTGTTTAGAATGTCACGAGCAGGACTACTCCATACTCTTACGTATCTCCTTACTTCCCTACGTTAAGAAAGCACCTTGTTCTTAAGTGTTTTACTATATCTGACAATACCTGGATGCTGGATAACCCATATTAATTAAGCTAGAACAACGTATTCTCTGTTTTTCTTTAAAAATATTTTATCCGTTATATAACACGCCGGAGAGTACTTTTATTTCGTACCAATGTTTCGACTGGAGTCGAAATAAAACGAAGTTGGGCGAGATAGTTTTTCGATTAACAAGAAATGTTTGAAGTGGCGCACCCTACAGCGTCTGTTGGTTTAATCATGTGGGCCAATACCTCCCGCCCGGTCCCTCAAGTAATCTATTCGTGTTTTTTCTGCCGAAGCGGTATAAATATTTTTTTCACATTCGAATTTTTACTATTTACATACTAACGGCATAAACTAGTAAAAGTTATTTCCTAACTTATCATGCATGTATCTTATAATTTATATATCATCATTTATAAAGCAATTTATGCATTCTACAATTATAGTATGATTTTTTTTATATACACATGATTCGAATCTAAAACGTTCCACACTTTATATGTCAAGTAACTCACACTTACTGCGCCCATTTAGTGATGAAATGATCGAGAAAATGTAACATAATACACATAGCTATGTTACTCAGGATATTTGTGTTTAACGGAAGCGTGGAGGACCACACATCGCTCGCGCTAAACAACGTTCATCGCTTTAAACTAATAATTGCCTTACGCACATACACACATATGCATGACTTCCGGTCAATTGATCCCGGCCACTGTGCTGATATTGACAATTAGGCTAACTGGACGAAATACCCTCGACAGTCTATTGGCTAGGCAACTGACATTTTACCTGAGTGTCAGTGTTTCGAATCCCAAATGATTTTTACAAATTGAAGAAAAACTTTTGCCTAATGTAAATTCGGCTTAGCATTTATGTTAGATTTACGTTTATTGGGTTCTGTCAAATGTAATGTAAGAGGTAATTTAATTGTAAACAAAAGTCTTTGCCCTACAACAACCCAAAATTACGAACGTGAAGTGAAAAGCTTTTGCATATTGTCATGGTATGAGTGTATTAACACACAAAACTTGTATTATTACGGATTTTGCGTCTGTAACTTTGAATTGTTGCGGATTTTAATCACTTTACATCAGATCAGACGCATGTCGTTTGCTTCGGTATTCTTAGATCGTAAAAGTTCAAGGTATACAATGGAGAAGTTTTATTTGGTACTACTGGTTTGTTAATATAATAATCGATAAGTACATTCTATGTATCCACTTATTATTTTTCGTCTTGTGAAAGCAAAGTTTTTATGACATCTCTTAAAGTTTTGGGCCAAAATATATTCAACAAGAATAACTTAAAATATATAAGTTAAATAAAATGAACAAAAACTGCAAAACTTTTTACGGGAAAATAGTAACATCGGCGTGTCTCTTTTTTGGTTCACAAAACTTGTCAACGTCAAAAGCGTTGTTAAACAACAAAAAAGTTGAACCGCGCTCACAATATTTTGTATGCCTTGTTTCATAACAAGATGTGATTTTTGTAAACAAAGGTTTTTACGTTAAAATTCCTGAATTCCAAAATATTTTCGATTTTTTTTTCTCATATACCTTAAAACTCAAACTATCTATATTACAAAATTTCACTTCACTTTATCTCGCGATTTTCACAAAAATTACATCATTTTCGATGACATTATAAAAAGTGTAATGACCATCATGTATCATAAATGACGAAATATGTTGTTTATATTTTTACTTACATTTTATTATGGACGGACAAGAGTATGACTATGTTTATTTCCAGAGTTTTTTTTTTTTTGGGAAAATAATTTTAATTGATTAATATTACTCTAAAATAGTTATTTTTTTTGGAAATCCAGTAAGCAGCTCCCACCTAATGTTAAGTGACCACAGATAACCACCAATATATTAATTCAGAATATTTACAGATACATTGCCTTTAATTTGGAAAGAAGGGGGGACCCTAGAACCTTTCTCCCTCCTTTCCCGTATGTGATGAGGGTAACTAAGGGGAGTTTGAGAAACCAAATTTCTGTATAGACTTCCTTCGACTAGAATTCCGCCCCAGCTCCGTTCCGTAAACATATATAGAACTATGGCCAAAGTTACTCGCAGAAGAGTTTTCTATACGAGAAAGATTTTTTTTAAATCGGTTCAGTAGTTTTTGAGTTTATTTCGATCAAACAATAAAATCTTTTCGATTTATAATATTAGTGGAGATAGACCTTGTGTATTTTGCTAAAACATAATATGGATTACATAGCTTATACATTGCGTCAGTCTTTAATTGGCAAGGACAAACGTAACATTACATACCGCATTTCAATATATCAACGGAAAAGGAGATCCAATTAAATACAGAGGGTGTCTGTGGAATACTAAACAGTATGTAGTTTTGGAAATTCTCATTCAAATCGATTCTAATCGGCGGCATTTTAAATCCCTTCGCACGCACAGTATGCTCGCCGTCACGTACAATGACTCACTCGTGCCTTACAAGTCATATAGTACCAAGAAACATGCTTTTTGCTGCCACTTGTTGCCTAGTTTATATTCCAAATAGAAGTAATTGAATGCGTAGCGTAGTTGTCTTGTATTTTATATTAATGAAAATTTCTTCGTAATTTACAAAAAAAATCGACCTCTCGCATTTATACTTACGCATAAATGATCATTGGTTATGAACTTAAAATAAAGTTAAAAAAATAAATAGTCGTTATTTACTGAATTGCAATGACAATAGTGGAGTATATTTTGTTCCACATCAAGATAGAATTTTGAATTTTAGAAACAAAAACAAACGTCACTTACCATATACTTGGCGGTCCTAACACTTTTAATACTTTCATCGTAAATGTAATTTTGTGAAAATTGTTGCATAAAGTAAAGTTAAATTGTATAATATGGATAGCAAATGTTATAAGGTAATTTGACACAAAGTGGTTTTTCGAAAATACTTTGGAATTTACGAATTTACATATAAGGAAAGATTAGCCTATGTTTACACAAATTCCATATTGATGTGGAACAAACTGTAGTAGTTATTTTCATTCATTTTTTAATTATGTGTGACGTTAAGAAATTTAATAAATTCTATTTTTTCCACTCTACTACATAATTTATGATTTTTCAACGTAGCAAAATCGGATTGTTCAGCTATTGCAAAACGGAAAACGTGTTGTAATGGATCGTAATTATCTAATAATGCACTATAGGTAAATGTAACCAGTTTCAAAACGATTTCTTACGTACCAGGAAGCAAAAATTACCCTTAACTATGGTATGTTAGATGTCATCATTGAAAGGATCACTTAAATTTTTTAAGCCTGGTTTCCTTTAGAAAAAAAATCAATATATCGATTTATTACTTATAGTATGCGATCCTTACGTCAATAATTACATGACGTTTTACCATCAGTGATAAACTGCTCCTTAATTTTATTAGTGGCAACAATAGCCACATGTGCTACGTCAGAGTCAAGGCGACCTACTGTCTAGGATTAATCTTCATTATCGTAAACTAATTCCTAACATAAACCAAGTCGTAGAGATTAACGAAGTTTCCAGTACGATTAGACGTATTGATTAAATAAAGGAGACACAAGCTACATTGTCTAATTATACCTACGTACTAACTATATAGATGCAATACTTATCTATAGCAACGCTAGTTGTAAAATATTAGTTTATTGAATTATTGACAATTTATTAGTTGTTTGTGCCGCCCTATTGAACGTTCAAATAAGTTATAAGACTTACTAAAAAAGGGCGATATAAGGAGCACCCATAACCGACGAGCATGTATGCGTAGATGTATGAATGTAGAAGAAGCAAAAGGTGTGCCAAGATCGCGCCAAATGGAAATCCATAATCTCTGCCTACCTCTCTGGGTTACGGGCGTGAGTGCATATTTATGTTTATTTATTTATAATCCACCACTGACTTTAGTAACTTAATTTCAGCTCGTCACTTTTCTGACTAATATATCAAATACATGTACCTGACTGACATCATCGCACAGTCCAAACTGTGGAGCCTAAAGACTTGAAATTTTGCACAGAGATTTCTGTTATTACGTAGGGGAGGAGGCTAAGGATTTTTCAAAATTCATCACCTAATAGTTTAGTAGGGGATGAAAGTTTCTATGGAGAAGCCTTGCCACCGTGCCGTCGAATTATAAAAATAATATTAATATTATTTTTACAAATATTAACTTTTTGGTATATGAGTATCAATTTACTAATATTATTAGGACTAAAGAATTAAGTAAGATAAATAAAACACCAAATTTATGAATAAATATGCTTTATTATTGGACCAGTCCACACGGTTAAAGGTTAACAAATAGTAACGTGTAATGGAAATGATGATGATGAGGAAACTTTATCTTAAGTTTATTTATATTTCTATCATTTTCTTATTCGAATTTGCAATGGAATGCAAAATATAATACAATACGAAACGAAAAATGATGGCTATTTTATGTTATTTACGTATTTATTACAAGTAGTATCTAATAGGGAAATCAAAAAGTTCTTTCGTGTTTATTTTGAGTTTCAAGAAAGCAATGAAAAAGTTCGATGGCCCTACAAATTTGTGTTAGTAACAGGAAGTAAAACCAATCATTAATGAATTCCGTAACCATCGCCGGATGGCTTCGATTTAATTCTGTTCATACCCTTCGGCGACCCATCATGCTCATTATATTTTACCCGAAAAATTCCTACGCCGCCATTCGTCATTTCTAATTTATGGCCTCAACCGAAAAGGTAATGTGAATAGTTTTTGTTTTATGGCTCCAGCAGTCTTTGAACTTTTATTAAAGAGGTAAAGTTGGCCTGTAATTACCAAGCTATATATTGCATAGTGTTTGTGTGTGCCTAATGTATTTTTAGATCTACTTCTTATTCTATCTGTATATCTTATATCTAGCTAAGAATAATTATTCCTCCACTAACACAAATAAATGTATGAAATCTCGTACAATTTTATAGCATACTAAGAATTATATTTGTTATTTATTACATTAACTAATTTTATATGTTACTCAATTTCGAATATTTTTCCAAAATGATGAAGGAATTATTGTAATTTGTATACAAATAATTTATTAGTAATTATCTATTAGGTACAATTGATTTATAGCATTACCCCTTTATAACAAAAACATTAAAACAAGGAAATATAGAAGTAAGTTCAAAAAGTGACAAACAAATGACTGTCGCCGCATTTGAATATGCGCCACATAAAAGAGAGTTCTTGTGACTTTGATCCTCGTAACCTTACTAGTCGAAACCGTAAATGTAAATAACTCTATTTCGCAGGTATTCTGTGACGTGCGAGTACTTCACCTGTAATGCATGTCTGTTTCGCACAAACATTGTAAAATGATGCAGTTGACGCACAAAGTGTCAAAGTAATTTCTAGCAAGGCCAATAGTTTCATATTTCAAATATCACTAAGATTTAAATGCACCTCTGTAGTCCTCGGCATATAAAACAGGGCTATAAGGCAGTATAATTCCATGTTTACTAAGGAGATGGTCAATAATTATCAATACAGTTGATTATTTAGTTAAGATTTCTACGTACCTTAATAGTTAAAGGATTTAAGAGGTCGCAACACTAAATGGATAGCGAGAGTGTTTAACTTCGGGGACGTACTAAGCCTAGCCTAAATTCTGGGAGCGCATTCAAAGGTCGCCAGCAAAGGGCATTAGTAGTGAACCCGTTGTCATCTTAACAGTAATTAATTAGTTTCTTAGTATTATTGAAGTGAAAATTTAGCCGCGTTAAACGATATTTGGCAAGGTAAAATCTTCTAGATTCGCGTGAACAACTTGCAACATGCATAAGCAAAATACTTCTTTATATTTGAAACAACTTCGACGAATTTTTTTAAAGTTTTTTTACTGTATTTAAGTTTGAATTTTATTGTTAAGATATAAGGGCTTATTTTTGTTGATTATTTATTCAACTGTCAGCAGTCTTTATGGGTATGGTCAGTATGGAGTATAAAACCATATGGTCATATAACACTGAGCTAAAACATTATTTACTAGGGTCGATTCCAGAAATCCGTTTAAAGGCGGACTCGGAGACGTATCGGTTGGACTTCGTTACCCCTGTCACGTCTTTTTCGGTCGGCTCACTTAAAATTCCAGCGATGCAGCATTTTAAACGAACTCGACATCAGTCTCACAGACGGACGGTATACTTAGCAACATTTGAATGCGCTCCTAGAATAGCCAATAGATTTTTGAACGCTCCAACATATGCTAAAGACTATAAATAGTTCCTATGTGTCTATTCCTATATGGTATACTGCCTGCACTCAACAAAAAGTAATAACTAAATTAATATTTTTCGGTATCGGTACCAATACAGAAGTACTTGAACGTGAGTTAAGCTGTTAACTTAATTATTTGTTAAGTCAATCAATCTCACGAAGGTTACAATAATTTTAAAACCTATAAATTAATAAATAAAGGGTATTGTTTTATCACCTAAATCTTCAAAGGACAGATTTATAGAAGTGTGTTGAGTTAATTATGTAATTTAAATTGCATTTTAGAAACAATAATAATGTATTCGACTTATTACAGGTAAAGCTTGATCGGAATAAAATTTCACGCGAGCGCGATCCGTTTCGCATTTTAATTGAATTGTGGACAAATTTAAATTTTGATATCAGACACAGATTTCAATGAATAATCGCTTAAAATAACGTACATTCTTTTATTCAACGTGTTTTGTTTTCGAAACTCTTATATGTACATTAATTATACACTGTTCAAACTATATGACACGGTCAGTATGAATATTGACAAATCAAGATGTGTAATATAATATGGGATATGTCAAATACCTAATTTTCCTAAGAGAATTGCCACACGGCCGGTGCGTCGGCGGTGGTACCGCTATCTAGTTTTAGAATACAAATCAGAACGACTGTTATGCAGTGCACACAGGGCATAGCATAAAACCTACAACTGTATTGTCACTCATAGACTGATCGAGGTACGTTGCGTGATGCACTGCCGAAGCACCGCAGACGCACCGCAAGTGCAGAAGACATGTAGGTATCTTAACACTGTTAAGCATTAGAGCCAATAAAACTGTATTTAACAATGACAAGGTCTAACGGTTTTTAATACTTATACGACTCGATATACCTGTATAATAAATGCAGTAGATATACGACTTTTGCAAAGTATCTTAGGCGTGTAACTCAAATGAGGAGGTTTTGAGCTAAACTGTGAAGTGATCACAGTTTACATAACTTCACAGTACCTTATACCTTCATACCATACCATACGTTCATACATGTTTAAAGGGTCAAAGAACAGAGAGACAAGACAAATGCTACAAAAGTGCAAAAATAATCGTCTTGGATTTTGGACCAACGCTGTAGTAGAGGATCAGCAGAAGGGGTTCTTAAATCAATCATAGAAATAAATCCTTTTTAATAAAAGTAGCCTTAAAATATAAATCTTCATTGACATACATCACAGTAACTTTGGGTGCTTAATAAAATAAACAGCTACGAAAAGTGACGTATTTAGTCGTATGTAGATACTGTCACCGTGTTATTTATATAAATATTCGATATGTAAGTTGTACCACCAGATTTATACATTTGAATTTCAATATTGACACGGAGAGATCGTAAAAAAGCAAACACATGCATTCCTTATCTCGTTCAATGATCGGTTTGGCATACCACGGTTCGGTTTATCTAAGATCAGTAGCTATGCGTCGAACGGTTGACCCAACTCCAATAGCATTTCCAACCTTCTAGATTATTACATAAAGGCTAAATTGAGTCGACGTATTCAATCAGCTGGTGACTGTATGCATTGTAGATAGACAGTACGACTGTTGAGACAAGATATATATTTTCCATTGCTACGTAAGTCAAGAATATTTTCTATAAAAGCTGCCGAATGTTGACTCTTTTAAGGTCACATCAGAGTTCTCTGTTTAGTTATCTCATTCATTATTATTTTTTTTAAAATTTTGAGGACTATTTAGGTTCTAAACGCCTATTACACCAGAGTAAAAAATACAAAAAATAACCTGTAAAGTTTAATCATCATATTTTATGTCGAACAAGGTCGCTTCGTGGCTCAAATATATGGCACATTACGTTAATATTTGATGCGACTATTGTATGAACTGTACAAGACAGCTTGCAGTACAATGTAGGATGCAGTCTGTTACTTAATTCAAAACATTAGTAAGTAATTCACGACGCAAGGTGCATGCGGGCCGACACCTGCACTTTAATGTTTATCTCTTAAAACACATGTAGAATTAATACACTTTTTATTTTAACAACAAAAGTATAACTCAATGTCTAAGGTGATAAGGTTCAATTTGTTTTAACTCCCCAATTTTAGTAAATACTTTGATTAACAGCTTATAATAAATCGACTGTTACGCGTTTAATATTGCAATGGTATATTGAGGCTGAACACCGGCCAGATTATATTCATCTGATCTAAATGTATCTATAAGTTCCTGCACATAAGACATACAAGTAGATATCATAGGAACGGAAATGCGTTTCGCTCATAAAAACAAGAGTGGCTACAAAGTGTGTTTTGATCGGTGTCATCCATCAATAGTACATGTTTCTCACCTGAAGTCAAATAAGATGCAATAATAGTTTTCCGTGTTTCATCAAACTTATTTCAACCAAGAAGTAACTGCGATCGAAGTCCTAATTGAGTTAACGTCATTTGATTCAAGATAACTAACAAACGCAGTAGAGCTGTGGTAGTCCAGTGGTATAGGTCTGACTAACGTACTGTCTCGATTAACAACGGATAATGAACATTATATCTGGGCATCACAGTTTAGTTAAAATATGCGAAAGCTCATAATGTTTAATTCATTGTAAATTTAACAGTTAACGTATTGACGGTAAACACATATAGGTGTATGAAAGAACTGTTGCTGGAAAATAAAACACATTGCCTAGAAATTCTTAGAAGGTATGTAGTATGCATTGTTGAAGTGTGTATCTAGCGAAATTTCTATCGCGAACAATCAAAGAAATGAATTGTGAGGCGTATCACTTCACAAAGGGGCGTGCGGCTGAATCGGCAAGCGTTTGACGTAGCGGGGTACACCGGTCGCATTGTGTTCGCGATTCTCATGCGCGCACCATCAGCCGACTTCTCAAAACTTATTCTTTTGTGTGAACGTAGAAGGAATTTTAATGCTTCCGCTTGAACTTGATGTAAAATTGCACAATAGGAACGCCGTTACGCAATACCGAGCTTACTTTGCACACCTAAAACATTGCTCTACTGTGCAATTCGAAAGAAAGCTATCTCAATTAATCGATGAAGTTGAAAAAGTCTCACTTCGAGAATCTCAGTAGCATAGAGAGAGTACTAAAATTGCACCTAACAGCGTCTAAAAGCTTCATGTCCAGCCTAAGCTGAACCCTATTCTATATGATTAGTCATATAGATTTGAGGTCAACTTACATTATAAATTCTTTTAATTTAAAAAAAATATTTCTATATACAAATTTTTGTCTCCTACTTTAAAACTTTAGGCGATTTAATTATTAATATTAATTAAAATATATTCCACAAGAAAATAATTTGCCATCTATTATTGAATTGAATTCAGTTCGGATCTAGTACTATAAAAATGAAGTCAGCGGCAGCGAGATCTATTACATGCAATCCCGGCCTGACCGGGGAAGTACCTCATAAAGTATTGGCGTGGTGGATGTGCTGATGAGAGGGATCTCGTAGGCCATACCCTTTTAATCCCTTCTTCTACGTCTTATCCTTGTGAATTCCACTCTCTTTACTACAAAGAGGTTGGCTTTCCTAAAAATATTGCGGTTTGGTTAAAAGTTGAAGCGTGAAACCGCTTGCACGTTTGTCCCCTTCCATCACAAAACACTATTATGTTTTAAAATAGGCTAGGAGTCATTCGGCTCAACAGCTTTTTACTTACTCTTAACGCTAGGTTGCAGAACCGTAGATACAATTCACAATATTAATATGACAAAACAAACACATCATCTCAGTTGCTCTAGATTCTCTAAAGTAACAATAAGATTATTTTACCTCCTAGGAGTATATTAGGTTATTTCTATATACAAATTTTTGTCTCCTACTTTAAAACTTTAGGCGATTAATTTACAAAAATCTTTTTTGTGTGTGTTTGTCTGTGCGTTTGTTCTCGCAAATCTCAGAAACGGCTTAACCGATTTGAGTGCGGTTTTTACTAATGTATTGTGGTAAGCTTCACTTAACGTTTAGTGTCTGTTGTATCTCAATCGGTTAATAAAAAAAAAAAGTAAAATTGCAGGGTGGGTGAAACCCTGGGGCACGGCTAGTTTTAAATATATTTGGAAATATAAACTCGTATTAACATTTATAATCTAAGATCTCAAGTTTCGTATTTTAAGAACGGCCATGATATCGTTAAACAATTAAAATGGTCATATTATGTACGCACGTAGCTATATTTCTTTACTCCCAAAACTCCTATAACTTCAATAACTTCGATAACAGATCGGAATAGACAAAGTTATCCACTTCTCAACTAGATTATTTGATAAAAAAAAAACAGACGTGTAAGCAGGCATTTGTAACTGTTACGATTTATTATAAAACAGTGGTATTTATATATATTTTTAAACATTGCTAACTGGTAATAAATCAACTTAATATATTATGTACAATGTAAGTATATTGCTTAGTGGTTCTAAAGCTAAGACTCACTCAAGGGGCTTCAGTGACAAGGAAACCGCAACGCAATCTCTTGAGTGATGTCGCCTTATGTCTGTTTACTCCTTACCTACCAATGAAACCGTGGAACTAAAATTGAACTCATATATTAGATGCTTATTTTTACTATAATCTTTTCTGTTTTTAATGGTTAATGAGAGCTAAGCCACGATAGTTTTAGAAAAATAAAGAAAGAACATAGTTAAAACAGTATATTTGCAGACATGATATAAAGTTGTGGGATGTATTTACTTTTGATTTAAATATAATTGTCCACAGGACATCTTTTAATCCTCTAGCAGTATGGCCCGTTTAGGCCAATCCTGCAAAAAATAGGTAGATTATCAATTCATACTTTTCGAAATTCACACGAATCGCAGCCGCGCGGGACACAACAAAACGTTAGTGATGGAACAGGCTTTAGTAAGGATCGGTTCGCGGATTTGAGCCACGGCATGCCAGCAACGTTCCCACGCTCCTATATAAACCTCTCTATAGCGCATCCTGGGTTTAATTGTTGTAGGTTCGAACACGGCGGACCCGGTCCCTGCGACGTCACTCCTGATCAACTTCCGTCTTATTAGAGCCGGTATGTAAAGCGATCAATCTCATACATGTATAATATTAACAGCTTAAACCATTAAATTTGCATTTTATCACCTAAAGACGCAGTTTTGCTGCGTAGATCTTTACAACATTATCAAAACTAAAAGAAAACGGCTTGCGCCTCTGCCTGACTTACAGTCTGAATTTGGTGGATCGAATCTTGACAAGTCTTTTTTTACTTTTTTAATATCCTGGACATTATTCGCACACGGCCATCTGATCCAAAACTAAGAGCTTGTACTATGGAAACCAGATAACTGATATACTACATATACTACATTTAATTTCTAAATACATACTTGAATAGATAATTACACCCAGACTTAGGACAAACAGAGATTTGTCACATTTGACACACACAAATGTCTGCCCTGGGTGGAAATCGAACCCACGACCTGGGTCGTGAAAAGTATCAAGTATCTTACCATGTCAGCCGGCAAATCAAAAGTTGTCAAGTTTGTCAATCCAATTTAGTTTTTACGTACAAAAATGCTGCAAACACGTACCTACAAAACACTATCTTATTCCTAACTACCTCTGTCTATCGATAAGTTAAAGAAGGACGAGACATTTATGATAAATTCAATGAATTTTTATGTTATGAAAACATCGTAATACGCACATATTTGACACAATATATTTTTTCTTACACTAACTGCCGTAAGCTTTGTTTAACAATATAAGCTAAAATCGTCCATTATATAGTCTGTATTTCAGAATCACAGAGATACACAGTAATGCTCACGGAGCTGCATAAAAATATTCTTCCATAAACCGCGCGTTATAATGATCTAGCAATTGTGTCGTAATTAGTCGTTATAGTTGCTTTTATAGTCGAGTTTTAATAACTAGTATATTTTATGGACATGCGGCGTTCTTACATATGTCTTTAATTAGCAGTCAATCGAGTGATTTCTTAATATTATGTGAACCATTCGTGTGCTACTAATAAACTAGTTTAGCATTAATTAGGTCGGTAATAAATCTGAGATGCAAATATTTTTTATCGATATCAATTCAGTAATTTCTTTTCGTACGTGATCATCGAATACTTTTTGATGCCATATCAAGCCTTTTAATTCGATATTTTTATAAACAACTGTTGCTTGCTGTTGCAAGCTGTGCCCCGCGGTTTCACCCGCCCTGAAATTTTACCTAAACGAAATGATAATACCTATTTGTTACTACCGCAACCTCATCATCTCACTGCCCTTTTCCCACGTATGTGGTCGACACAGTATGACCGTAGCACAGTTAAATTGATATAACTTTTTTATTTATAAACCGATTGAGATAAAACAAACACTAAATGTTAAGTGAAGCTTACTAAAATACATTAGTGAAAACCCAAACCCAAATCGGTCAATCCGTTTCTGAGATTAGCGGTAACAAACGCACAGACAAATAGACATACAGACAAACAGACAAAAATTCTAATAGTCATTGTTTTGGTTTATGAAGGCCCCTAATAATAGTTTTTCTCAAATATCTTCCATGTACAGACAACGATCAGTTCTAGTATACTTCGGCTATCTCGGAAACAGCTCTAACAATTTGGATGAAATTCTTTATTTATATACGGTTCTTATTGTTAAATTTATCTACATCGGTTTTTTTCCGTATAAAAAATATATTCCACAAAAAATAATATGCCATCTATTTGTGGCATATTTCTACATTGTTGTCAATTGTCAATGGATGACAACTTACGTATCTTAAAGTTCTACAATAAGTCGCTAGATGTCATTATTAGAAAACTAATAGTATAACATACGGCAGTTTATACCCTTAACCGTCGTTTGGTCAGGACCTAGATTATGTTGGATAATATGTACATTGGTAAATTACAAGTGGGTTGCCTAAATAGATATCAAATCGAACTCGAGTCTAATATTCTCCTGACTGATATTACGGTGACCGATGACGAATTCAGTTCAGATCTAGTACTATAAAAATGAAGTCAGCGGCAGCGAGATCTGTTACATGCAATCCCGACCTGACCGGGGAAGTACCTCATAAAGTATTGGCGTGCGTGGTGGATGTCTGATGAGAGGGATATCGTAGGCCATACTCTTTCAATCCCTTCCTCTACGTCTTATCCGGTTATATTGCAGTTTGGTTAAAAGTTGACGGAAGCCGTGAAACCGCTTGCACGTTTGTCTCCTTCCATCACAAAACACTATTATGTTTTAAAATAGGCTAGGAGTCATCCGGCTCAGTAGCTTTTTACTTACTCTTAACGCTAGGTTGCAGAACCGTGGATACAATTCACAATATTAATATGACAAAACAAACACATCATCTCAGTTGCTCTAGATTCTCTAAAGTAACAATAAGATTATTTTACATCCTAGGAGTATATTAGGTTATTCACGATGTGATAATACATTTTATTCTAAGTTTAGCTGTGCCGAGGGAAGCAATGCTGGCGGATAACTTTTATATATGGGTCGCATCTGCTACATTATGCATTAAAACATACAAGTGAGTTTACTACGACACTAGCAGGGGTGACCTACCTCCTACCACAGTGAAATGCACAGTTTTTTTTTATTTTCCGCAGTTCCTGAAATTACTGCATTCAAATTTTTTATATTAAATATAGATGATTAAATTAACTGAATGTTCATTATTATAGGAATGCAATTCAATTTATTATAGGTATTATGAAATTGCTTATCCATCTTTTAGTGTTTTTCTTTAGTTGAATTACTTTTAAAAAATAAACGTGAGCACTCACGACCCGAAGCCAAGCCCGTGACGGGCAGAAATATCGAATTTTCATTGTGTTCTGTCCTAAGTCACCTTCCTCGTTGTTTTTTAAATTAATCCATAATTTGTATACGTTCGTGCATTACGCTATTCAATTACGTCTACTCTTCAATTTTGGTTTCGACTCATTAGTACAAGGCTGCTGGAATTAAGACCTTCTATCAGCAGCCCTTGCGGCCTATTTCTGAAAGTAATTTTAGCCGAATGTCACAGAGTTCGGCTGGGATGTATTGGCGAGCGAGAGATTTAGGAGGGAAAAGTAGAAGTACGCCACTTCTACAATGAATTAAATTCTGTGTTAAAATAGCACTTTAAATTTATCACGAACATCTGGAAATTTAATATTACTACATTATTAAAGTTATGTTAGAGCTTTACACTGAATATATAATGCATTGACCGCAAAGTAATCCGTTTATCTATTAACGCTTTATATGTTTAAATAAAGTTGCGATGCATTACACACAAACAATACAACATGACATACAACATTAATACAATTAAAATGTTACATTACATATAATCCGTATCCGTAATTCTTCTGATTGAAACGGACATTAATGCTATTGCTATATTTATATTGTAGCTATTGTCATAAAACTTTATGCTAGAGCTTTACACTGATATATATAATAAATTAAAAACAGGGTGCTCAAACTGCTGGTGACTGGTGATCTACATACGCCAATATTGTTAGACTCCGACCGTTCGACTATGTCTTGCTAGAAATACCCTGGGTGTATCCTATAGCGCAGGTATAAGTATATCTATGGAGAATTTAATTGCATTTACGAGTAACGCTAGCATTGGGTTATTACGGTAAAAGAAAGCGATGAGGGAATTGTGCCTAGTTGAGAATCAACCAAAGTTGAGTCTAGTTGAGATCGACTTAAAAAGCACGCGTGATCTACCGACCGCAAACAACTGGTAAACCGCGTGCGTGATTGCCTATTTTAACCGTACGCCGCCACACTATTAAGATACTATACTAATATTATAAAGGTAGATTTTATTGTTTGTTTGTGCCGGATGAACTTAAAAACTACCAAACTGATTTTTAGAATACCTTCGCCAGTAGAAAGCTATATTAACGAGTAATCTAGGATATCTTTAATTGTATATCCTTCTGCGAGTTGTGACTGAATTCCTCTGCAACTACTGGACCGATTTTAATGAAATTTTGTATGCGTTTGAGTGGATCTCAGGATAGATTAAAGTCACAATTGGACCCGGTAGGTGGCGCTGCTAAACCAGGATTTCAGGAGATTTTTTGTTATATTTTATGGCAAATAACTTTACCTG
Organism: Papilio glaucus; assembly: GCA_000931545.1. Taxonomy (NCBI): domain Eukaryota; kingdom Metazoa; phylum Arthropoda; class Insecta; order Lepidoptera; family Papilionidae; genus Papilio; species Papilio glaucus. The sequence continues at coordinate 70,083 of JWHW01034628.1, read as the reverse complement.
AATCAGCTTATAGCAGGCTAGACAACCTTCGTGCACGACAAGGTCTATTGGTTCTGCTCTTATTTTATATTTTTATATCTATTCACCCGAGCAAAGCTAGGGTGAGGTGAGGTGCTAGTAATGTATGGGCTTATGTTTACCATACGTTTGGCCAGGCATGCATGTGTCAAATGAAATGACACGGTGCAATGGGTCGCAGGCAGCGGTCCGCGCATGAATCACGACTCCATGGATGACTGGATCCCGGCTGTATGCATTCGATTCTAGGATGTGTTACCAGTAGTCAAAGCGTTTATAGCACCTTTATAACTGGACTCTGTACGGATCGCTTATCACAGTATACCATAAAACTAAGTCTTCATGCCTCTTGTACGGATTTTCCTATGGCTATTGCTAGGAGATTTAATCTGAAGGTGGTCTCTGTCCGAAATATATCACTCCTAATCCAACATAATCCAATTGAAATAGACATACATATAGATTCGATCATCATTTGGTCAGAATGGTCATTCGTGATTTTTGTAAGTGATCACAATTTGCCTCGCCTTAGAATTGAAACCAGATAAGAGCTCGATCAAACAATGGGTAAACAAAAATTTGGACAAGTACTTCGACTTTTTTTTTTGGTTTAGAGTGCATACAATGTTGGTTCAATTGCTGTTTTCTTATGTAAAACGTAGATATGTATGCGAAATTCTAAATATAGAAACATATACTTATATACATACAAACGAAGGTCTTAATGATCTTTGTCATGGCATTCGGTAAATGTAACCACACATGTATTACGAAATGCCAGGTGTCATGGCATACGGCGCGGCACGTGCGTTCGGAAACGACATCTGCTGCCGGGAGAAAAAAACCCGGGAAATAATAATAGTATTATTATTATCTTCACTGCGCACTTCAAAGCAGCTGCCGTTTTATATTGTAATGCTATCATCTGCCGCCCGTACAAGGGTTCAAATGCCAATATTATTTCTATCATTTGTCTATGATGAGCTTTAATACAGTGGAATAGAGATGACTTTAGCTTATTCGTATGTTTAGAAACTATAAAAATATCTATTAAATAGCTCTCGAACAAGGACCTTTCTTTGTTAAGGGTAAGCAATAGGCATTAGCTTCGACCTCAGCTTCAAAGAGTTTACGATAGGCTATTAAAATATAAATGGCAGAAAACAACGCAGTTCTTTTTAACTCAAATACAATAAAATAAAAACCTTTCTGTAACCTAAATTATAAGGGTATAGTAACAAACAATCAAAGATATGTTTTCTACGAAGAGATCCCTTTTGTGACAAGATTACTATTTTTTTCTTTACTTTATAAATCGATATATTATTTATATCATCGTGTAAAGTATATATCGTGTAATAGTTTACAAATAAGTTACACAAAATAAATATAAAAGAAATTCTCAAGAAAAGAAGACCTAGGATTTTTATACATTTTCAATTAAATTTACTCTAACTTCTAAATTCTGTATCATATGAGGTCACGGACCTCGTTAATTACAATGATCTCACACAAAAAAAAACAAAGCAAGTTTATTTCAACTTTGGTCTTTTCACGTCGATCTGAAATGTTAGGTTGTGTACTATATTTTGAAGAATTATTAATTATGTTTATTAGTTCGCAGCTACTTAATTTCAAGTTTTCTTACTTAAAACTTATTAAAAGTTAGTGCCAAATTATTTAAACAAATCACATCTGTAACTCCTACATTCCCCATAATCACCGATCTGAACACGATGAAAATACCAAAATATTCGTTTTACAACTTAATATACAGTAATATATAGTTAAAATCATGTTCTCACCGCTAGAAATGTTATGAGCATACAAGCAAAATCACCAGCCAAAAGTGTTCCAAGGCTGTGACAGCAACATTCACGCAAATAGAATGGTTTAAAAAGGATAGCGTTATTTAATAAGAAGAAAAAGAGGACAGCTGGTGTTTGTGCTAGTGAGTATCAAGGAAATTCGCACCAATTGGGACGTTTTTGAGTATTGACCAAATAGTGTCGCCCGCTGGTAACATCTGCCACATTTTTGTGTCATATCTCTGCTTACCGTTATACAAACACTATAACCTATTTTATTTCCAGGACTGCCACGGGTTAGAGTTCGAGGACCGCGTGGAGGCTGACGACGTGCAGAACTACGAGCTGGTATCTGCCTATCAAAACGACACGCACACCACCGTGGAGTTCCGCCGCCTGCTGGACACGTGTGATCGACAGGACTTCGTTATTGGTGTGAGTATTGGCGTATTCTGTCACGAATATTTGTACAAACGTTGATAAAAATTTTGGTCTAAGAAACAGCATAAGAAATTTAAACCCTCATCTGTTATTTAATCAGGACTTAGATTATAAGTTTCATAATATATACATTGATAAATCCCACGTAGGTTGCCGAGCTAAATCTGGGGCCGACGGCGAGTTACGCAAGAGTTCAACCGAATTACACTTTTACGATTTAACGGTATTGGCCCCAGATGAAGGTCGGCTACCCACTTGAGTGATATACCATATTACCTATGAATAAAATATAATATTAACAAGGAAAAATGATGGAGGAATAATAACTGTTGCACGAATGGGCTTATTTAATTAATGAGGAATGCCTTACAAAATATTTTTCTACCCCTCCCTTCATGCCTACAAAAATTCTGAGGACTTCTTGAGCTTCTCTAATAATTTCGAATGTATGCGTAATGAAGGACATATAAAACCAGGTGATCCGCTTGTTCGTATGCCGCCTTGTACTATGAAAATAGGATATTAAAATAAAAAGTCGATTGCGGTAAGTTTGGGATATCGTCAGACTTGATCGAAGCCAAAGTATCTCATATAAATTCTTCATCCGCTTGTATTAAACATACCTATTTAAAATATATGTCCAACATCTTGATAGTTTGCATTCCACGACTTTGAGTATTCCATGGAACTTCCTAACTCTCACGACCGCTTCGTGAGTGAGAGATATTCCCATCGATATTTCCGAATCAATAAAACCTTTAAGAAAAACTTACTTATAAGAACGATGAAATGTCTTACCTTTCTATTATATTAAAACCAAATATAAGGAGATATCCCTTCGCCATATGCAAATCACCATTTTAACTGTATTAGTTTCGGTTCTCATGACGTATCAATAATTATGGCTCACTTAATTATTAAACAGGAACACCCGCTAGGCCAATCTGAACAGTTCTTCAAAATTTCATCGAACTCGGTAGAGCCGTTTCTGAGTCAACATACATACACACATCGCGTTTTATATAAATAATTATTGCATATATCTGCATCTGCAACCTTTCACCCCTTTGACGTAATAAGCATGATAAATCTCAAATAACGATCCCTAGTTTTTTTTTTTAAAGGAGAACTTGTTTACAATAATTTCTTGTTACAGGAAGACACTACGCAAGTTCTATGGGCGTTAGGCCCGCCGGGGTCAGATGGACAGCTACCCAAACACGTTCAGAGTGGTTCCAGGCCCCTGCGACTTCTGCAGCCCTTGTCCAAACCCGACGACGTGTCGCTGATGCAGTGGGACGTTAGACTACGTGACGTAAGTTTAATATAATGTTTTTTTCAAAAATGACTTTACATCCTGATAGTTACATATCCAACACGGTATAAATAATCAAATTCATGTTATATTTTTTATAGAAAATGGTGGCAAATGAGGCAAGTGACTGCAACTCTGTAGATACATTGATTAAGGATAGGTGCAAAGGGCATTATAATATTCTTGAAGCGTTCTAAAATATAACCTTTGAAGCATCCTTCACGTAACTCCTGAAATGCAATAGTTATAAGATTTTTTACGTGTCATCCATCAGTGCAACCAACAGACCAACTGTTAGACTTACTCTCTCCATAAATTGCCACTTAGGCCGGTCTCCTGCCGTCCTCATCGAGTATACTTCCGCAGCTTTGACCAGAACGTCGATCCATCTTGTGAGAGGTCTCCATTCGAATATATTAAAACCGATTCTACTAAAAATTAATGTATATTTCACGACGTACGATATTTCTTTAATTCGCTACGAATATGTGAAACGCATGGGTATTTGAAAATGCCATAACTGAATTTTACCGGTATCAATCAACCCAGACTAAGTTCTTGTACTGCGAAATTTACGCAAACAAAAGCGTATTTAGCTACCGTTTGCACAGGAAACCTGGTAGTTTCTAATTTTGGATGTATTAATAGCATTGCTTGAAGGGACGTTGTCTGTATCGAAGTATAAATCTGACATTCCAATGTCGGTCTGAACATTTTAGGAATGCCGGTGTATATGTGCAGAGAATACTTTCGTTGCACTAAAAAATGCAATGGATTGCATAACTTGTACCTAAGATAACTAAATTAATAATAAAAATAAATTAATAATAAAATACTAAATTAATAATAAAATAAAGTTTACTTTTTAATAACAAGCTGTAAAATAAAACTAAGGCATGTTGTGTGACATGTGACATAAAAAATTTGCAAAAGTCCGAAGAAATGTATGTGTATGAAACGATCTAGTCCTAGTTGTAGGACTAACTGCGTCCAAACGTTATGGTATACTAAAGGACTAATATAGCACAAATATACCTTTCCATATTCCATTGGAGGGTAGTAGGTGTATTCAATTAATTAATAAGTCCTCAACATAGAGGTCGTATATATTTTATTGTAATATTGTGTTGAAAATATTGAGACTCCAATAAGTTAATTTAATTATGTTAAACTGATAAAACATAAATACAATTAGCGATGTACGTTAGAATATCCTCGACCAATACACGTAGCCTTTATACTGTCTGCATATAAATGTCTTGTTTAATTAACAATTATGCTGATTGAATCTGTTGCCTACACTTAAATTAACTCCAATGAACGCAACTGAAATAATTATCGTAAACTATAAAATGGAAACAATACATTTTGAATGAATCGACATAATTTAAAAGAACTAAAAAAGCATTTGCCAATTAACTTTTGCACATCAAACTTGTTTTTTTGTTGTAAATTAAAGTTTACGTCAGTCTTATTATGAAATTGAACCATTTCGTGCAGAATATTAACTCAAGGAATACGACTTAGGGTCCCATGGGGTCATAAGAGAGCGTACTGTTAAAAGCCATTGCATCTGCGGTTTCTTTAGCTGATTTTCAATGGCGCCGGTGACTGTACATTAGGCGACCCGTTGCTCGCTTGCCCCCTTATCCTGTAACAAAACTGATAGTAAACTCGGTTAGCTTTTTAACCTGTGATTCATTCCCTGCCGGCTTATACAAATGAATCTGCTGTTGTTCCAAATTTATGAAAAAATGTACATACGTTTTATACAAACTTTTACTTGCGTAGACAATCGTACTCTTACGAAAACCAATAGTCCAAGCTCATAGAAATATATTGATAATCAATTATATTTTCCATGGTACTAAGTTTCACTTAGCTACTTGACTATGCTAATTAGAGAAAATAATAATTTAGGGAACATCCTACATGAACTTTCTGATTTGCTAAAGATAATAAAGCGCACCTGTAACCGGCAAGAAAGTAAATATGCGTAGAAGTATGCTCGAACCATGTGAAATGGAAATCCGTAATCTCCACCTGTCCCACTGGGTTACGGTTTGTAGTGCTCATTTATTTATTTATGTTAATTTCAGTTAAAAATACCCCACGTGATGGCCACCTTATTCTGGTGTAAAATCTTCAAAGCGCCTGAATTGCCGAAGAAACATCACATGGTCGGCTACGAGCCGATCATAGACAGCCGGCCAATTAAGAGCGGTAGACCAGTTGTCGAGAAGAACAGTCTATCGCCGGTGCATCATATGGTGCTATACGAATGTGCCGAAGATCCTGACGAATACGCTTGGAACGAGTGGTCGAAAGGCGATGGGTTTTACGGACCTAATAAACCTTCAGAATGGGCGATCTGTGCTACTCCTGTCGCAGCATGGGCTATGGGATCTAAAGGTAATGCTAGTTTTTATTTACTTAAAATTACATTAGTCTAAAAAAGTTGTGTCAATCAGTCAGTCAAAACAGCGACAGAGTCAGCATTAGCAGTTGCACAAATGAGCTCCTTGAGGCCCGGTCGACTACACATAATTTCAGAAGGCGAGTCTTTAGGCTGATGAGTGTAATTTTTATGTGTCATATATTGGGAAATGCGCCAGGAAAAGTATTTGAATAAAATATACAATGCTTTTCTCAAAAAATATTTTAACAGAAAATAAGAATGTGTACATTTGGAATACAAATAAGTATTTCAAAAAGTTCCCATGTACCTACCTACATTTGATACGTTTGCGTACTAATTTCGATTTGGCCCATCAGCGTACACATTGTCAATATACACTAATATACACAAATCTCTCAAGAAACGCTAACATCGTTTACTAATTTATTCATATTTACACTGAATGTATAAATCCAATAATAAATTACATTAACACGAAGTTGAAATGCGTTAACAATTTAAATATTGGAGGCGAAGTTCACTTTATACAATAATATCCTCTATTACGTTGCCTTAACGTTTAAAATTGCTTACATCTTCATATATTTGACTTTGTATTTGCAGGCGAATTCCTTCCCGAAAACGTAGGCATCCCCATCGGGAAGCGAGGAGGTGCCAGTTACTACATGCTCGAAGTTCATTATGATAATCAAGCTCTGCACGAAGGTACGTGTTAAGCAGTTATTTAGCATGAAATTAATATTAACCCAAATAAACTTTGCCGTCTGTTTAACTCATACGGGTTAGATCTAAATCTGCCCCATTTGTTTTGTAAGTTCAATAGTTTTATAAAACAAGCTAATGAGTACTTTTGTGGCAATATTGAGGGCACAATGTTAGCAGTACGGATTAACAGTGGCGGCCCGCAACATGTGTAGTGCGAATGGGCCGGCTCCACTGGTAATCCCACGACTTCACAGAAGACACGTGTCAAGTAGAAGCATGTCTGCGTTTGATCTGATGAGTGAGGTGCCGGCTTGCTCGTTTGCCACCTTCTATAAAAAGAAATCCGTTGCAGTGCTAGACAGTTCTGGGGTTCGTATCCACTACACGCCACGGCTGCGCGCGCACGATGCTGCGCTACTGGGCGCCGGTATTGGCGTGTCCGCGCTGCACGTCATCCCGCCCAAGCAGCGGCACTACCGCACCGTCGGCATTTGCGGCTCCGAGTGTACTAACACGGTAATACACCTTTCTATATCACGCAAGTGAAGTAGGCTTCTGTAACGTCTCGTTGATCGGTCGTCGGAGTCTTCTATTCTTTATACCTTATTTCACAGCAAGATGTGTTTTTTGTTAACAAACGTTTTTACCTTACAATTCGTAAATACCAAAATATTTTCGAAAAACAACTTTTTTTCATATTACCTTATAACATTAGCTATCCATATTACACAATTTCACCTCACTTTATCTCACGATTTCCACAAAATTACAACATTTCCGATGAAAGTATTAAAAGTGTAATGGCTGCCATGTATGTATATACTTCTTAAAGATATGTCAGTAGCCGGCTAAAAGTGTAGACTCGAAAACGTCCCATTGTGGACGTATTTTCTTTAGACGTTAGTGCTTATATATAAGCGTAATTGACAAACACTAGCTGTCCTCTTTTTTATTATTATTTTCGTTACGCTATCCTTTTCACACCATTCGATATGTGAGAATGTTGCTGTTACTGTCCTTGGGACACTTTTGACCGGGGATTTTGTGTGCTTATATATAACATATTCCATCCTTCCATTACCCGAGGTCAGTGATATAGTAACATACGAATTTTCTATAGTGTACGTATGTAATAATTGTCTTCACATCTCCTTTTATTAATTATAACCTATGAATAATTGCAGATGATCCCCGATGACGGCATTACCATTGTATCTGTTCTTCTGCACGCGCACGGTACTGCTAAAAAGATTTCATTGAAGCATATCAGGGGCAACGATGAGCTGCCTAGAGTGTCAGAGGTAAATATAATTTTATACACTTGTGGATCTGATATATACACCTGGACATCGGATAACGACTGGATGCCGTGAGCGGAGAGTAAAGGACATCGAGCAAGGCCACATTATGTTCAACAGAGTCAGGAATGTCCCGTGACTCGGCTGGACATAATGTAAACACATGGCGATGTTAATGCTTATAATATGTTACTGTACCTACAAGTGAGATCATCGATTTGAATTGTGTGATTTTTAAGTATGTATTTATTGTAGTAATGCAAAGTATTTTTAGTTATCGTCAGCAATGAAAAATAATAACGATTCGTCGGTTTATTTTAATTTAATTGAACAATGATTTAGACACATATGAATTATTTTTTTTAGATCAAAACATATTTAGATGTTGTAGTCCTAATAAGTATACATAGATGGCAATTTAATTTATTGTAAAGGTATTTTAACTTAATGCCATCTTATTAAGCTTAGAGAAATTGTAATGCCGCCTTAGAAACGTATGTGTTATTATTGTGCAATAGATGGCGTTATAATATATATGACGAATGTTATGTCGTAAAGAAATTAATGTAAATTGAAAATAAAGTTTTTAATAATTTTAGTATTTGTTTTGTAACGATCTTAGCCCAAAGTATTAGCGTCCCAAATAGATAAGATCTGTGCATTTTGCTACACACTGTCCCTATTTGAAGCGTAATCCTATTAATGTATATCGTTTATATATCGTTTGCAGGAAAATTCATATGACGCTCGATACCAGCAGTCTCGCATTGTTCCCGGCGGCAGAAGGTTCTTGAAAGGTGACACATTGATCACGGAGTGTACGTACGACAGCACCGCAAGAGACAAGCCGATTTTAGGAGGCTATTCGGCAACACAGGTTTGTATTTCATTTGCATGTTACATGGGCTTAGACATCGCAATAGTATACATATATAACATAATGATGCCAATAAATCTGAATAGACGACCTGTCTCCAATATATATTTTTTATTTAAAAGCTGGCAACCAAGATGTATTTTTCAATGTTGCAAGGTCTTCATAGTACTTTTTGTAATTTCAGGAGATGTGCCTGTCGTTTGTGCTGTACTACCCGCGCACGCCGCTCGCCGGCTGCTACTCTATGACGCCGGCTAAAGAGTTCTTCGAGACCTTCGGCGTCAGGGAATTCTACGGCGTCGACATGACACAAGTCGAGAACACCTTCCTCTCGTCATCGTAAGATAATTTCTTATTATAACCGTGGAATCTGTTATTATAGGAGTGGCAGAAATATGTCAATGATTGTTAAAGAAAACTTAATAATTGTAATATGTTGAAGTGAAGAAATTTGTTAACTTTTTCACGATCTATCTACCTACCCGAGAGAAGCTGGGGCGGGTTGCTAGTTTTATATAAATTTGTGATAATAAAATATATTTATATTAATTTCAGATACGTAGAGTACCCGAATCTGCCTTCAGACAACCAAGAGAAGGAATCTGAAGAAGGCGGTAAGCAAGGCGACGATCAAGGAGTTGGATTTATGAGTAAGTACATCGCAATCTAAATCACTTCAAAGCCCTCTGTCGTACAGCGAGAATATAAGAACGATAAAATTTCACTATGTGTATAATATCTAGGCGTTAAATAAGATTTGTTAATTAAGGTCATTACTATGATTGGACTCTGTATAAAAAAGGTACATTGTTCTGTTTTTGTTTTGTTAGACGAATGCAAACTAGGTTTTAACTGAGGTTAATATGATCTAAGTGACTAGTACATGGATATTTGCAATAGTTGGAAGAGTCAGACGCGTTGCCCACTTATGTGCGCGAAGGAGTAGATAACACAGTAGAAAACAAAAAAAAAGTAATATTAACGAGACCCTCAATAATTTTCCTACGATCAAGTTTATTTTTCTTTGACCTACTTTCTTTGTGGCCGACTGACAGGAAGGTAATATTTATAGCAGTTATGCATATGTCGCCGACCGATTCTCAGAGCAGACACTTTATAATTGGGCTAGACAAATTCTAAACGGTCGGCACATTCTAAGTTGAACGAATCATTGTCAATATGACGTTTCATTTCCAG
>JWHW01034628.1:25919-40494 GCA_000931545.1 Papilio glaucus | reverse complement strand
CGCTAATGGTCTAAGGAAAAACCTGCTTGAGATGCAAATAAGGTTTTTTAAGTCAAATTGTCTGAGAAGGAACACTTTGTAAGCTTTGGTATTTACTGATGACGTAAGCAAGACACACTATAGATATTGTTTGTTACTTTTCAATCTTAACTCGTAAATAGAAGCAATATTAAGCCACTTTAACTCTTACGCCTTAATTTTGACTTACGATTTAAGTATTAAGAAGGTAAATTATTCAGTAACAGAAAATCTTTCTCTCTTTAATGAGTCTAGTAAATCTATAGTATGTATGAAATGTTTTATTAAATTTTTTGTTCGATACAAAAATAAATAGCACAAATTACATTTTTAAAAGTTTGTAAATTTTAGATTAAATTATTTTCTAAATAGACAAATATTTGTAGGACTTTTTTAATGAAAATATACTCAAGGAAAATATATCTTGGTTACTTGAGTTGCATCTCATATAGAATCGATGAATGAAAATCGATATTAATCGATATTAATCGAATTAATTGCTTTCGGAATATGCTGATTTAAATAACAATAGACACTTTATGAAATGATACTTGGCGTGTTTTTAACAAAAATATTGTACATTTTTTTTTATTAAAGAGTAAATTTAGATATAAAATATACAGATATTTCCTGAAGTTGCCTTAGAGAGTTCTATATTCCACTAAATTTACCACTACCTACATTTACGGGATTTGTATGGATTGCTTTATCCAGGAACAATGAACATGCATCAAATCACAGGCACTCTTACCGATTTCCAAGTTGATCAGCAGTTGTTGATGGTTTTTCCACCTCTGGATATCCGATCGGTCGGGAACCCGCGAAGAAGGGTCGTTGACCCCACACCAGGGTAACGGACGTAGCAATTAACAAGATTTGTATGTAAGCCATCTGTAGAACAAAAATATGTAATAAATTAATATGCAAGAAACTGAAATAAGTCAAGTAATGTCTGACGGTAGGCATTCGAATCCAACCAGTTTGTAAAATGAAAAATCTCATCCACAGACGTCAGTCGACGGAAGCCCTCATTCTGTGGACTACCGCAAACTTGACAAGATCTTCGTATTTACATATTTTTTTATTATTACGCATGTAGAGTTTAAAATTTCTAACCTGGCGTCGTTATAACTTATCAAATTTAAAAATTAAAATATTTTATGCTGATATTCCTGAACGTTAGAACATAACGATGTTCTAAAGTTCAGGAATATCAGCATAAGAAATTTTGAATTGAACAATATATGGGTAGGTATCTATTGTCATTCGCAAGTACTTTATAAGAGTACAAGCTAATAAAAATCATAGACAGTAAGTATACTGAATAAACATAGTGCATATATTATTAATGTAATAGTACAACATATAGTAATTAAATTAAAAAAGAATGGATGAATGGAGATACAATAGCGAAACAAATTTATGTTCCAAAATTACGTGGCAATGTTGGTAGGGGACGCCTTAGGAGAAGTTATATCGATCAGATTAATAGCTTACTAAAAAGGCGATATAAGGAGTACCCGTAACCGACGAGCATGTATGCGTAGATGTATTGATGTAGAAGAAGCGAGAGAGGTGTGCCAGGATCCCGCTAAATGGAAATCCATGATCTCTGCCTACCCCTCTGGGTTACGGGGCTGACCGCATATTATAATGATTATAATAAAAAAAACTTTGCAGATTATTTTCTTCATTGTGGGATTTTCGAAAATCATACGAATGATAACTTTTAGAATTAGAATGTTCTTTTGAGCATACCATAAAAGAAAATTATAAATAAATAAATAAATATGCGCTCACGCCCGTAACCCAGAGGGGTAGGCAGAGATCATGGATTTCCATTTGGCGCGATCCTGGCACACCTCTCACGCTTCTTCTACATTCATACATCTACGCATACATGCTCGTCGGTTATGGGTGCTCCTTATATCGGCCTTTTTTAGTAAGCCACTAATCTGATCGATATAAGTTCTCCTAGGGCGTCCCCTACCAACACTGCCACTCACTTTTGCTACATGAATTTGTTTCGTTATTCTCTCTTCATTCATCCTTTCAACATGCCCGAACCACCGAAGCATTCCTTTCTCAATTCTAGTTACAACATCCACTTTTAAGCCACACTTTTCCCTTATAATGGTATTTTTAATTCTATCATTCAATGTCACGCCTAAGATACTTCTTAAGGATCGCATCTCAACGGCATTAACTAACTAACATTAACATTAAAAGAAAATTCTTAATTTCAAATTATGATGAAGCTTTTAATTCGAGCGTTGAAAATTAAAAATTCTTCGTGTCAGCGCCAGCCTTTCTACCGAAAATTTTATTATGTTTAATATTCAAAAATATTTCTTCATTCAATTTCTTAGAGGTTACGGACTGTCGCGCAATGCTGTGAGACGCTTTTTTCAGTTCATTAGCATTTAGACAAATAAATAAAATTTGTGGTCACTCAGTTGTCGAAATTTGACCGTAATTCATTAAGGTAAAGTTAAAAAATTAAACATGAACGAATATATTAGTTAATTTAATTTATGTTACTTGTAATACATTTTTATATGAATTTTAGCTTCTCCTCTTCTGAAGCCCGAGAGGTTTGCCGTCAGGTAGGCGGCCGGTCGTAAAAACTGTAGCCATAACCTATACAGTATAGACTACAATCATACTGTGCCGAGCCCAAATAAATGGTAAGAGGGCTGGGAGATGATTATTATTACTCAAAATATATTTAATATTTATAAACCAATACGCACAACAAACGCTTGTTTCTCACATATTATAATCGTGTATCTGCGTATGGTATGTAAACTATAAGAAAGAAACAAAACCTACGTTATAAACATACCTCTTCATATAAAATATGTACTACCAACAATTAAATTTATGTCTAACATAGGTCAGAAATATTAATAAATGAAAATTTAAAAAAAAAAACAAACCTTTGTTAATCAATAATGAATACAAAGTGAATATTATAAAAGTATCACTTACAATTGTGATCAATAAAATCAATTTGCACAACAAACGTCTTACTCCTCGAACGGCTTCACATTGACTGGTTTCTCGAGCATTTTGCAAAAACATAAATAAGAACCTGTGAACCAGTAATTGTCGAATGCGGGTTCCCGTTATGTTGGTTGATCTGTTTACCTTAAAGATTTAACATCCACTTCATCCTTAGCATTAACTGATCAGTTTGATAATAATACGTCCTTTTTAATTTAATTTTTTTCAATTATCATAAATTATGTTTTTCTTTTAAATGTTATAAATTAGTTTGAATTATAACCCTCATCGAGAAGTTGTTCTAATTATTATTATTCTAAAACACAGTGTATCATTTTGAAGGGTTCTTGATATTTTTTTAAAAATATGCACTAAGCTTTCAGAATAACGTGGGACTCTCGTGGAATGCAACGGAGTCCTCGCCAACTTCCCACCTCCCCTGTGTGCCATTGTTTGTAAAGGAACGAAACTATAGTTGGTTCCAAATAAATATGTAAAGTTTGTAAACAAACAAACGTCACTTATTATGCATGGCGCAAATTTTCTATACTTTTATCAATATACATTAACATCAATATTATACAATTTCTACACAATATTTTAATTGTGTAGAAATATATAGAGGATTGCTAATGTATATATATATATATGTATATAAAGATAGGTACTGTGAGAAAAATGAATTTACGAATTTTAGCGTAAAAGGTATGGTTAAAACTTTACATCTTGATTTGAAACAAATTAAATTTTCGGTAGTTATGTTAGAGTATTTACGACGTAAACTTTTTATACACCGCACAACACTTATTATGTCTCATGTTATTAGGTACGAATAGTAATAATAAATATTTAATGTAAATTACAAAATAGAAATGGGTATCATTCTTTTTTTTGCCCTTTATCTACTTTGTGGTCCGGAACAGTATAACCATAGAAATCAGACTTTGGACTGGAATGATCATTGGGCTTCCTATATCGCAAAAACCTGTCACCTCAAAACAAAGTTTGACTTGCGGTTTATGCAGATTTCAATATATACATTCTCAGTACTTAAAATTACGCAAGAAAAATCATTCGTCATAACTCAGGTGTTTATTATAGTGAGTAAGAAGTTCTGCGTAAATTTATGATTTACTTTATCTTTCGTTCGTTCATTTTGAAATATACACACCTAATCGTGTCGTCATCATTATTGTTTAATAAAAAAAAAAACTTACGATAAACATCTATTAAAAGACCGACAGGTGTCCCACCTGTCTCGGTAGCTTTATAATCTCTTTTGAAACGTTGGCTCAAACTTTAATTACGTTTACACCTGAACATTCCATTAGGAAATTTTAAAGAATTTATCCATCCATCATTTATTAAAAGAAGTGGATACTACTATAAGGAAAAAATATATTTTGCGGTGTTTCATTAAGTTTTTAACGGAACTCTAAATGTGAATAAGGAAAAGATGACGTTGGCGAGGCGAACACCGGTTTAAAATCTCAGAGAATAATTAATTTGTCACATCGAATGTTATTGTCATTTGAATATGAACTTAAATGACATATTATCAAGGGATAACTTTGTTTGTACCTGTATTATAATGTTTCTAATCAATTATTTTAAGATCTTTATTTCTATTTAGATCTTCCTTTACATTCTATGCAGGTAAAACCTCTTTCATTTGTATATGGTAGCCTTTAATCCCCTCTAATTGGGGTTACCTGCAACGTAATGGAAATTCTCATATGCGGGTACGTATGCTTTACCGATGATTCATCGAAGGAAAAAACGCAATTGTTTGTATTACTCACTACTGTTGTCTATTGTCGGAGCGTTGTCAAGGATGATAGCTTAATGATATCTCATATTTTTGTTAGATGGCGCTGAATTATGTCAATATCCGAATACTAAATATCTATTCCAAAAAGTTTATAAATTTACACGTTTTTCTTTGTTTATTTCTTAAATATTCTATTTATGAGCATAAAATATGTTCGTTCTAATATAATTCTCATTATAGTTTCATGTAAAATTGCTAGCAATTTGATTGCAATGGGTTTTTATTTTTCGAAACTTCTTATGCACAAACAAACTACATCTTTAATTAGTGCCTAGTTTATAGTGGCGGATTGCCTATCTATCATATTAAGAACCTATAAATCTCAGAGAAAATATCACTGGATTATTAATTTCCATCCTTCTCCATCAGTAAATTCTTAAAACAGATTTCTTTATTTACCTAAATTAATATTTATTTCACATTAAAGTTTTATGCAATGTTATCCTTGTTCAGAATAATTGTACAGTTTTTAATTACACAGAATATTTTATGACATTCACTTAACGGTATTACAAGTAGTGGCAACTTTCTCTTGTGCTTTTTTGTGGTAATGCACTTCAAACTTATTTTTTACTCATTCAGTGTTAATTTTTATAAAGGTATGTATCGTTAACTTTTAACATTATAATTACGAAACGTAAATTACACGCTGTTATATGTATATTTACAGTACATATAGAAGACAAGGTCTTAACGATAAAATCTTTAGACAAATATTACTTAAATAGCCAGCAAAATATCCCAGATAGACTACAGTCTATCATTGACAGTTAAACACTGTTGACTGAATGGACTGGTTCAACCACGACTCATCCTCTTTCCCCTGTCTTCCTAGAAATGATTTTCAACGCATCTCAGTCTTTTATAAAAACACTGGCGACGCATTCGTCATGATTGTGACTGTTTATAAATAACGGTCTCATTTGTTGACCCACTTGCTTGTTTACCTACTTCGATCATGATAATACCACAACGTTTGAGTGATCGATTTTTGATAAAAGACCATCGTGTCTCAGTACACGTCGTCTGAGCACAAGAATCCGTTGGACTCAATACATAAATTGTGATGGAATGACGGCAATTGGTAGGTCCTGTACCTATCCATGTTCACCAATAACTCTTAAATGTCAAATAGAATGGATGGTTACTTTCAATAATAGTTTCTTTATATAAGAAGTTTTCTTTA
Source organism: Papilio glaucus (assembly GCA_000931545.1). Classification (NCBI taxonomy): domain Eukaryota; kingdom Metazoa; phylum Arthropoda; class Insecta; order Lepidoptera; family Papilionidae; genus Papilio; species Papilio glaucus. The sequence goes on along the minus strand of JWHW01034628.1, from coordinate 34,453 downwards.
GATGCTTCGTTTTATATAAATACTAGCTGGCCCTGCAAACGTTCCACCTTATATCTAATTTCTGTTTTGTTATATTATTGGCTGTATTAATTGCTGGATCGCTTCGATCCATTCATTGCACCACAGTGGACTAAGCGAGGGGCGCGGCGTTGGGATAGACGCATCAAGCGAGTCCCGTCATCTATATGAGACCCGTGCTTGTTTTTTTTATACACGTTAGTTTTATTTCCATATTTTAATTTAAGTATTTAAGATGATAAGAATTAATACCCTCTCCGTCTAAATGTTTTCTAATTGCCGCATTGTACGCGACCATTTGACCATTAAATAGGTGTAGTAAGCCATTCTTAAAAGACAGACAAACATATTATGATACAGTGGACTTCTTTGTAGAGATTTATAAGACATTTCTGTAGACTTTATTAGACTGTAGAAAAATTATGCGCATAAATGTTATATAGTTTTACATCAAATTACAAGTTTTTCAAATTTTCTGTTTTTCTCCACCGTAACATATTCAGGTGGCAGTAACCTGGCTCTTGAATCACTCTGTCTATTGATGAAATCTTGCGGAGTTTGAAAGATCTAAGAGAATAGGCAGCGGACGCGACTTTGATTTATACTGTGTAAAGATCTTACACATTCATAACGTATTCTTATCATGTATTCCGTTTACACTAACCGCACAAAGACATGAAACCTTTATTGAATGAATAATAAACCACATAAGCATAATAACATTATAAATTTACTAATAAAACTACTTTGATCAGCTCACTTTCATAATATTCCAGACATGTTATATTATCAAGATTTTCATCAGATTTCGTCACCTAACTCCTTTGACTTAATTAAAATCACTTCATATATTTCATGCTAAGTAAACGAACGTAAAATTAAAATAACAGTTAATTAAAACAAAGGATTAGCAGAAGTTGCCTGCGTCAGTTTTGCCGTCCTGTTACGAATATGCACGTCATATACCTTCAAGAGAAAAGTGAATAGGCTGATAATAACCTACTGCGTACTGTGGTTTACGCGCATCACCATACATACAATTTTTTTAATACTAGCACCCCGTCCCAGCTTTGTTCGGGTTGATAGATAGACAAGTAAAACGATTGTAGTCAAGGTTTTTTTATAGTTTTATTATATAAAATTGGTTTGAAGTTATTGAGTTTAACTGGCACAGACAAACAAACAATCACATCTGTGCACTGTATAATATTAATATAGATAAAAATATAAAATTACTGTGTTCACCTTTAAACTCCATTTAAAGTATGTACTTATGTAATTATGAGAACAATATTTATAAGTCGTCGGAAGCTATGTAAACCAAAATGACAATTAATGGATCTTTAATTTTTAAAGTGAACTCATAATTATTATATTAATGACATGTTTATCTAGCATTACACTACCTTGTTATGCATTAAAATATATAAAATACCGTGTGCTTTTTTAGTTTTTACTTTGTTAAAACCCACTCTGAAACTACCTCAAATTCACCCTCCAAACTACAATCGTGGATCCACTATATACAGATACCATGTGTTATATCATAGAAATATGAGTATAAACCTTGTTTACCTTTTAAGAAAAATAACAATATTAATTTCCGTGAGAGGCGTATCCGCAACGATGCCTTTTTAAAATATTGCCGTTAATAAACATGCAGGCGCTTTGTGACGACTTCAAAGAATCCATTTTGAAATGGGTACCAGGCGCATCGTTCTCACGAGTAATGACATTCCGTATGCTGCTATGTCTAATGAGAGCAGTTCCATTTTCTGTTCCATTGAAATAAAAAACTATTGAGTAAAAAACTCAGCCCCATATTTAACAATGGTAGGGATTTGTATGAAAGAATATATTTTACAATTTGGTTGATATTTAAAATGTCTTTGTTACTTTTGTTATCAAATGCTGATATTTTCTCGCTATAAAATTTCTTGTTTACAAATATAGGTGACATAAACGTTGATGTGATTGGACTTTTTTGTATTACTTATTACAGACACGAGCAGCATTTTTAATTAATGTTAAGATTTAAAATTAACATATAGTTTTAAAGGAGGAATTATAAATCAAGCCTCAGATGTTTTTGGGGAAACCTAACGTCTGATTTTATAACTAAGCAACGGGAAAATGAGAAACTTTAAAAAAAACTAATTCATCTTTTTTACAAGACTAATCAAAGTAAGCGTCGAGTAAATCACAATAATTTTTACTTGTCTTAGTGATTTTTCCATCGCTATTAAATTTACTAACTCAATCACAAATTTTTATCTTAAAGATTTTTTAAACTTTAAAAAATAAAATAAAACAACTCTACAAAGTCGCGGTCCGATTTTTTTTACAACTTACAGAGTAAGTAAATTGTATTCACAGTGGCATTCGTGGAAGATTAGTACATAAGAAAGTATTTTTAGATGCACATTGTTAGCGGCTGACTTCAGTAATTCAGAGGACAATGTAAATTTTAGAGTCGAATAATGCTTATATTAAGCACTAAATAGAAACCTGCTTAATTAGCGTCCATTTTAAATATACAGAATTGGAGTTGGGTTTGGACAGAGTTGGAGATTGGACAGAGTGTCGGTTTATCGCTCAAGCGTAGTTCTAATAGTGGTACATATTATGCAATAATCTAAGAAACAGGTTAGCGTGAGCGAGGTGAGGAACGTATCACAAGTATTTATAATTCAAACTCTATAAAACAGAATATTAATTTAGTTGTCGAATTATGTATAATATACGGTTTTGTTTTTGAATGTACTAATCCGGACTCGTTGAAAGAGCGACAGGCCATCCGTCAGCCCGTATTAATGACCGAAAGATCTCACTTCAAACAAATGACTAACAGACAATCCTGAGGACAAAAAGAAAATTGATTGATATCATAATAAATGGCTCGAGGTGATAATCTCGTTTGATTTATCTCGGTTAATTTTCTATAGTATTCTCAAGCTTTAGATTATCTAACGCTTAGGGTTGTGCCAAACTGTTTCAATACATAGAAAGTGCGAACATGTACTCGTAAGTGCTAAAAGGTAACTCTTTTTATATTTGCATAATTGTTTTATCTGTAATAACAAAATTAATGCTAAAGTACACACTAAGCCATTAAAGTCTGCGACTGTTAAGTCGTTAATCTAAGGATTTCATTTTGCATGTAGGTCAGCTGAACCCACGGCTGTTCGTTTTATAATTATTTCTGTTTATTACATGCTATCCATACCCTCGGGCGTTCGGGTTAATTTTTATTGCACAAAAATAACAAAACAAATTGTGATGGTGAAATAATTATTTTAATCGCTTTTAGAGTTAATATCATGGGCAAACAAACCAATCAATCCTCTTTATAATATTAGTATAAAATTATATGGTAGGTTCTAGAATGGCGGCCACTTATAAAATCATTAAGTCAAAGTTTACGCTACTTTTAAATAAAACTAAAATTTTAAGAAATTTATTAAGTTATTTTCTTTAAGTGGGCTTAACGTTAACTTTAAACAGTAATAGAACGTTAACGAAATAAATGATGTCATTACTGAATTAATTGAAACCTATTACGTTGAAGGAATGGTTCTAGTTTCATTTGGAAGTTGCTATAAACACAGTTTGGAAATAATTTCTCTTTTGTTGAACTGAAATTAAATTTACGCCCAATATAAGACCGAGTCAATATTTGGTAGGGATATGCTTGTTCGTTTATACAATTCCAGATTGAAGTAGATAGGGTACGGTTGAAACTATACGAATATCTCGCAAACCGTTGTCGAGCCAGTGGAGGGTCCATGGGGAAAAAGGAGCGGATGTACGTGGAATACCGTTCGCTCTAAAGGTATATTCGGAACAGAGATGTATCTGGTGATAAAGATCATCTTGATATGGGGTATAAGGCATACAACCGAGTTCTTAATGAGGAGCAAGAGCGAGAAAATAAGAGTGCAAAAAACCACAATTTACACCAGAGAAGGAAGATATGAGAAAGGAGCAAAAAAACAAAATTGAAACCAGCAAACTATAAAACTTGTTACAATATAAGATTTTGTATTATTCAACTAACCCCAACAACTGTTTCAAGCACCCCTAGTGTGCAGAGGGTTGAAACAAATCAGATTCTTCTTTTAAATTTGATCCACTATTTAAATCAACAAACCTGAAACTAAAATGGTGGACCCATTACATAGAAATATGCTCTTTTATTTAACAAATCGTTTTCATCAATCAGAATATAAAAAGCAAAGCTATGGATGATATAAGTGAAATTGTTTCTTGCGTACCCAGTCTACCCTAAACTCCAAGCTTTTCTTACAGATCTGAATAGCAAAAGCAATATCAATTTAATTAAAAGACCTGAAGAAACCCAGTGATTCGATTCAGATGACTTAAGGCGAAGTACCTTGTTATTTTAAATTATTATTTCTGTTCCGATCTATCCAGCAACTTTGACAATGAGACGTCAAACACCTCAGTCCCCGTGACCATGAGCGTTAAAAAGTACTTTAAACGTCGGGATCAAAAATTCAAATAAACGCGATAAAATCCGTAAAATTAGTTTTATACGAATAATTATTTTTATCAAGAGCTGCAATCCTTCTTCGACAATGATAGTAGTTAATTAGTAGTAAAGATAATACTAAAATGTATCACATACACCATTAGCGGTCGAAAATAAACTCGATAACGTCCCACGACGTTTTTTCTTTAATAAACTGCATGCATAAAACACTTATTATTTAACTTTCTCGTGTGCATCATTTAACTCCCAGAGTAGATTTCACCACAGTAGTGTACTCCCGATAGATTATACACTTATAAATATCCAACAAATGTAATAAAACTTCAATATAATTTTTACAACGTCATAAAATACATTAATGTCCATAGCACGTTGTGTCTAATAAATTGATGAATTGGGATGAGTTACTGCGGTGTCCGTTACTATTTATGGGATGATAAAATTGTAATTTTATTCTATATCAGACATGTATTCAAATAAAATGATTTTTATATTAGATCAATAACATAAGCTGAAACGTTTATTCATAACTAGCTGTCGCCCGCGTCTTCGCATACATTCATTTCTCAATTACGTCGAATTTTAATATTAGGTAATATATCTGAAAAAGTTGTTATTGTCACAACAGGACAGAAATACCATGGCAAGCGTTATAATTATTGAATAAGTACCCCAAGTTATTTTCTGTACCCCTGACAATGTGTGTGTGAAACTTCATGACGATCGGTCGAGTTAAGGAGTTACACCGCAACAAACAAACAAAACAAACTCACATTCGCGTTTATAATGTTAGTTAGGATTCGCGTATGGTTACTTCAACAGACTTCCAATGCATGGTATAGGACTACAGCAAGAATCGCGGCAAAAATCGGTTCCTTGGCAACCTCATCAAATGGACTCCCGGAACCTTCGCTACATCGTTCGTCCAATTTGGAGGCCTATTCACGCTGCGACGTCCTCTACTTGGCCGTCATCCAAGATTCTTTTGGCAGCGGCCGGTTGTAAATATCAGTAGGAATTTATAATCAAATTAAATCGAACATGAGTCGGATCACTTTACATACATGTATTTACAATGTTTATTTGCACGAGACATACCTTGTGGCTATACATATATATAAGGAAGACATGAAATGAGGAAAATAAGGACGAAAAACACATTTGCATATCATTTTATTAATACGCTTGTTATTGAACAAGCATGTTGAGTAACCATATAAATATTAAAAAACAGCTAAGATAAGCGAAGGTGCGTTTGAAAGGCGTCAAGTAAAGAACCTCTGAATATCTCAGTGACCACATGACATGCTGGTGATAAATACTTTAATTATAATTTAATGTCCTTCAAGTTCCTGTATATCTACCACTGCCACACAACGATTAAATTGTATAAAAAATAAACAAAAATGAACTTATACCCGTTCCTAGGTAAGCGACAGACGCGGCGATGCTAAACGACGCGAAAATATTGAATTACTATTCATTTACAAAAAGTTCTCCCCGGCGGGGAATCGAACCCCGGTCTCCCGCGTGACAGGCGGGGATACTTACCACTATACTACCGAGGATATTACTAGAGATTCAAAACACTCTATCCAAAGCTGATCACAAACAATTTGTCTCCAATTCTGGTAACGCACTCGAGTCTCTGAATGGTTTTACAAATATTGATTCGGTATTCTTCTAATCAATAGTGTCATAATGGTTTATCGGTATGCGCCCTTATGACGCGATTTGAAGTTTTATACTTTTAAATTTAGTAGGAGGTTCTTACAATAATGTAAGAAAGTTTTCTTTTAGAAATTAAGATTGGAAAATCTCTCTGATTTGTCTAACACAATTCCGAATTCGACATTTACGAGACCGTGAATTTCTATTCGTTCAATTTTGCCACCATGATAATTGAATTGTAATTAATATGCTATCGTAGAAAAAAGCCGAATAAAGTCAGGGCAATTACTTTGCTTTTTCTTGAGTTTATTAAACAAAGAAAGCAGTGCAATCCCGAGACCTGAGAAAAGTGTTCATAAACAGCAATTGAAAAATTTCTATTTCTTTGTTACTTTGTTCTTACCCGTGTCGTTCATTAACTGCAGATGGCAGCTCGTTGTTGCGCAAGTTCTACCTTATTGTCTATTTCTTTCAAATTATTCTTTCAAACGAAATCAGTTTTCAAACGAAACTTCTCCAGTTGTAAAATGTCAATTTGTATAAACATCTAAATACTACATTATCTATAAAAAAGTCACGTCTGTTGTGTGAGAGCCCCTATATTTATTTCATTTTGTTTTTTGTTATTTATAAGTTGTTAAAGTGGCAACAGAATTACATCATCTGTGAAAATTTCAACTGTCTATCTATCACAGTTCATAAGATACAGCCTGACGGACAACGAACTCTTAGTAATACGGTCCTGTTTTATCCTTAGGGTACGGAACCCTAAAAATAATAGATGCTTAAGATCAGAGAGTGGACCGACATTGCGATTGCCGCCCTACTATTCCACCTTGCAAAGCATAGCAGAAAATGTGGTGAATTGACTGCCAACATCCGTCAGTTGGAGAGTCACCTTAAGAAGGTATGGTTTGTTATTTTTAAATTTATCTATGTCTGATGTGTTATCCGTTAAAGCACAAATTTAAACAAAAAAATAATATTTAAGACGCCATCATACTTTTAGGGCTTACATTGTTGTTAGTGGACAATTAACTAATATCCAGATTACCACTTAATCATGAGATGACATTATAGAAAAATAAATTATCTTACAAAAACAACATTGAGTGAAACTAGGTCCACAGCACGCGCACATAATTTATTGAGGTTGTTATATAAATATGAAATATGATCAAATTTTATCTTTAGTCTAAAAAGACAACACAAAGAACATTTTATTGTGTGAAAAAGATAAATTAGTCAATTTTTCGAAGATAAACTTTGAAATATCGACTAATTCATCTCTTTCCTTTTGAAAAAGAAACACCAAGTCATTCTGAATTTAACACCAACCGTTAAGCTACGCTCCTATATCTTTTAAACTGGAGAACAAGACGTTCTTCGTGTTCTTTTTGTGAATATAAATTTTAGGAAATACTGTTACTAATAACAAAGAATAAAAAGGGAATCATAGTAAGTATCCGTTGATGTATGGATGTAGAAGAAACGAGAGAGGTGTGCCAGGGCCGCACCAAAAGGAAATTCATGACCTCTGCCATCTGGGTTACGGGCATGAGTACATATTTATTTATTCAATACTATAAATAGTCATTACAATTTTATCATCGCTTATTACGCATAGGTGTATTTGAACATGAATACTTGAGACAAATGTAAACAAATTATTGAGAAAATTGGAAAATAGTGCATAAAGGTCCATCCGGTTCGATGAGATACGGTACTAAAATAGACAAGTAAAGCAAAAGAGTCACCATATTATGCTTTAGACTTATGTTATTTGTTTTACTTTATTTCCTTTTTGGCCCAACTGAACAGGAGGGTAATGTTTTTGACGTGTATGTAGTATGTCCGTTTCGTTGTGACCTCCTGTAACATGTAGCTTAAACGGCTTGACCGATTTCGTCGAGTGAGTTGTCAACAACATCTGTTGCACGAATGGGCCGGCTCGACCGGTGAAATACCACGACCTCACAGAAGACAGGCGTGAAGTAGAAGTATTTTTGCGTTTCGCATGATAAGTGTGGTGCCGAAAACCTAATTCCTTCCTTCCCATCCTATTCCTATTAGACAAGGCTTTGACTGAGAAGGGGAACGAACAGGAAACGGATCGCTTTTTTCTGTTGATCTCCTACTCCGTCCATTAAAGGAAGGCAACACATCTGCAAATCAGTAGCTTGTTGCAGAGGCCTATGGGTAGCCACTTACCTAATATTAGGTTAGCCGCTTGCTCATTTACTACCATAAATAAATAAATATGCGCTCACGCCCGTAACCCAGAGGGGTAGGCAGAGATCATGGATTTCCAATTGGCGCGATCCTGGCACAC
>JWHW01034628.1:6167-25902 GCA_000931545.1 Papilio glaucus | reverse complement strand
CAGATTGTAACGGTTGAATTTCTCAATCCCTTCCTTGTTGTAATTGAAAAGTCGGCGAAACGTCTACAATTGAATTTGGCCGGGCTTATTGCTTATTTTTTAGGGATTGATCGAAAAATGTGATTGTGTTAAGATATTCAATTTGGTTTTGTAAAAAAGGTTATTAGAGAAACACGGGTATTGAGAAATTTTACCCGTTTGTAACTATGATCCCCTGAAGACTAAATGCTTACGAGCTAATCTTTAACGTTATCACAATATATTCCATGACACGTAAATTTAGTATATTCATGTGCTAATGGCAGTTAGACCTGTCCGTGATCACATTCAGATTTTATAAGAATGAAAATAAATTTAATGCTCGAACTGTACAAATATGTGTAAAAGTAACATTATTGTTACGTCAAATATTTATTTAAAAGTCTTTTAGTTTTTCGACTTAGTATATTATTTCAATGGCGATCATTATAAATAATTAGCAATGCAAACCACCCGAAAGTGTAACACACCACTAAGACTAGAGTACCGATAATATGTGTAAAATATTTAAGCACAAAATAAAACTTTTAAATTGTAAATTTTGAAACAAATAACGTGCAGAATCGCCCTCACTCCTCGTCCATTAATAATCATTACTTTCTCGTCCATCGCACGTGACAGTAATCCACGAGAACTGCACCGGTTTCAAATTGTATTCATCAATTCACATCTCTGCACTAATTATTTTCGAAGCTGTGTACGGGTTCATTCGAGTCGACTAAAGCTTATTCATTTAAAATTTGAAAACTGACTCTTGCTATCGTTCCATTCATTATAAAGCTATTAGAAATCCACTGTTAGATGCAGGCTGTTCTAAACGAAGTTTTTTCAGATAGTTCTTGACTTCATACGGCATTTGTTTTTATAGGCAAACGAGCAACGGGTCGCCTAAAGTTCAGTGATCACCACCGTTCATGAACATATGCAACACAAGAGCAGTTATTAAGGAAGGAGTATGCTCTCTTCTCTTCTCTTCGAGAGTATACTCCTTCTTGAATGACCCTAAGTGTAAATACTGCTGGAGACAGATCATTCTACAAGGCGGTTGTACGAGACAGAAAGTTACACGAAATCTGCGCAGTGGTGGATTGGTAACCATCAAAGTGGTATGGTTGGAGATTGAATAATACACAGGAGATCACCAGAAATCATGACCAGGAAGCGATGGGAAGGCAATACGTATGAAAAGAAATTCATGTGTAATTATAAACTAGTGCATTTGTCAGAAGTTAAAGCACGGTTTTGATCAAAATGCTAGTATAAAGTTAAACTAAACCACCGTCTCTTTGATATATAGATAGATAACAGGCAAGTATAGCAGGCGTATAGCTAGCTTAAGATAAATATTTTTTATTTTTCTAAATATATTTCGGCAATATAAGAAGGTATCAAGGACAAAAGGCTAAGTTAATTTAAGAGAAAAATGAGATCGTTTATCTGAGGAAAGACATCGTAAAATAAACGGTGTCGTTAGAATTCAACACTTACGCAGTGAGGTATTGCCGACACGTGTTTCTGTCACATTATTTCTTTACCCGCACTAAAGAAGCGCAGAGGTAAGCAGATATTAAGTAATTTTATTACTATCTAGCTGTTACCCGTGGCATCGTACACATTCGTTTTTTTTTTCATACAGGAGAATTTTGTAAGCTGATTCCGCGTATACTAATTTCGAATTTGGATACCTATCCCCAATTATGTCATAAAGGTGTCATTGCTAAAGCATTGCCATAGCAACCGACATTGTTAAATAATGTTTTATGTACGTCTGGATTAGTTTTAGTTTCGGGGCTTTTTCTTTATCCCTGAAAATGTGGGCACAATTTCATGATGATCGGTTGAATCGTGAAGGAGTTAAAGCGTAACAAGTTATCTGTTGTAATCTATCCCGTTCACGATTATGGATGTACTGCTTATGCTTTCAATTTATTCTGAAAATCAAATTTATCTTTAAATTAAATGTTTTCTTTTCCTTTGAAATTTTTTTCTGAGTTGCACTTCTGATCGACACTACAGAACTCCAACTTCCTATCATATCATATATTACATACATATTTATTCGACGATCTGCTTAGTGCAACTGCCTTGTGAGATTATCGGCCTCCATAGTTATTGCCAACCCTATATGACTTATATTCACTTAAGGAAATAACTTATGAAAAGTATTCTCTCCATTTTAGAATAAAATTTACTCCTTCCTTCAAACAAATCAACGTCGGGTATTGCCTTTTTTCAAGATAGGCACCTCTTATGGTATAATGGGTGACCATGGAGGCGACCGAATGTTCGTTTGCCTCTTATCTTATACAAAAATAGCGTAATAGTTATAAATTATTTTGATCCTGAGAAGATTTATTGATATTTATTATACGCAAGAGGAGGCTAGTCATTTTTTTAGTAGCTGGAAATACATTAACTTCAATGTCATATAACGTTTTATACAGAAGAAATGTGAATGTGTGTCGGTAGATGAAGGTTGGAAAAAGTTTCACAGTGTGGAGAAAAGTATATTGAGTTAGTGTATAATGCTATCCCAACAATAATAGTTTCACTGTAAACAAATCGCACCAAGTCCACCTTTACAACTCCATTGAAAGAAAAAACTCGTACTTTACACAAAGATTTGAAATAAAAATACAAGTAAAAGAAAGAAAAAATTAACGTACTTGACGTGCGTCATTAAGTACCTCAAATGACGCCTCAATACCATAGAGATAACTAATTGACTGTCAGTTTGAGCATCTTATATCCCTTGTAGAACATAAAAAAAATATTCAAAAACGTAAAGAAGTGTTGAATTTCTCAATCAAACAACTATGTTTCTCAAAACCTTACTGATTAGTCCGCAACATAATCGTTAGGATATTGAATCCTAGTACCATCGCAGATGTCTAATATTTTAAATTGCATCAAGTGTATAAATTAGTAGTTTTGGTATCGAATTTTACGTGTTATTGTAATTTTGTAGCTAATATTGTTCCATTGTTTTTTCTGTGTAGTATTTGATTTCGTTTTTTATATAATTTTGTTTACGCATACATATACTTTAACGTACGCTGTGTTTATCTGTAATTGAGATTACATAGGTTTTATATAATGTATACTGTATAAGTAATGTAATGTAATTTTGTAGATGAACCATAATAAATAAAATAAGTAAATATGATCATCATGATTGTAGAATCAAAAATGTGGGGAGCAAGAATTTTAAGAATTGTATAACGCTAAATAATTGAAAAATCAAAATAATTTGTGGTGGTATATGAAAAGCAACTAATAAATAAAAATACCGAAACTAGTATAAAATCTTGATATAAACATAATAATTAAGAAAATGTCAAGTTATAGATTTGTTCAGGTTATGTCGCGCAATGTGGACATCATATATAGGCACTATAGTTTCACGCCTACACGTTCACATATTACATATGTTGTTGAACGTGTCTTGGCTGAGACACTATTGGATGAATACTAAAATACTGAGTTTTGTGTGGGTTTTACACGACTCATAGAGACAAGTACAACTTATATTGTTGATTATTCATGGACCTTGTTAAAAACCAATATACAAAACAATAGTTCATTGTTGATAAATTTCTATCAACATTGTTTGTGGTTGATGACTAAGTTATTACAACGTCCCCGTCCTCTGACTGATTTGTCAATGTAATTAAGAAGTGATGTTCCCTCGAACAGTTTGTTAACTTAATTTGCGAGTTATTTGAAATGGTTATATTGTCGTGAGCTTAAATAATATGAAACGACAGTTAACAACAAAACTTGAAAATTCATCTCAAGCTACGAGTAACTAAGTTTCTGTTTTCGCACAAAGTATTGTTTTAAGCATAAATTAGATACACGAATCTTCCAGTATTTTTTTATTAATTTCCGTCAGAAGTTGTGAAGTCTATATATACTTATTTATTTTAAAATATTGAAGTCAGTTCTCGAAAACATAATCTTGATTTAGCTCATTTCTGGAAATATATTGTAGCGCAAATATAAAATACTCCCGTTGCGTTTATTCAATTTTGGAAATATATTGGTAAAATCAAATTTCACTACTTATATATTAATCGTGTGTATTCTTAAGTGGGCTAAAGACCTCAAGTTTTAACTGCTCAGATATAACTGAAAGAAAATCCGGCAAAAACGGTCCGACGTTCGGCGAGAAAACAAGGATTTCCGTATCCATTCCTCCCATTTTTGTAGTGAGTGTCTCATGTTACCACCGGCATCCCAGTAGGAAGATGTGTTGCAAGAAGAGGTGGGTTCGACAGAAGTACCAAACCGCATAGAATGTAGACGTGAGCGGCATTTCTGCGTGTCTCCTGACAGTGGAGGTGCCGTAGGTCCCACTCGACACCCATCTCTTTCTTTCCTTCATATCTTCCTCCCTGCTCTTTCATATCCAAGGTCATCTGCAACATAATGATGGAAAGCAAGGACATTCAACATCAGGCGACTCCCTTGCCTGTTTGCTGCCTTGTACGATAAAAGTAAACGAGATTAACATTAGTGAACACCAAATGAAAAACACAAAGCACCGTTTATTTCGAAGTAATATCAAACACCGACATTGATAAAATCTCTGAAATAAGACGAGTGAAAATTAAATTCAAAATGAAATGTATGATTAAAATTGAGCATATTATTTTTGGAAACACGCGAATATATTTAACGAAATGAAGGAGATAAATTATTTCATGAAATGATTTACGTCTTGTCTCGACACCGACATTAATCTTGCAATTAGTACTCCTTGTGAATTATTCGTATTGCCGCGTGTAATTCGCAATTTTCCGCTTTGGTAGATGCAATGCAAAATGCCAAACATAACCGTCAAAGGTATTTTATTTTTGTTGATTGATAAAATTAGTCTCATTTTTAGAACACTTTCTTACTTTTAATATTTACTTCTGCTCTCCTTAAATACGCTTTTATAAGGAGAAAAAAATTGTTTCCTTGTGGAGGAAATCATGGCTGCGTAATACCAAAGAGTGGACCCGAATTGCGAGTGACACCCGACTGCCTTGCAAAAGACAGAGTTTTTTCATTATATCACGGAATAGATGGGAAACTGTCGCAAAGGTACCTTTAGAACAACGTCCGTTTTACGAATGGGCCGGCTCGACCGGTGAAATACCACGACCTTGGACAAGACAGCCGTGAAGTAGAAGTAGCCTTAGTTTTGTCTGCTGAGTGAGGTGCCGAAGACTTAATTCTACTCTTCTTCCCCTTCCAATCCATTTTTTATAAGACAAGGAGGAGGGAAATTAAGTGGATTTGACGGGGTGAGGATAAATAGCAAATTGAAATATCCTTTTTTCTGTTTCTTAATTTGTCATTTTCTTTTAACGGTTTTAGTCCATTGGTTTTAGAGATGCCTATGGGTAGTGTAATTTCTTTCTTTATTAGAAATAACCAGCGTGATGATTTTATTTTTGTACAAATGTTACTAATCATTTATTATTTCTAAATTCGAAAAGGCAACTAAGCTTCATTCCGCCATCTCTCTTTGTGGTTTAGCTTAAGTATGAAATATCATTAGGGTAGATTACGTTTCTATTAAGATGTAATTAATAGTGCTCTATTAGCAAACATAATTACCACTAATGAGACATTCTGTCTTGATCCTGCGGAGTGACAAGACATTTATGTCATTGAAGACAGATAAATGCTACAAGGGCTATGAGAATTACTCGTAGTTTATCTTTAAGGCAAACGGAATGGTCTTTTTCTTTCTAACTCAGATAAATTTCAGGATGAAAAGAATTCTTTTTCAAGTTATTATGTGTGTCTTCGACTAATATAAAAGTTATAAAATTTTGCTATAACAAGATACTTCTAAAATTGTTGAATATCAGAAACCCTTTAAACCTTTTAACGTTATATCTTTAATCTGCACAGCATCTGGCCAGCCCATAAAACGACTAAATCCGCAGTAACATTCGTAAGATAATAAAATACGTCCATTCCGGATGATTTATAACACTAGTTACAGATCATGCATTTTCTAATGTAAAATATACACCATTATTAATCTTTTTGCCCGACCGACCATAACGTTTTTTGCGGTTATATATGCTTGTACAGTAGCCCCCATTTGTGGTGTCCCACTAACAGAAAAATTGCCTCGTTCCTTGCAACAAGACAAAATTCTTCCCTTCTTGCAAATAACCAATTATGCAGCAGCAAGTTGTGCAAAGACGTGATAATAGTATAAAGCAATCAGTCATGTACTGCTCTACATCTCTGCGTGTATACTGTCTTTGTTTTCCGTTTTACGACCTTTGCCATTCTGTCATTACTTATTTCCTACAAACACATTTAAAAAAGGCATACTATTGGTTCGTATCGTCTCAAGGCGTACGAAACGTTCAAACGATTGTTGCTTTTGAAGTGAAAAACGTTAATGAGGGTGACTGTACAAATGCCTACTCGTATGTAAGTCCGTTCCATTGTAAACTCCTGTAACGGCTTGAACGATTTTAAAGAGTGTGGTGTCATTCGATTTGTACTGGAAAACGTACGTGTAGTTAAAATATCCTGGTGGCTTTTTATAGATAAGCTGGCTAATTATTTATCTGTTAATAATATTTTTTTTATTTTCATCTATTTACTTAATACATTAATACTATAACATAATTTATTCTTGACATATTTGTTGTGTACTGTATGATGCTGAACACTTTTCTGTCGTTATTTTTTACCAGTATTATGTCTCGTTCAGCAATCTTAGTCATATTTTAATCGATTTACACAAAACTTAAAAGAATTAAAATATACCTACACCTTATTTATGGACCATTCCTTCTATTAGTGTAAACCGTATGAAAACCTGTTTAGTGGGTTTATCGCATTCAGACAGATGGTGTGACTGGACTTCGTTTTAAAAACTAACGTCACGTCTGTATAAATCTCTGGTAGATTGGTGATGTACTCTCAATAACATTTTTTAGTTACCATTTATATATGACTATTCTCTATTGTTACTGACTTGCAGGCTCGCAAAATATTTTGAATGAATTCACCTAGAATTGATAAAAAAGTAAAAGTGCAAATGCGGCCAAGAATAACGTCGTGCTGAAATAAAAAGATAATTAATATTTGCGGGTTGGTTTTGATAGTTCAAATAAAATATGAATCGCTAACTCAGCGAATAGTAAATTATTTGATGTTATTTGAGACGGTTCAACGAAAAAAAATATGCTTGCAAAGAATTTAATAACTTTTCTGATGACAATAACTAAGCTACAGATCTATAATAGACAATGTATAATCTGTGGCTATCAAATTAACAGACAGTTGTTTAAGCGAACCTATTCACTAAATATCGTCGAAGGTGGCTAAAAAGTTTAAAAAATATTTAACTTTCATCCATCTAAATAAACAAGAACAAAAATTGAATCATTTGTACGATATATCTGATAATAGTCAGTACAGGTATGTTTCCACTTAAAGCAACGGCGAAGCTTTTAATATTATATATTTCTCGCAACATGCATTAGACAAGTGAGTGGCATGTTCGAAATTTCAGACGAACATAAACGGAGTTATCGGAAAAAGGAGTGCCTTCGTCCTTATACATAATTAAATCAATTACAAACATTCGTCTTCACAATTTCTCTGAACAAGTACAATAGCGGCTCTATATGTCATTGTATTTCACTTTTCTCGTTTGGTTGTATTTATTCTTAAATAATTAATATATTACTGATGGTAAATACTAACTGAAAGTATTGATAGAAAGCATTACTTAAAAAAATATTGCTAATATATTATGCTATTCATTTTACTTGAATGTGTTCTGGATTACAATGTACTGTACTGTAAGTTATGATGAGAGTGCTCGGTAATTAGGCTACAATAGTCTTGTATTATCCTATCCGGGTAGCACTAATGTTTATCAGATCGCTACCAAACTAAGCCAATCTGAACGTTTCTTTAAAAATTTCAAAGAAATCGGTCCGGTGTAACTTCATAGTGGTTTAAAACTGTTTCGTTGCTGCTCGTATCCTAATACGAAACGCGTAGGCGTTATGCCCACGAAAATGTCATCTGCCGAAGAATATTGGCCTTCTAAACCAAGGACTACCAGTACAAGATCCCTCGCGTCTAATCATATGGATAATTATATAGATACTAATATACTACGTACTAGTTTTGGACCCATGTATGTACTCAAACCTCAACCAGATCGTATAGCCAGCAGCTCCAGCTGTTGAAAGAATATAGAAGCTATTGAAAGCGGCGGTGCTACTGCACAAAATACGCCGAACAAGTATTCAAAGAATGTGATGCCGAAAACCTCATCCTCCTCTGCTCACATAAATGCCATGGTATTCATGCATATTTTACTGTCGTGACTTTTGAACATTTATCAGGAAATATTCAAAAAGATTGAAAGGCAGAGAACAACCTGATTAAGTTTTATTAGACGTTTTGGGTAGTTAAATTTAGCCTTGAACTGTTTATTACATTAGTCAATGCTATGGTCGGTCAAGTCAACCCCCAAAAGCAAGGTCGAATAAAAGTACCAGAATAGTAAATTACATCGCCTGGAATGTAATCGAAACAATCGCGTCGTAGAGGTAACAACATTTTAATACAATGTTATTTTGCAATCTCTTAAAGACAAAAATTTGCTTTTAAAATTAGTGTAACTCAGTGGAATAAAATTTGCATTGGATTTATTTTTATAAGAAATCATATTTCAACTTTAACAATAATATTTTTCTTATCCAAGTCTCATTCTAGTCAATAATCTACGGAAAAATCAAGTCAATAATCTACGGAGCGGTTAAATGGAGGTACTGATGTTTTCATTGTTCTGTTAGGTGGCGTTGACTACTGTCGTTCATTCCTTCATAATAGTTCAATTTATTTATCAGTCATAAACTAAAACCTCGTACGCACTGAGCGGCTAGTCACTTACGGCTATGACAAGTTATGACAAGTTTAGTGCGTGCCACCACGCCGCCAGCCGCAGTGGACCCACCGTGCTGCGACCAACCGATGCTGTTGGACTGGAGCTACATCGTAGTACGAATGAAAACTGTTATTCATACCTACATATTTTTTTTACTATGAGTGACCAGACTCCTGAGTCATTTTGTTGGTCAGAAACCCTAGAAAACTATTGTGTAATGGTGTTCTTTATCAACAAATCGTAAAATAGTAAGTAAACACCCGAATATACGTACATAAAAGTATTTGGTTTCAATTTTCATGGATGACGTAGCGTCTTTTGAGGCGTTGTTTGATGTAGGTCGCAGCGAACCTCTTACCCTCGGGTGATACGGTACTTTCTTGACGCTCAATCAATAACCAAGTAAGTGAAACTAACTTTAAATACTACCTTGGCATTTCAATACCGTGCGGTTATCACGTAACTTCCTGCCTTGTGCAACTTATTGTGGTATATCTGCCTCCAGCAGTATTTCCAAACGTAAACGACTAAGCGTCTCTTAAGAAAAGAGTGTACTCCTTCCTAATACGCCGGCAGTGTATCTACAGTTCCTGTGGTGTTGTGGATGTTCATGTGCAGTGGTAATGCCTTAACATTAGGCGACCCGCTGCTTCCTTGCCCTACAAAAAATGTATTTTCTGCTGTACATCAGAAAAAGACTTTTTCGCTACCGAATACACTAAAGCGCACACATAGGTATGCTTACGATTTCATGCTAATATTATATTAGTAACATTTTGATAAGAAATGGTAACTAATTTTTTTTTCTATTGACGTAACAGTTCCCGCACAGGCACTTTAAATTATAAATGAATCAAAAAGTAATTTATAAGGAAAATTAAATTTTCTTACATAGTTTTAAAAGGAGCTTACGTGAGTCATGAAAACTTTAAACAAAGAACGACTAGAAAGTAAAAAAGCTAATTCTTACAGTAGTTAAAAAGAAAATCAGATAAAGTTTGTCGCCGGAAAAACACCTTGAACCGACTTTCGGAGAATTTCATTATTTGAGGCCCTGAACAAATACGTAAGATTTAAAGTAAAGCCAATAAAAATTGTTTTGATCCACAGTGAAAAATAATTCTAGATTGAATTTAATTTTTATGATTTTATTTATGCGGGATAGGCCTAAAAAAATGGATGGATTGCGGGAAAGATGACATGATTAAGAAAGATAGGATTGATAGAAAGATTTGAGAGTCGACACCATGTCGTGCCGACCCCACTTAAACTGGCGACAGGGCAGGGGGATGATGATGATGGGCAAGGAAAAGATATATTAGTGACTGGAAAGGTTTTTTCATCGGCTATTGAGTGTTCCAATCTTTAAGACGAACTTTTCATGGTACTCAGTGTACACGTGTTATTCATTTGTTATATAGGCTGAAAGTCGTGGTCGATCATTTTTCTTTCACTTGAAGGTCAAGGTCACAATTTCCGACGCTTACTATCCAATTATTATAAATCATATAACTGTACAATTTCTGCCACTGAAGATTATAACAAGCTTAAAAGGTAGTAAATAAATGTCAAGGTTAAATGGAAAGTGCGAATTTTCCAGCGGTTAAACGCTTCAGCGTGAGCATTTACAAGTTGCCAGTAGCTGGACTTTCTGTTAGTGGTAGGTAAATATATAAATAAGCACTCAAGTCCGTAACCTAAAGGGGTAAGCAGAGATTACGGATCAAGCAGACGTCCACTGTTAACAACGCCACTCAACTCCCTCTCTTCTCACTCTTGTCGTGTCACTCTTTCTTCATTCGTCTTTTCAGCTCTGCAAGGGTGAGTGAATCTCAAACCACCGCAACAAACCCATTTCAATTTTATCAATTATATTCGTTTTAAATAAATAAATAAAAGAATCATTGAATCTGTTAGGTGATATTCTACTTCGCTGGATGGGCTCTACTAAGGATATACGAAAATGAACTGGAGATTTTACAATAAATGTGTATTACTTGATTATTTAGTAGCTTTTGTCCGTGGCTTCGCACGCATTCGTTTTTCATTTTTCACGCTGGACATTTTTGTAAGCTGATTTCGCATATAATAATTTCGAATTATAGGTAACATGTGTCAAAAAGCTTTTACTGTCAAAACATGAAACATTACCATGGTAACCGATATTGTAAAAAAAGGTTTCATATTAATCAGGAACAGTTTTATTTTTGGGATGAAAGGTAGGTATCCCATGTCATTTTCTGCACCAGTGACAATGTGTGTGCAGAATTTCAAGAATATCGGTAGAGTTGTTCAGAAGGTAAAGCGTAAGAAACAAACAAACTCATTTACAATATCCAAAAATGTGCGTGTAATTTTTATATTAAATTAACCTTATACATATATTATGCTTGTATATATAAACGATAGCTTATGTTGTGAGGTAATAAATTATGGGCCAACCTTTGTTTCGAGTGCCCCACATACTGTCCAACTTAACATTTTGGCAAGCGAACAAGGTCTGGCCACTTTGATTTGTTATCTGCTTCGTCAGCTAACATTTGGTATTTTTATTTGTCAAGTTAACAGAAATGAATGACTTATATTCAATTAAATCAATTAATACTAATATGTAGTGAATCATAGTTAGGATAGCCGAATTGTTAGAAGTCCGGATTTAAATTAAAAACAAAAAAAATGTTTATTTTAGAACTCTGAAAACCTTTCACATATTTCAATAGATTCAATGCACCGTTAGAATATTATTTCGAAGCAACCTATTTTAAATGAACAGCTAGTACGTGACAACATCTGTTGCACGAATGGGCCGGCTCGACCGGTGAAATACCACGTGACCAAGCGTGAAGTAGGAGTATTTTATACTTCAACGTTTCGTCTGATGAGTGAGGTGCTGGAGGCCCGGTGTCAGTCCCCTCTTTATTGTTTCCTACAAATATAGGATAGGAAGGGAAAGGGAAGAGGATTGGACATGGAAGGGGATGAATAGGAGCTGTCTATCCTCTGCCCATTAAAGGTAAGCAACACATCTGCAACTCATTTGCTTTTTGCGGATGTGTTGTGGTCTCTTAAAATCAGGTGAACCGCTTGCTCGTTCGCCACCTTCTACCATAAAAAACCTATCTATAGAGAAAAGCTCATTGAGATGGAAAGGTTCCCTATCTTCTTTTCTGCATACTTAACAGTCTTCGTTCGCATTTAGATAATTAGTTCAATAGAAATATTTAATTTATACAAAATAGATAGAACTTTAGAAAAGTTTTGGTTTTCGCTTTCATAACTTTGATTTGATTTTGTCTACTTTGAATCTAAAGCGATAACATCATTCAAAGTCACTAAGATTTATTTGTTAGGATAACTAGGTTAGGAAAATTGTTTTAAGGCAACTCGATGAATTACTGAAACTTTTCTTCAGAAGTAGCGAACTTACAAAATATAGAGAACAAAGAAATAATATTATTTATGACAGCAAGGGATTGGAACGAGTTGACACATAAGATGATACAAGGGTTCTTATAAGAGTTAGTGGGCTAATACTACCATATACTATACTGATGCGTACCATATTAAAAAAATATATTAGAAATAAACAACTAACATAATAGACAACTAACTAATATTTCATAGTAATAAAATTCAAATTAAATCTAAGAACAATTCGTGTATAAGGAAGAAGTTATTAGTTTATAAGGAAGAAAAATAGATGCGATCCCTAAGAAGTATGTTAGGCGTGACTTTGAATAGGATTAAAAATAGCGTTATAAGGGAAAAGTGTGGCTTAAAAGTATATGTTGCGACTAGAATTGAGAAAGGTATGCTTGGGTGGTTCGGGCATGTGGAAAGTATGAATGAAGAGAGAATAAGGAAACAAATTTATGTTGCAAAGGTGAGTGGTAGTGTTATTCGGGGTCGCCCCAGGATAACTTGTATCGATCAGATTAGTGGTTTATTAAAAAAGGGCGGTATAAGGAGCACCCATAACCGACGAGCATGTATGCGTAGATGTATGAATGCAGAAGAAGCGAGAGAGGTGTGCCAGGATCGTGCCATATGGAAATCCATGATCTCTGCCTACCCCATACGGGCGTGAGCACACATTTATTTAAAAAAAACTCCCTTGTCAAAAACAAATAAAATAGTAATTACTTTTAGTCAGTTATGGGTAGCAAAAACGAACACTTAATCTATGTAAGTTTATTTATCTATTCTGCTATAAATCTACTGCTATTTAGTATGATATTTACAAACAAAGTTAAATTAACACCAACGAAAATTAAATTAAACAACAAACCATTCTCATGTGAATGTTCTCAGTTTTTCATTTTGCCAGGTAATTTATTCTTATAATATTAATCTTCTCTCTTAACTTAATAACTCAGCTGGCAAAGATTAACATAGGTAACGCAATTTGACCGGCTTAAAGTATTACACATGAGTTTGAAACCGAATATTCTGTTCGTTGTTTTCGGTTAGACTATTGTTTTATGTTGCAAACACCTATGTGACTTTATTTTGTGCTGGATCTAAAAAAAAAGATTCAATTGCTGAAGGTTCAAGGTAACCTTCAGCAATTGAAGCAGGTATACGTTCCAGTCTTTTCTTCTTCTTTCAAACCCAATAAAGATTCTGTTCAGAACTTTGACAAAACGGTGTTTTATTTTTGAGAAAAACTATGATATGGATACTATATATGGTATGGATGGTACTTTTACCTATTACACTGTTTCACATCCTTAGGCGTTGTTCACAGTCTAAGTCCTCGTCTTCTTATCTAAAACGTAATGCGATAAAATCGGTAAAATTAGTTTTATTCCAATGTGTAGTATTCGCGGAAATATAAGAAATTATTAGTCTCGTACATATTAAAAACACTGTCAATTAAAAAAATGTCGTATATTTAATAGAAATTAAATTAAAAAAATATTAAACACTGAAGTAGATGAGAAGCCGAATCCCGAATCATTGTGATTGTGATAAAATGAGTAAGATGTATGCGTCGTTAACAATAAATGAAAAAAGTTCGTTGAAAGTTCCAAATTCAAATAAGTCAAGTTGCTGACGCTTGTTGCTGATGCATGTTGAGCCGAGCAGAGCAGAACAGTTTTTCATGTGAACCTATAACATTTTCCTCTACCAAATAGCTCTGTCTAATGCGGCTAAAAAATTTTGACTTCAAAAAGATCAAACTTCTTTGGGGATTAAAAAGGGAACATGAATAATTATAGTCAATTTTTAGACGCATTTATTTACCTTTCGCCTTTGTCAGGATAACTTTACTACATTTATTTGACTTTGATTGAGTTTAAAACTTTCCCTGAATTCGTGCCCTCGAGAGATTGCTTTTTAAGGATCAATTTTTCTTTAAGACATTTCTTATATAATAATCTAATGAAAAGTGAAATATTTATTTAAAGCTGTGCACGGTACGGTTAATGCAACGTACAAAAAAGTTTAGTCATAAATCGAATTCATAAAAAAGGAGGAGGTACTCAATTCGCTTCTATTTTTGATATTCGTCACCTCAGATCTTCGACATTTATGAACCTATTTCAATTTGTTTCATGCGTTCAATAGTTTTTGTTTCCAGATTGGTCCCATTTAAATTTTATAAATGGTTCCTGAGATATTCAGGATTTTCGCGAATTAAATCCTTTTTCTTCGTAAAATTCTTGATACTTCAGTCAATTTACACAACACTTTGATAAATTAATTTGTAAATTGGGGCAAACCTTATAATAAACCTTTCAGTACTTTTTGAGTTTAGCGTTTAAACAAATCGACGCGGTATCAATCGTGAAGCAAATCGAGTTGACTTTGTTTTATTTCACAAATATGTTTTAAGTAGATACTTTATTGTAGCATAGTATATTATTTTTAATCAATAATTTAGTCGCATTGACCTATATAAGGGGAGAAGATGCGAAGTGAAACAAAAAAACGAAAACCGAATGCATTGACTCCAAAGCTTAGCTTACAGTCACGCGATCCATTCGCGTCGCGAGCTTACTGCCTATTGTTGTAGCCATAAGAACGTTTAGAGGTGAAAACATCGAATGTATTTTTATAACAGACCACAATCATAACAGATACATATGTCTTGCTGCCATTCTGTAGGAAAAAGGAATGGAGAAAATAAAGAAACCTTGACGAGAAGAAGTGGATAAGAGGTAACTTAACTATACTTGCTATTAGTAACCGGCACTGCTTGCATGAACTTTTAATATTGCACGTTAATAAATATATATAGCCTATTTTATTTCTGAATAATATCTGTCGATGCGGAGGTTCTCGAGGTATTTTAAAAGTATGGTGTCAGGGTGTCTAACATCGCTAACATTAGTCAGGTAATTATTCATCTTCCAATAAAGCTCAGTTTTGAAGAACCACCTTATATTCTCCCATCAACCTAACGACGTCTTGAGAGGTATTGAGAAGTTCGAGCAAGAGTGTCTGTGCCTCCATTGAGCGTTTATTTGTACCCTCAACAAAACTTACAAGACATGTGTTTTAATATATACTCGCAACAAACACGATGAATTAACAACACAGCCTCGCCGAAATATTATCTATTGTTTAATGATTTATTAGAATCGGTCGAGCTAGCCATTGTAATAAATAATAAATTTCTCCTAATTGATTCGACTCTTGTCTCTTTTTAAATTTGTTTTACGTTCTTAAACATTTTTTTTACTCATGCGGGAATAAATACTTCATTTGTATTATAACTCGATACTAAAGAATTAACGCTGAAATTAGAATTAATGAGTTATACAATTGAATTAATGAAATTTTAGTTTTGTTTATTCAAAATGTACCCTCTATGTAAATACAAAAGGCACAAAAGCAATTCCTTGGTCGCTATAACGACGGATAGCCCCACTGTTTACGAGCCAAAGTCTGCACGAGAAACAGTAACGCACCACCGCCGAGCCGGCGCGCCCACTGCCAATACCGCCCCAAGGGCTAACTGAACGGATTTAACAATGTCCATACATTCGACTGACCGCGAGACGTCCAGACGCGACAAATAAAACAAAACAAATTGTAAAACGGATTTATAAAATCAGTGCCGAGTTGTTAAAATGATTTATGCAGTAGTGTTCATATTATTAGTGCCCGAAGTGCTATCGGCTAAAGAACCGAAACAGATTATGTTAGCTAATCAAGGAATGATATCGGGAATGTATATAACTAGGTTTCGTACCAAACGGATAGCAGCATACGTCGGTATACCATATGCCCAGCCCCCGATAGATTTCAGAAGATTCACTCCCCCGGAATATACTGATTTGCCACAATGGGAGGGCGTAAGGAACGCCACTATATACGCACCGGACTGTATGCAGAGTGACCCTAAGAAAGAGGATGTACAGAACCCTTTGAATAAGCACGATGAGTTGTTCATGAAGCTCTTGGAATCTCAGATGGAGGAGCCGAGGAAAAAAGAGTATTCTGAGGATTGTCTTTACCTAAATGTTTATGTCCCAGATGGTAAAGTAGCTTTTTTATTAAATTATTCTTAGTTGTTGACTGTTTTTATGGTTACCAATAATTTGTACTTTATGATAGCCTTTCCCTTCGTAATATAATAAATAAAAGAAGATATAATAGAATAATTACATTTCTCAGAACGCGACTTTTGAAAAATTTGTTTGAGAATCACCGCTGTAGTTTTACTAGATTACAAACTTTCACCACACCTCAGATTTTGATCAAAACCCGTGTGTGTTGGTTGTATTTCAAATGAGCCGTTATACATAGTTCAAATAAAAGTGAATTTAAGAATGTAATACGATAACCTTGTTTATTTTTGAGTTTATTTTGCTTGTAGTTAAACTTTAGTCTTGAATTACTTATAATCTAACCTGTAGTTGTTTGAAAACACGCTTTATCACAGTGTGTTAGAAAGCAATTCATATCAATTTCCTTTGAAGTAGAACAACGATAAAGTTGATGCTATTTTGTTTAAGTTACGTCCATTTGGTTTAAATCCATTTGGTATAGAATTAAATACCAATTTCGGTCTGCTCTTATATAATAACTTGTAAGGCCTAAGAAAGTAATAACTGATTGGTTTGTCTGGATCTTAAATATTTTGGTCCAACCTGTCCAAGAGTCGCAATGTGTTTTTAAAATTCTTTTGAATTTCCATAGATCGAGAAACCTATAAAAAGAATTGTAATATTCGAGAAGTTATTAATAAAGCTTGTTAGTAAATTGTTCTATTTTCTAATCGAAAAACACGGTATATGGACAATTGTGTAATACTGTCTCAAAACAACTTTGAGAATACGAAAAAAGACTTTCACCAAGTTTATTAACCTAGTTTACAAATACCAAATGGTCTCCCCTTGATCAGATAAGAAATTCGTTTCAGGCCCGTGTGTATCAAGCTCTTTTCGTTGGTATTCTAGGCCTCCCCTCAGTAGATTTAAGTCCGATAGTTGCCAAAGCAATGAATCATATTTATACCTTCCATTATCTTATCAGACAAAAACTAAGGTTGATTTAGAATGTCAAAATTAGATGAGTTAGTACTTCGGAATAGTTCTAACAGTTTATTTTAGTATCCTAAAGTTAATGTTAACTTTCTTCTTCAATTATTATTAATGCTGTTTACTGAATTTACATGAAAACTTGAAAATGTACCTTTGAATTCAATAAAATTACGGGAAAAAGAGGCAATACAATTAGAAAACATCATCAACATACTTACCCTGTTCCCACTTTATGTAGGATTGGCATAACATGTTTTTTTCTTTCCAAATCGTTCTATCTTATTCGTCATTTCAGCGTTCACTCTTTTCTTAGTCATGTCATATTTCACGAATTTCATACATATTTTCTTAGGCTACCCCTCCCAACATATCAATTCACATCCACGGCTCTTCCTGTGAAATGCTATTCATCCCTCCTCATAGCATGCCCATGCCATGCTAACCTTTTGCTCCTTATAGCTTGCTTTAAGAAACGTGTTACTAAATAACTGTGTGACGATTTTGTTATTAGTACGTTATATATTATTACTTCAGTCCACAGTTTTTATCTCTCTAAAATAAATATTTATTTACTTCATACGAGGACATTCAGTTGTATGAAAAGACATCTTCTAAATTTAAAAAACCCAGATATACTCTTAAACAAGTTATAAGTCCACACGACCTATAAGTTTTTAAGTAGTATTTTTTAAAATATTAAAACAGTGAGTTTGTAGTAATATCAGTACTACATTGGGAAAACCACGCAATTTTCTTGGAAATATTTTTCGTCAAAATCTTTTGTATAAAAAAATGTTTGAATATATTAGTCTACGCGATTGTAGAGTCGCACATAAATAAAAAAGAAAAGAAAAATATTTCAGGAAAATATGAAACTACCGAAAAGCATTAAGGGGCTGAAGGAACGCTCCATTACCCTCTCAAAGAAAAGGGAAACTTGTACCTGTAATCAGCAGCCTTTTGTGCACGTCGATATCGAGGTTCCGGGGTGTTATACCTTTTTACGTTCTCGTTCTACATA
Source organism: Papilio glaucus (assembly GCA_000931545.1). Taxonomy (NCBI): domain Eukaryota; kingdom Metazoa; phylum Arthropoda; class Insecta; order Lepidoptera; family Papilionidae; genus Papilio; species Papilio glaucus. The sequence continues at coordinate 7,415 of JWHW01034628.1, read as the reverse complement.
TTTTAATAAAATAGTCAATTTCTTTTCATTGTTTTAGAACAAATATTCAAATATTAATACTCACAAAATAACTATAAGTTATATAAAAGGTGAGTTTTAAATATGAAAAAACTTTTTCAAATTATTTGAATGTAGTGGATGCAATTTTTTTATATAGACAAACGAGCAGCAGGTTGCCTAACGCAATGTGAATTTTTTTCTAAATAAAATAAATATTCGGACCCAGAATCTTTAGAGCATAGTTATTTTTTTTAGTTGAGTTAGATCTTAAAAAATTTGCTGAATTTCTGCACTAAATAATTTTGATTGTAATATTTGTGACTAGCTGTGCCCCGCAGTTTTACCCGCCCGCGGAATAAACGATGACGACGATAGCCTCATCATCATCGTTGTGGGTCGGCACTGTATTGTTTTGGGTTTTCTTGCCTATGAATGCCTTGCTTATGAATGTCCCCAATAATAATTTTTCTCAAATATCTTCCATGTACAGACAGCGATCAGTTACATTTTTATTATATGTATAAATATCCTAGGGTAATCATTAATCAGAAGAATAATTTGGTTAAAGTTGGTTTAAGAAACCTTGGCGTTTTTGATCAAGGAAACTTCCTATTTAGATAACTGACATCATATTACTGTATTGAGTTCTAGAGCCGTAAAGTGCAAACGAATTTACTTTTTTTTTTCATTCAAGTTTTTTCTGAAGATTACTTTTCTCAATCTAAAGTTTGAGGTATCGATATTCGTAATTTACGTAAGATTTTGAGATGGAAGAAAATATTTGTGAAGTGTGCTGAAATACGTAATATTTCTAAATTAGATGTTAGATGGGCAGCTTCGCGTAATCTGAACTAATATTATAAAGAGGAAAGATTTGTATGTTTGTAACTAATAAACTCAAAAACTACTGGACTGATTTCAAAAATTAATTCACTATTAGAATATTATATTATACCTGAATTGCATATATATTTATTACTATAAGAATCAGGGCATTACTAATAGTTTGCCTCAAGACAATCTAAAGTGAAGTACTTCTTTATTTATAAAGATTGAAGCAAATTGACAAAATGACTTAGTCTCACTACACTATTAGTTAGCAACGTTTTCGGGAAACATTTCTGGAACGGTTGCTTCTAATATTTCTATAATTATTCAATTCATATTAGGTCCTTACATATGAAATTGGCGTTTTGTATGGGAGGAACAAAAAGTCGAATATTTTTTAATATAATATATTTAATTAAT
>JWHW01034601.1:29781-40970 GCA_000931545.1 Papilio glaucus | reverse complement strand
TGCCATTGATAGTTAAATTATTATTAAAAAAAAAAAACAATTATAAAAAACAGTTTGCAAATCACTTAAATATTCGACTAACATACTTTTAAAAAAAACCTTTTAAATAAAAACAAAACTGACTTCAAAAAAACTATATTCAAAAACAAGAAATGCACTTAAAAGTATAAAATAATTTTTATTTTTAGAGTCGGTGTCAGCTGTGCTTGGTAGCGATCGGATCAACATATTTGGTAGTACCCAGGCGAAGCCGGGGCAGGTCACTAGTTTCCTGATAAATATTGGCGATCGTCATGGAAATTTGAACCTTCGACATATTTATTTATTTGTTAACAATAAATAAATATGTACACATGCACATGACCTGACTCCCGTGTACATGATATCCATCTAATCAATTGGATAATTATTTGTTTACGTGACACTATCGTGGATTACTTGGGTTTAAAGACACATTTTACTATCTAATTTTAAACTGATTTTATCTATTGCTATATAAGTGGTATCGTTGTCAGAGGCTATAGAATAAACAAGAACTGTTTTTCTTTTGTCTGACGCCAGGTGAGTGGGTTTTTTTTATTACATTTTATTATATTAAATTTTATAATTCTCATTGTATACAATAGATGGCAATCATTATAAAAAATAATTGTTATAAATGTAATACTGTGGCTAACTATTGCCTAGGCTCCAACATAGGAGCCTGCTTAGTTAGTCACCTCTGGGACCTCTTTTTATGCACACCAACAACACACACCTAACATTAAAATGTTAGGATTCATCTTTTACAAAAGACCGTGCTGTCTTAAATCCCATAGTAACCGGTACATCAAATATGTAGTATTGGAAGAAACATAGAACTATATTATAATTTTTCCTATCTTTTAGAATGATCCGGCTCATTCTGTTACTGGCCATTGCGGGCCTGGCCGTGGCCTTTAAAAACCCTCACTATGCCTCCGGTCGCACCACGATGGTTCATCTCTTCGAATGGAAATGGAACGATATCGCAGCCGAATGCGAGAGGTTTCTTGGTCCCAGAGGTTTTGGTGGTGTTCAGGTAAGCATTAATAGTTACTTAATACAACCATTCAAGTAATTTTTTTCACAATGCCAGGCTTTTGTAATAATAAAGTTAGAACTTGGGTATGTGGTTGACCACTACACTACTGGTTGACACTATACTGTTGCTAAGTGGACATGTGTTTGCAATGTGGTAATCCTCTAGGCTGACAATAGACGGCACGTCATAATCAGATGGGAACGATGACGCCTACGCCTTGTATTATATTGTCTTTTGTATTAGTCATTGTAGTGGTCAAATAGAGGTTTAGATTTAACGGTGACTTATTTTTCTATTTATATCTATCTATTTTCTAGCTATATAAGTAATTAGTTTCAAATGATCAAGCTGTAAAGTAGCTTTTATGAATTATAGAGGGATGAAATTCACAGTAATTGAGGTTTCGGGACATGAAGGAAAGGAAACAAAACATTTTTTTTTTAGATTTTTTGATGTAAATAGGTTCTACTCTAGATGTAGTTTATACTGTTTTTCCGCCTACTTAAGGAGATAAGTATGAAATGTTAAAGATGTTATTAATATACTTGACTGCATTTGATACGATGGCCTAGATATTTGTGGTCGAGCGTCTGAAGCCGCTGCGTCGCATGTAGCGAAGCGACGCCACAGAGCAATCTCTGAAATGGAGTATTTAAAATAGATAGATCTATCTATTCTCAGTATCTTGTTCGAGATCTCGAACAAGATACTGAGAATAATCTCTAATTGGAACTTATACAATTTTATTATTCATATTATTTAAAATTCAAACTGTATGAACATTAAACCGATAAAAGACATTTGCTAAATATCAATTTAAAAGCTTTTATATTTAAAAATACCTTCAATCTTTTCCTTCCCTTTTGAAAATGATGTGGCCTAGTCGTAGCCAATTCAACACTACTAATATACTAGCGAAACGCCCCGGCTCGCACGGGTAGCACTTAAGAAAGAAAATCTGTATAAAACTATCCTATCTCTTAAGTTGGACGAAATTACACATAATAACCAAAATGCCCATTTTTTCATGAAACCAACGTGACTCAACCTTCATTGCACATCCCTACGTTCCCCAATGTTAAAATAAATACAAATTGTTTACAATAAAAACTCCTAAAAATTACCATACTTGAATTGCAGTTTTATACAAACACTTAAACAGTACATTTAAGTACAGTATAGGAACAGTTACGGTCGCGGGCCCGTACTAGTAGAACAAATTAAATCAAATATTGAGTGATTGGTCGATACTATGCGAAATGTACGCACGGGACAATTAATTTCAAAAACCTGTAAAGTTAAAATTCGAAACGAATACACAATACTTCTGCTTTTAGATTTCTCCACCCAATGAAAACTTAGTGATCAGGTCAAGGAACCGGCCATGGTGGGAGAGGTACCAGCCGATGTCGTATAGATTAGTAACTCGGTCAGGGAATGAGCAGCAGTTCACTAACATGGTGCGTCGTTGTAACAACGTTGGTGTAAGGTAAATAAATTCTAGTAATATATAACAAATCAAGAGTTAGTCAACTTGTTTCTTGAATAAATAAATAAATATGCGCTGATGCCCGTAACCCAGAGGGGTAGGCAGAGATCATGGATTTCCATTTGGCGCGATCCTGGCACACCTATCTCGCTTCTTCTACATTCATACATCGACGCATACATGCTCGTCGGTTATGGGTGCTCCTTATATCGCCCTCTTTTAGTAAGCCATGTTTTAATACACAACAGAAGTAACTATACCTAATTATTGGGTACCCTATTATTAATGAAGTTAGAATTTCTGCCTTAAAAATCTATAGTTTACTGATACATACGCGAGGCAAATAATTTAATAATATATTTAAAACTTTTCGACCTGTTTGAAAAAACGTAAGTATTTTTTTTATTGATTATGATCAGGGAACTTCTGGCTTGTATTGTACGCATACACCATTTTGGACACCTATGAATCTCCGTGACTTTTTATAGGATTTACGTGGACGCCATCATTAACCATATGACAGGTACTTGGAACGAAAATGTGGGCACCGGAGGAAGCACCGCCAACTTCGGCAATTGGCACTACCCCTCGGTACCTTACGGAAGGAACGACTTCAATTCGCCACAATGCGTGATCTCCGGGAACGATTATCGCTGCTGTCCAGACAGAGTAAGTTTTAATTCTTGTGTACAATTAGACCCGAGCCGGATGACGCTACGACGACGTATTTATATAATAGAAAGTCAATTACATGAAATTTTTGTACATATATTAACACCTCTGTCGCGTAGGTTGAGCAAGGAACGGGCAACAATTTTGCATTCAAATTTAGAAAAAAAAATGGTACTAAAAATATAATCTATCTAATGGTATCATTTTGAATAATTTATTTTTATTTATCATTAAAATAAATGCATTTTTCAGGTGCGCAATTGTGAGCTCTCTGGCTTAAAAGATTTGAATCAAGGATCTGCCCATGTTCGTAACATGATTGTCAATTACATGAACCGTCTCATTAGTCTTGGAGTTGCTGGATTCAGGTATAATTTAATTATGTCTATTCAATATAACATCAGTTTTTTCTTTATGTATATCATCAAACTTTATCGCGACAGTATTCCTAGAGCGTTATTTTCGTGAACAAGGTATGGTATGGTAAAATAAAAGCCGATATCGAAGGTCAAAGTACCTTTACCATGGTTGATTGTGGAGGCTACAGCAGTAGTAGTTGTTGCATAAATGGGGCGGTTCGACTGCCACTTCACAAAATACAGGAATTGCTAAGAATTAAAATACTTTCCCATACAAACCCTGTATTGTATCATGTATTGGTAATCCTTCAGATTTTTGCTTGCTTCGGTATTTCAGATAAAGTTTAACATGTCAACTAAAGATTTTTGTTAATTTCAAGTTATACAGTGGTCCTATGAAGCATTGCCACAATTGTAATAGGAAATAATATTTCAAAGCATCTTATTTATTTAAGGATCGACGCCGCGAAGCACATGTGGCCTGGAGATCTCCGCACTATCTACAATAGGCTTAACAATCTAAACACCAACCATGGGTTCCCCTCTGGTGCTCGCCCTTACATCTATCAAGAAGTGATTGATCTTGGTGGTGAAGCTATTAGCCGGAACGAGTACACACCACTTGCCGCAGTGACTGAGTTTAGATTCGGAATGGAATTGAGCAGAGCCTTCCAGGGAGGGAATCAACTGAGATGGTTGCAAAACTGGGGACCCAATTGGGGTCTTCTTGCAAGCGGTGACGCTTTGACGTTTATCGACAACCACGACAATCAGAGAGGCCACGGCGCCGGTGGTAATATTCTTACATACAAAAATGCAAAACGATACAAAGGAGCAATTGCTTTTATGTTGGCCCACCCTTATGGCAAACCTCAGTTGATGAGCAGCTTCGATTTCCGAGACACAGAGGCTGGACCCCCTATGAACAATAATGGCGATATTATTTCTCCATCTATTAATTCAGTAAGTAAATTGTATAAACAAGTATTAACTCATAGATTTACACCTACACACATCATAGGATAGTTAACTTAACTCTAATTTTGCTCGTCTTTTCATGAAACTTATCAAAAGTTATACTGTTCGAATCCAAAAAATCTACAACACTATAACTGTAATACTGGTGGCTTCTCGACACAAGCAGCCCTTTAATCAGCACAATAGTCTCTCAGTCATTTTTAACGAAACACGTCCAACATTGGGAAACGTTTAACTGCGCTATTTTGTTTAAGTTTATTTACTTTATCGCTTATGACAAAGCATATTTTTTTCTTTTAAAGCGATAAAACTATTGGAAATTTTATGCTATTGCATTTTTTTAGGACGGCTCGTGCGGCAATGGATGGATCTGTGAACATCGCTGGCGTCAAATCTACCAGATGGTTGCGTTCAGAAACGTTGCTGGAAACACCGCCGTGAGAAACTGGTGGGATAATGGTAGCAACCAAATCGCCTTCTGCCGCGGCCAACAAGCATTTATTGCCTTCAATAACGACAACAGGGACCTTAATCAAAATTTGAATGTATGGAACATTATTTATCTTTCAATATAATATTTAAAGGTGTAAATACGACCCTATATAATATAATACACTCTATTCTATCAGATTTCACTTAAGTAGAAGGGGGTCGGGAGCCTGTGAGGTGACTAATATACTACTAATACTAGGTTCTGGCTCATGTGTCTAAGTCACTATCTTACGTACTTTTTTTATGGTAGCAGGTGACAAACGAGCAAGCCGATCACCAGATATTTAGGGAACGCTACCCATGGACATCCGCAACAAGTAAATGTGTTGCAGATGTGTTGCCTACCTTTAATGGACAGAGGAGGGCATAGACAGGAATAAGGATATTTCCTTTTCCCCGTTAACCCCCTCCCCGTCCAATCCTCTTCCCGTTCCCATCCTATCCTTATGAGGAAAGGGTGGGAAGGGGAAGAGGACTGAAATTAGGCCTCCGGGACCTCACTCCTCAGACGAAATGCAAATACTTCTACTTCACGCCTGTTTCCTATGAGGTCGTGGTATTTCACATGGTCGTGGCCCATTCATGTAACAGATGTTGTTTTTGCGGGCTCTACCACTTTTTAACGGCTTCATTTTAAATACATTAATTTTTTCGTACATTCTTATTCTGCTGCATTACGTATGTTACGAGATATTTTAATTTCTACGTATTAAGTACTTCTCCGTCAATTACACAAATGCTATTCCGGCCATGTCTTCATCCATTAATGTTGCTCATTTCTATGGTTATTTTTTCCTCAACTATATCTCTATAATTGGGCTTTAATGCTAAAACAATGCAGATTATTTTTTAATAACTTTTCAAATTAACAGATTAAATATATTACTTAGTTAAATCTTGGACCTAATACCATTTTTAATGCTTTTAGACTTGCCTACCAGCTGGCAACTATTGTGACGTTATATCTGGAGTCAAGAGCGGCAACAGATGTACTGGCAAGACTGTCACTGTTGGCAGCAACGGTCGCGCCACAATCTCCATACGTGCCAATGAATTCGATATGATACTTGCTATTCACCGTGGCAATGAGGTTAGTACTACACTTATAATACTCTATTTAATTCTAGATATAAGCATTTCTAGGTTGCGGTTGCGATTACCGTTCCGAATGGAGCTACCGTGGCCCTTTAGTGGTCACCGTGGAAGTAGATGCAAGCCAGAGGTAATTTTACAATCCGCTTCCATAGTCAAATCCTCATTTCGCCATCTCTGCTGCCAAGACCTGCTGGGGGTTGTAGAGCTCTATCAGCTAAATCCCCTGGTATGTCTTGACCGTTTATTTTTATCTTTCTTAGTTAAAACATTTAAGACTTGTATATTTTATCTGCTAACATTTATATATCTTTTCAGTCAAGATTGTAAAGAAGAATAACCCTCAAGTAAAATCTGCAACTCGAAACCGATAAGAAGTCAATAAGAAACTTGCTATTAAAATATCCATACACCAGATTGTAAGATTTTATGTACTGATAAACATTGTAATAAACTTTTTATGTTGTTTTATTACTATCAATGAAAAAGGGCTTTTTTATTATAAATAAATAAGCATTGAAGCCCCGAGCCAGTGAGGTAGGCAGAGATTACGGATTTCCATTTGGTGAGATCCTGGTTTTCTCTCACTCCTTCTATATCGATACATCTACGCTACGTATCGTAGATGTATCGATGTATGCCCCACGATATGGTCATTTACGGGTACTCCTTATATCGCATTTTTTAGTATGTCACTAATCTGGTCAATATGGGTTCGTCCAAGATGTCCTCTACCAATACTACCCCTCACTTTTGCAACATACATTTCTCTCTCCTTTTTCATTAATCCATTCAACATGCCTGAACTGCCGAAGTATACCTTTCTCAATTTTAGCTACAACATCCTGTTTTAGCCACACTTGCCCTTTCTTCACGATTTTTTTAAATCCTGTCATGTCACACCCAGTTTATTTTTCAAGGATCGCATTGCATTTTTTCATTTCATATCACAAATTAAGATGAAAATGAATAAGAATTAGGTAATCTGAATCTTAGTATGGAATAATAAATCATTAGGCTATCGGCTTTAAATTATACAAACAATTGACTTTAATGGGGTTTTACAGTCACGTTGTTCATTCGAATAGACATAAGTAGAAAATAAACGTAACAATACAGCCGGCCCATCGTTTAATTTGAATACAAATGACAAGTCTTCGTTATTATGTAAAATCGGATTTCCGTGCTAAGTCGTCGTGGGCGTTATTCCATTGTTTCATTACCATACGCCGCAGCTGTCTGGAGGCAGCCATTAGTGTTTCGAGCTTCTGACGTCAACGTCAATCGGACAGTTTAACAGAAACTAGTAATTCTGACGTTTATTCGCTTCGGATGCGTAACTCATAGTCAGTTCGTTTGATTTGGCATTCAGTCTAAAATAGAAACCACGAATGGAGTCTTTGCTATATTTAATAATATAATACGTAATGTACTATACCATTAAATATAACAAAGATTTATATGTAATTTGTGTAAGAACAATATTAAATTATAAAAAAATATAGTTAGAATACGGTCTCTGATAACTGGTTAGATCTAACTCCAGTTCCCGCTCTAGTGAGATTACGGGTAATAATTATTTGGAAAGCTAAATTTTTGTTAAAATCTTCAGTCTAAATGGCGTTTTGTGTTCCATTGAATTATATGTAAAAATAACATTCCTTTCCTTTTAATTAAATTACGTGGTAAAATTTTTGGTACATTTCAAAAATATACTTATAAAGGATTACGGCGAATAGGGCAGATAAATCAAACAACGTATTATGCGCATTGTAACGATTGGACGACTACTTGCGACTGTAACTGCATCTATCGCCAAAATCAATTTATTTTTTATTATTTTTAAAAATCCTACCGAATTTACATTTACCTCTGTGATTACTATGCGGAATTATACAGATAAGAAATCACAAGTAAAAATAATTAAAATATTATGATAAAATGTAAAATGACATGACAATACGAGGGCGATAAATCCAGTGTTAAGAATATTTTTGAAGAATGATTTACAAATGATTTTCATTTCTATTACAAAACAAATATTAGTATAGTATCCATGAAACATGTATGTGAAATTCCATAGTTGTACCTAAAGTGAATATTTGATCAAGCTGTCGAGTTATTGATTACGCCGTTTACTCAATACCTGACTAATAAGACAGATGTTACGTTGTAATCCATGCTTTGAACATTAACGCGTTGACATGGATGATATTAGATGCTTCGCTTTGTAACCTGACGTTATAATCATATGTAATGATGGGAGAGATCAATTAATTGAAACTAGTGCCGTATATATAGCCCAGTGATCAAATTTTGGTCATAATTTAGTTAACTTTATCTTTTCATGTTTACCCACCTTATGTGGGGGCACTACATGTTTTTGTCTTCCAAATCATTTATTTATATATCAAACTAGTATACCGTACAAGAATATACTAGTTTCATTCCTTAGCCATTTATGTTACTCCGCCCATTTCCTTCATCATTTATGTTACTACGCCCATTTTCTTCATCATTTATGTTTTACCATCGTTACATTTAAGCCAATTTAAACATAACCTTAATGTATTATATACTTAAATCTGCATCATGAATCACTACATCTACTTGAGACAATCGTTTGAATATCCTTTGAATAGTTTTTGATATTATCGTGTTCAGACAAACAGATGGTGCAAGAGGACTTCGGACTTTTTATTTTTATAGTGGAATTATTATACCTATATTTAAAACTGTAACTTACAAAGTAATAGATTTGGCTCACAACACTGTTCGGCGTATTGTGTTTTAAATCATCAGGCTATTATAAATTTCCTAAATATATCAATCGATAGTAAAATCAAAGTCAATTCTGTACTCGAATGTAAACACAGTTGAAATACTCTTACGAAAATAATATTATTGCAGCAAAAACAAACGAATCGTGTAAAAACGTACCTCGTAATTCACTCTCTCGGAATCAGCAAGCCATAAGAGTGAAATAAACACGTTACCAGCGCAGGTAATAAATTGGACATTATTGCAAACAAAGTGACGCGCGAGAGCTTTACGTAGTTTACCAACTTCAGGCGCTATTGGGTGTTCACTCGAAATGTTTCCTTTGCCTGAAATATGACTGCGATAAAACTAGCGTAGGTATGAATGAGACTCGGTATTTATACAATAGTATTTATACCCGAAGTATTAATGACTGGTGTTGATAGGCTGATCGAGGGTTTAAATGTGGGATCGGACTTGTTTTACTTGCCACAATTCCCGCTTAACTGGAGGAATGATATATAAAAGATAAAAGATTAAATTATAGATTTATAAGATAAAGATAGAGGAAAAATTAAGTTAAGTTTTTTTTTTAATCCGTGAAAGGACGACTCTCGATAAAATTCCCAAGATCACATTACTCAAGGAAAGGGAAGTAATTCATCCCTTCATTTTAGTTTATAGTGTTATTGTTCAAACATAAGATGACCAACACTGCGTTCTGCGGCAGGTAAAAATAAATAAATACATAATTTAAGTGAATTTTAAGATGTCTTTCGAAGTTTAATCGAATGGCTAGAGGCTGGTACCGTTAGAGTGTTTTAGTCTTAACAAGCTAAGCTAAACTGTTTTTTAGCTTAAAAATGAAGAAGTACTTTTTGATTATAAATTTAATTTAATAATAAAATAAACTGAAATCACAATAGAGAACAACAAGTTGTCCTATTTTTATTACAGTAGATTAAAATATACACTTATTCAGAAATTTAACTACGATCTTTATCTTTAGATATCCTATTAGTTATATGTTGTTCAAAGCTTTTTTGTATTTCAACACAAGAAAATACTTTGTGAAACATATTACAAATTAATGGAAATTATAATCCAAGGGCTTTGTAATTCTTGAGAAAGGAAAAATCAATAAGAAGGGGAGGCAGTGATTGAAAACGTCGTTATCAAGTAAATTAATTTGCTCGTTTGTGAAGCGACGTGCTAAATCAGTTCGCTTCTTTGATGTATTGTAAAGAATTGTCTGATTTATAGGACTGAGTCGCAGAAATTTGCTGTATAAAATATGTGATCTGGTGTTTTAAGATGATCAGTAAATATTGAAATAATAAATATCAGAATATGCTCGGATATATCGTAACATATAATAAATACACTAGCTGTGTGGACCGAGCTTTGCTCGACCCTGGTTTTTATACTGTCGTATTGTTTCTGAATAGATATTTATTATTTGGATATCATAACACCTGAATAACCGTTTTTTTATTTTATTTCGTACCTGAAAACACGGATGAAACGAATTTCCTAAAAATGAATCAATTTATCGGCGTGAAATCGATTTATCGCCCCCGAAACCCTAAACTAAATTTTATGAAAATCATTGGAGCCGGTTCTGAGATTCAGAATATATATTTATACAAGAATTGCTCGTTTAAAGGTGTTAGATACAAATAATCCATTGTGAACATAAAACGTTGCAAAATTAAGAGGTTGTGGCTGCTTAAATGTTCCTGTTCTTTATTTTCTTCACTCAGGACAAGTAATGTAATCCGTGTACATAAAAATGAATCCCTATTTCACTTATTTTTTTTTGTGTTTGGTATTGTCAGGACAAGATTCTTATGAAAGAAAAAAAATAAGAAGTTGCGCGGAAAATTAGAAACTCTAAGAAAACAAGACCATATTAACTTTTCTTATGTAAACATAGCGCTTTTGACATAACTGGCAGTAGTTTGACAGTTGGCGTGATTAACAAAATGCGGACTGCCGATGTCGTTTAAAACAGGTGCATCGGTCGGAGTTATATTTTTACATTTAAATATATTGATAAATAATTCATTTCTCAGTGTATATTTCACAGTTGATTCAATTCATGGATTCAAGTTGTATGTCGCCTGTTCCCGTGTCGGAATACCAACAAAACTATTCATATACGCGCCAGAAATAAAACTGAATGTAGAATTTTGTATCATAAAGTATTTGAATAATAAACACTATGTTTTTGGAATATTCATAATTAAGACAGAACAACGTCTATCGGGTTAGCTAGTCTTAA
>JWHW01034601.1:13112-29429 GCA_000931545.1 Papilio glaucus | reverse complement strand
ATGAATGACGGTCATCGAAGCACAAATACATGAGTCTATAGCTGTACAAATTTGAATTTGGAATTCCTTACCAAAGAGGAGAAATTCGTGATTCGATGAAATTGGCGTTTTTCGTACTGGCCACTTTGGCCAGTACGAAAAACGCCAATTTCATATGTAAGGACCTAATATTTATTTAACGATTTGGTTTTTTATAAAGCGAAATAATTTGTCGCTGTAAAGGATGTAATTCATCGCCTTCATATCTGTTTGTTTAATTTTATTTATTCATTGTTTTATAGTCGATGTAATATATTAATAACAGAGATAAAAAATATAAAGTAATTAATCATAAATAAATAAATGTTTAATTACTTTGTATTTATTATCTCTGTTATGGCGCATAGTCATTGCAGAGGTACATGTAAATTCCGTCAAGATTTTAAAATAAAATTATTGGCATTAGATGCGTACACAACAGCAAGTAGTCGTCCGATAGTTCATGTTTTCCTTTTTAATTTTCACGATATTGTGAAAATAAAAAAAAAAACAAATTTTTATTCTCTACTTTCGTTACGAATTTATAAAAGAAGACAAAGTAATGTCACAAACCACTCCGTCTTTTATTTCCGCATTACTGAGCGAAAGGCAAGTCTTAAAGAAAATAACTCACAAGCGCAGTCTTAAAATAACTAAACGGCAACGGTCGGCAGTTCACCCCACGGCGAATGTCATCGCAGTACCAGACGCAGGTTAACGTTCAATTTAATTTTCCAATATTATTATAAAATATTTTTAAACAATATTTTTATTATAACTTTACCTTTGTTTTAAGTTGCTCATGTGTGTTATTTTTAATACGATATTCTTTCACAATTTCAGTGAGGTTATTTTCAAGAAATTGTAAAGGAATTAATGGACAAAAAGGATTATAAAATCTTCGGATAGGATCGGGATTTTTAAGCACTTCCACTATATAGTGCTCCAGTCTGCCGAGTTCTTTATTAGTTTCATTTATTACTTTCCTGCTCTTAAAATTGAATTAATGCATTTTTCCATAAAAATGAAATAAAATATGAATTAATGAATATATTCTTATATTAATGACAAGATAATAATTTTAATATAAGGTTTAAATATTAATCCCTAATAAAAATGTTCTCTTTCGCTTGTAATGTAATAAGAAGCAAGTCGATTTTTTTTCAACATCAAAGTCGATTAGATACTAATTATTAAAAGAAAAAAGTTTATATCATCTGTGAGATACAAAAGACGGAAGATGTAAATGGTAAATTGAAAGAAGCTTTTTCAATTTACATGTTAATGTATCAAGCAACTTGAACTATTTACAATGCAAATGCCTTCATACAAATTCATTAAGTATTCAATTATAAAGGTTCTTACAAAGTTCTAACCGAAATTGCCACATAAATGTACTAAAATTTTAATCATTCCTCGAGTCCCTCATGTGAATAATAAAATATACTTATAATAAGTGGAAACAAAAGTCTAATTATGTTGTCGCGCCGCTTTTAGTTTCAAAGCTGTCGGCTTAATCTATGTTACGGGTCCGCCCATTGGCCGCGGCTCAGTCGTACTACGCTGACGCCGACGTGCGCCCGTACTTTCGCGCGCCCTTTCGCACGAAGTCGATTTTTAAATTTCGAACGCGCCGTATATTAGAACCTCTTTCGATTAAAACTCTTTCGAATGTTTTTGTTTATAATTTACATTATCTATGGATAAGTGAGTTTTTGGCGGGCTAATAAATGAATGATCGCAGTGCGATTGTGTACATTACTATATCGTTTTGCGAAGTGCCGTAAGTAAGTTTCCTGAAGTGTACGCGTGGAGAGATTTTCGTGCGAGCGACCTGAAATTTATTAATTGGGCAGGTAAGTTTATTATGAGCTAAAACCTTGGAACTAATTGTTCATAATACTTATGAAAACTGTTCATAGATATCAGTTAATTGTTTTGATGAAATTGATTATTGAAAAATATTCAGCGAATTATTTTGATTTTAATTTCAGTTCTCATATTGTTTTAAATAAAAATATCACTTTGAACTCCATTACAGTACACATAGTAACCGATATCCGTTTATTGACGAGTTTATATGTAAATTTATAATAATATATAAATTTATTCAAATCGTTTTAGACAGTGCTGAAAGAACTTGAGTTTTTTACTACATTTATACAATTATTTTAATATATATATACACATACACATAGATAATTTTTTACAAGTTGTAAGTATTCATTATTTGTTTTAATTATATTACTATTAAGTAATAAACGTATTTTTAAAAATATTGTTATGAAGTTTATTAGAATCCAACTAATAACTAGTAGTTAAAACACTCCAAGGGATTCAAAATGGAAAAATAATTAGTTAATGGAGCCATTACTTACAGATGTGTTCAGTGCCAATAATACTGGTTATGGCAAACATTAATACAGATATGTGAGCGATAATGCCTCAAAATAACTCAAAATCCAATACTAAATTAATAATAAAGTTAAATTGCTTTAGCACGTGAAAGCCTCATGCCTCTCAACCTGATGTCACAAGCACCAACCAACTCTTAACGCGAATAGATTGCTATGTGTTTACTGAGGGGTGAACGGACACAAGTGCATTTAAACTAATGAAGAAAACCCATTACATTCTGCTTTGAATTTGTTTGCATTAATTAGATCGATATAGTTATTCGTTTAGCTAGATAAAAGTATTGAAAGTAAATTTAAACTTAAAAACTGTTAATATAATATATATGCATACAGTACTCGAACTGCTCTTAATACTGCAAAAATATTTTTAGAACAGTCTGGTCTGTGATATCCACTAGCAATGCAATGGGCATTAGAGTTTAAAAATCACTTTAAAACTGGTTAAGAGTAGCCTGTATTTGTCGCATTACTATGATTTGTCTTTCTGAGTTTTGTCTCTAAATAATTAGTTTGTTTTAGAAGAAAAACTTAACAGAGCCCGTAAAAACTACGCCCGTTAGACGAATGGGCTGGCTCAACCAGTGTTAAATACCAGGAATTTACGGACGATGGGCGTTATAGTAGAAGTATTCTGTCTTTCGTATGATAAGTGACGTGCCGGAGGACTAAGTCTGGTCCTCTTCTGGTGATGGCGCGAGGATGCATAGGAAGAGATATATCCTATTTTTTGTTTATCAATGTAGCTGTCCATTAAAGTAGGCAACGCATCTGCAAATCATTATCTTGTTGCAGATGCCTATGGGTCGCGGTCACTTAATATCAGGTGAACCGCTTGCTCATTTGCCAACTTCTATCTAAATTATGCATTTCAGTGACTGCCGTCGGACTTATAACATGACAATTGAAGATTCGACATTCAGCCAGTTGTGTGTAAAAACAGGTTCATGAATTTTATACTAGCTATATGATACAAGTTTTAATTTCCTCTAATAATATGCTACACATATAAGCAATCATTATACAATTTGATATTGCTTTAACTGCTGGCTTCCTTATCATTTATAAATAAGATGCTTTTTAACCTTACATTTTAAATAAAATAAAATAAATGACTTAAGTTTGATGTATAATTACAACAACAATTAATAATTGTTATCATTATACATTAAATAATATTTTATCACTTTTAAGAATAATTACAAATATAAACATATAAAATTCAATATTTTACAATGATAGGATCTGATTTGTTTATACCAGTTTGGTATTTGATTAAGAATAATTTTATACAAAGTTACGATGCTCGAAACAACCAAGTCTCATGTTCTATTGATTACAATACACATTTTTACGAAATACCTTCATTATTTTCTTCTGGATGCCTGGTTACTCTCTCTCTTTTGTGTTTGTTTCGGTAAAAGCGTGTATATTCCTATATCACGTTACTTTAGTGAGGATTAAAAGTGTGGTAGCTAATATGATTTCATATATTTTTTAAGGCTTTCAACTGTTAAAAATGGAGAAAGACATTTATTAGTATGCTCTGATATTTTCTAACCTTACAATGTATGAGGCACGTGTACGTTATTTGAGTTGAGTCAATAACTATCGTAGTAGTTTGTTCATAAAGTGGCCTTGTATTATGTAAGAATATGTTTGTAAATGGAAATTTATAATTTTATGTGCTTCATACTAAAGTAACGTCAATCAAAGTGAACTCTAAATCCAAGTGGAGTCATAAATAAGCAACTACTGGATTGGATGGATTACTTCCTTTTCTATTTCTGTTAACTCTACCATTATAATCGTCGCAGTTTCAGGACGTAATTGATTCCATAAATGATGCAATATCGTGTAAAATTTTTAATTTAATACGTTTTGTTTTTCCCTAGAATCGTTTAAAGAATTTCCACGTAATCTATGTTTAATCTACACAGTGACGAGTTGTGGATTGTCGTTTGCATACGTTTCTAGATAATGATTATAAAACGACAATTTCTACGGCTTCGCGCGTGGCTCTGAGGTATATACGCCGAGGACACGAGTTGGTCATGACTTTTAATTACATCGATTTTTCAGGAAAATAGTTGTTAATCAAATCGATATTTACTTTCTATGTCTAAACGATATTTACTTACTACCTTTACATAGTATAGTATATATACATAGTAGTATGATAACATGCACATTTCATTCGATACGAAAACAAGCACCTTTGTCTTTTGTCACATTCAGAAAATGGAAAAGGTACTAAGTTATTTTCTAGAAGCAAATACTTAAAAGAACAAAGGTTTCGGGACCGCATACGTTTAAGTTTAGATGAAATCTGTGTATAGTTAAAGTTTTTTTCTAGGTTAATAAACATAATGGTACAGATGTAACCAGATACGTAAGGTGTGCTTTAGTGGTTCGATGGGAAAGGTAATTTGTTCTTAATATGTTTTCTTTCATATTAGGACAAATTTCTTTCCCAAATTTTTGCAAGTGTAAAAGAGGTCCTAACCCAACTGCTCCATTTATATTTGAAATTCAGCGAAGAAATCATTGCGAGGAAACCTTCTCAGCTGTGAATAACATTATTCAAATACACGTAGAGTTCGCGCAGTAGTAGGGAAGCACGGCGGCTTCGTAACTCTTATAAATTATAATGAGGGAAGACTCAGTTTATATGTCAAGCTTTTAGTACTTGCTACTATATTGTTATCATTTGGGTTTCTTATAATTTATAATACGATCCGGTACCCGCTTTGCAACAAGCTTATTAACTCTTAATTGAAGATATGTCTATAAACTCTATATACTACATGTTCATGTTGTGACTACAATTGAGGAAGGTATGCTTCGGTGGTTCGGCAACGTTGAAAGGATAAACGAAGCTAAAGTAGCAAGACATATTTGTGTTGCAAAAGTCAGTGGAAATGTTGGCAGGGTACGTCCCAGGAGAACTTATATCGATCAGAGTAATAAAAAAGGTCCGACCGTAGAACCGACGAACATGTAAGCGTAGATGTATGAATGTAGAAGAAGCGAGAGAGGTGTGCCAGGATCGCGTCAAATGGAAATCATGATCTCTGCGTACGCCTCTGGGTTAATAAAACGCCATCCAAGTGAGTTGTACACCAAATGTTTCTGTGTTTGTTTAATATTACTACCACTTCTGTATACGCATACCTGTTTATTGGTTCCGAGTACTATATATCGGCTTTATGGTCTAAGATAAGAAATTTCCAATTTCTATTCGATTTTTGAAAAGTTCGCTTTGACGTCCACATAATAATAATAGTAACCTGGTCGATATACGTTCGTCTAAGATGCCCTCTATCAATACTGCCACTCACTATTACCATATTAATATTCATACATCTGGCGTCTAATGATTATATGTACTACTACCACTTATGTACAAGATTAATTAAAATTACATAACATAAATTGTTATTTCAAGGGTTAACTTTGTAACTGCGATCGAATTAGCTTAAAGGTTTCACCTTTAGCTTACCCTTTTGGCTTTATAATCGCATTTTTATTTCGCCAGTCATGTCTTTTAATTGCGCCGATTGTTTTGTCTCGAAAATATGAAAGTAATCGTTTTTTACTTACATATCGATCAGGTTACCCTTTTGTTCTTGAAATGACCAGAGTTCAGGCATTGCGTGAGTCTTTCACCGAATAAATGCGTCTTAGAAATGGGTTCTCGACGACACTTATGAGAGTAGACGTAATTGAAATTAGTAAAAATCATTTAAAATTAGTAAAGCTAGTAGGAGTGTCACTTGCATGATATCGGTCCGTTCTCCTTCTGCCGATCCGTTCTCCGGAACGGAAGACGTAGAAGCATTTGTGTTTATATCTATTACTGCGTTCCTTTTTATAGAAGGCTTGCTGTCTTAAATAATTATGAATCGTTTTCTCATCTATTCGTTTTCTTGATTAAGATTATAAACGCATTTGTTATTCTTCTGTCAGTTACAGGGCTAAACCCGTAATATCTATTGTACGAATGAGCCGGATTGACCGGCGAAATACCACGACCTCACAGAAGACAGGCGTGAAGTAGAAATATTTCTGCATTTTGTCTGATGAGAGAGGTGCTTGAGGCCTAATCCTAGTCCTTTTTGCCTTTCCTATCCTTTTGTAATCAGGATAGCATGAGAAGGCGAAGACAATTTGATGAGGGAAGGGATGAATAGGAAGAGGAAGTATCTGGCATTATTTCTGTTATTCCCCTCCACTGTTCAAAAAAGATAGGCAACGCATCTGCAACTCATTACCTTGTTGCAGATGCCTATGGGTGACAGTCAATATCGGGTGAAACACGTGCTTTTTTGTCACCTTTTTCTATAAAAAAAATAGTTGCGAATAGGTTCGTTGTTCGTCACTTTACATCGGAAAAGGTCGGTCTATTGTACATCGTTAAAAAAGTTCATGAAAATAATATCTGAATATGACATTCAAAAGTCACTACTTTCTTTCAATTTAAACTTAAACAAAAATATTTAAGGGTAATAGTGTTTCGCACTTATCTTTGAGGCTTAATAACAATCAACTCGTGTATCTCGAAAGCTTCGTTATTTAAACACTGGTTTTGTTCTCTTGGAAAGTACATTTAAACATTCGCTTTAATTACTGTAGACAAAGTGATAATTTTCCCGAAGAAAAGTGAATGGTTTCTTGTTATAGTAAGTTGTAAGCTGAGTTGTTGTAGCATTTAAAACACTTTTGTTATTTAATCTATTACAAAAATAACAAATAGAAGATTTTGAGTAATTTCACCAGACCGTTTTGATTTTAAATACCTTGGGAATGGATCATACGACTGTGCTAGTCATAACTCTAAAAATGATGTAAGGGAAAAGTGTACATTAAAAGAAAAAAAAATGTAAAAGACGTGAACTATGCCAATATTTTATCAATTAGAAACCCGTAATTTCTGCGTACCTCTCCGGAATGACAGCGTGAGTGCTTGTTTTAAAAATATGATTTAGGAAAGATATTACGAATAATTGACTCTACAAACATACGTATTCTTGAATCGTAAGGCTAAACTCAAATCCCTAATGTCAATAGTGCATTGTGCAAATGTCAGTGAGGCGTTACAACATGTCCGTAAATACAAACGCTGCCTAAAAATATACATGCTGTTCACGTTCAATACTGACCGAATGTTTTCAAATGGTAATGGATACCCGCTACTCTGTGTACAGATATCTCACCAATGCATTGCACGCTTGAAACACAACTGACTGCGTAATTCCTAATTTTGTCTTTCCTTTGTTTTGTCATTATTTAATTATGAAGTTTTGTGAAGTCGTAATATCTTTTAGAAGAATTACAGAAATTCACTTTTTTAAAATAAAGTTATGAAATTAATTTTAAAAGTGCGCCAAACATGACTATAATAACGGCGTGGCAACGCACCTAAACAAAAACTTATTGGTTCAAACTGATTGAGATCCAAACTGGCATCAATTTAGGTGATAATTCAAAGGTTGGTTATATACCTCTGTATTATCATCGCTATTACATCTTAAAAAATGTTATAAATGCGAAATGTGAGTTTCTTAATTTGTTTGTAACGCTTTTAATCTTTACACGACTAAAGCCATCATCATTTAATTTCGCATACACATTGTCAGAGGTACAGAAAATGACATGGGATACTTACCTTATATCCCGATAATAAAACTATTCCCTAGGTACTTGAGACCTTCATTAACCTTTTGTCATGTTACCTACGATTCAAAGTTATTGCACGCGGAATTATCATACAAAGATTTCCAGTATAGTAAATGAGAAACGAATGCGTGCGAAGCCGTGGGTATCAACTAGTTTTATATGATGAACAATAATAGTCAAAGAATTAAGAGTAAATTAAAGATTATTGATATTTCGATGTTAAATTGTATTGTTATTATGCTATCTTATTTTTATATCTACAATTGTAACTCCCGTTGCTACGTGACCTGATAACTTTTCCAAATACAGACATCTCGAAAGTCACGAAATTGCTCAACGAATCACATAAAACCTCTTGTATTAACACCGATCCCCAATTTTATATCCCTTTTTATTAACAAATCTCAGCAACACTCGCGCAGTTCATTACTCATCGCGAAAATGAATATTCAAAGCTTAAAAAACGCTTTTAAAAACTCAAATAAATTTCGAGCTGATCAATTAATATCTCTCTGGCTTATGTAATATTTGATTACGCACAAATTGGTTTGTTACTGAATTAAACGAGAGGTTTTAATCGTTATTACGTTTCTCTTAAGCGACGTATTCACGATGGTATTTATAGAATCTTTGTTTTCGTGGAATGTTTTATCTATTTGGTGACCATTTTAATACTATTAAAAAGAATTTGACACCTCGTAAACTTACTTTCAACTGTGGTAGTCTTGAAAGAAGCTTTGCGGTTTGACCACTGAATGCGTTCATCCCGCTAAGTATGTGATCACATAGAAAACCCATGCAAAATAGTGGTTTATTTATAGATGATGTTTATCGGCAGCGGTGTATTTATTAATTATTTGCATATTTGTATCTATTGACTTTGGACTCAATGATGAGTTAATAACATTTAACAAGAAAGATAATGAGTAAACTAGTTGTATGCATTCATTATAAATATAAAATTATACATACTATATATAAATGTAGTCAGCCGGTAACTTGCAACTTCGTTGGAGAGCGTACGTATGCGATCGTTAGAAGTAAGTTGATTACAGTGAAAGCGGTTGCAAAGTTAGAGAATTAAATGATGCAGCTAAATTGGAAACATGTCGGACATGTTATATTAAAAAAATACTGATTCGAAGGTAATAATGACATATTCTATATGTGTAATCGAAAATAGGAAATTATAAAATTAATCTTAAATCGTTATGTTAACTATATCTTCGTTGGTAAGATGGTACGCCCATTTAAATTAATATCACAACGTTCGTCTTCTTTTACATCCCGGTTTGCTTACAGAGTTTTGTGACGGATATTTAAAGATAATAAAGTCTAACAATCAGACGCTTAAAGCAGGTTTCAGACTGTTCACACTTCCCTTACAATAATCTCACAAAAATCCGAATGAAAGCAATAACAATGTAATAACTTTCATCATCAGAAATACCCGATGTTGCAAATAGGTCTCTCTAAAGATTGTCGTAATGATGTGAGAGATCTACAGCTGCGGCGCTACAATCTTGGCGGACAAATGTGCTCTATCCATTGCCGATTAAGTGCCACGTAATACCAGATGTGCCTTTCAGTGCAAGATAAACAAAAAAAAGTATATTATTTGAGAATCGATATAAAATGCATGGTTCATTTAAAATTAAACACATGTGTCCATGTAAAGTATGTCCAAAAGAAAACAACACATCCACATACCTCTCATTTGAACCAATTTGAACACGTTTTAGATTAATAATTGGCCACCATAAAACCACTCTGGACTCTACTGGACTATACTTCAGTAAATTCAGGTGAACGGTACTAAAAGTAAACTTACCGAAGCGCGGAAAATGTGGAATATGAAAGATTTATTTCATATTGTAATGGAGTGTGTGAGGCAAGAGAACAATACGTTATAAAATAGTGGCCATTGTTACGCTTATTGTATTGTATTACAAATCCAACTCGGTTTGTATTCTGTTGAAATAAGCTCGAACAAGCGTACAATTGGGTTGTAATACTCGAATAAATTAAGTTTTAGCAAAGTTAGTTGATAATGCAACTTGCCCCGGCATCACACGGGTAGTAGAGCATACACGCTAAGATTTTTGAAGTGAAAACTTGTTGCCACCTTGACTGATTTTTGGTAATCGAAAAACTTTACCTAAACTACACTAAACATTATGGTTTACCTCAGCTGATTCCATTTGCTAATAAGGGACAAAAATGAACCGTTGTTTTAACAATTAAATTCTAAATGGAATACAACAAGAAATGTATGAATCAAAACCTATAAAATAACGAAATGTTAATTACCGTTTTTAAATTTCGAAAGCTCAAATCAATAAATACACCTTGTCTAATGAATTTATTATGTACCGTACAGTTTGGACATATTTTTGAATGAACATAGATGGTAAATATTTTTAACTATTGGCGCGCCTTTCACCTGTTTCGAGTTCATTTCTGTCAGTCCTTACGCTGCCTTTGTTGTTTTAATGTGTACCACGGAGCCGCAGCCCGATGCTTTGGTCTGACCAAATCAGTACCACAATTCATTCGATTGTCTACGAATTCAGCCAATTTGCCAAAAAACAAGAAAATAAAAATTATGTTAAACTTACTTTAGCCCGCGCCTTCGCACGCATTCATTTCTTATCTTCCTCGCTGGATTTTTGTAACTTATAATTATAGGTAAATGTCAAAAAGTTGTTATTGGTTGCCATGGTAATGTATGTCAAAAAGATGTTACTGTCGTGTCATATTACTGTGTCATTTTACCATTAACATGGTTTTAATAGAATAAAGGTTATATTAGGTTTAATTTTCCTATCCCTCGGAAATAAAATGTCCTTCTGTATCCCTGAAAATATGTGGACAAAATCTTATGAGGATCAGTTGTGCAGTTTATGTGTGAAAGTTTACAAACTCATATTCACAATTATAAATACAATAAATTGATAGAAGTTAACGTTGTAACTCCGACTCGTCCTGTTTATGTTGTAAAATCCTTTTATACCTCTTTTTAATAATAAAGTCATCTGGTTAACTGTGTATTCATTTAACAAATAGGTAATGCGGAAATGTTAAACGCAATTTAATTATTCATTCGTGTTATTGTCGCTGGTGCCGTAACTAACAGTTTTTGTCTCGTTTAATGCAAATAAAGAGCACAGAAAACTTTGTCATTGTGTCGTGTGAGTCCAAAAATAACAGAAATTAACAACCTTCGGCGTTATTACAGCAGAAACAAAATTTTGCTTAAAGCATGGATTTTTTTTCATAAACACTGCGACACTCACCTTCTTGTAATTCATATTCTAAAGATTTTTATTATAACAAATGCTACCTTTGGTAATACATGGCCAATGCGTCATAGTAAGTAAAACTTACATTACTTCTGTAAAACTTTTGTATAACTTGATTTTTTCAAGTTGCTTAAATAATTTACTAATCATTCCAATTGTGCTTAAGCTTGTGCGTGTAGCTGTTTCAAAACATTCGAATGGCTGATCCGAACGTGGGTTCAGACCTTATGTTTCGCAGTCCCTACTCTAAACTATTGTCTATCAGAATCTTTGCATAAAAAATTTAAACAATTTTTTTGTGAAAAATAATGTCGAAAAACAAAATTTGCAAGAATAATTTTATTGAGATCACTAATTTATATAAAAATCGTGTGCGAGTACTTATGTTCGCTCGTAAGAAGTTATACTTCTATAAATAGCATAACAAAATAATTTCTATTTTTATACCGTGTGTATAATATATTAAAACAATTAATAAATGTTAGTTAATTAAAAAAAGAGTACGCACGTAAGAAGTCATACTACTTTAACATAGCAAAACAAAATTAACTAAACTTGAAAAAAAAACATGTCTTTAAATGACAATAACGGTTTATTTAAACTATATATATGTCGCCGACCGATTGTCAGAGCAGACGCTTTATAATTGGGCTAGGCAAATTCTAAACGGTCGGCACATTCTAAGTTGAACGAATCATTGACAATATGACTTTTCATTTCCAGTCACTTTCTAATGGCGCGAAGTCATTGGGCGAAGTACGGTACACATATTGTGAATACGGTAAAAAAGTCGTTCGACAAAACGAAACGTACGCGCTGATTGGTTGAAACTCGTATCCTGGGCCACTTCTTTTCTTTTACTGGCAAGCTAAACGTAAACAAACAAAATGTTCTTGTGCAGATATTTTAAATTATTTTCGTACCATTAGTACTAAACTTATAAATAACAAACTACGAAAATAATTTAAATTAAAATCACATTTATTTGTTTACGTTTAGCGACTGACTAAAGGATGACTAGCAACGAATCAAAAAAGCGGGTCTCAAGTTTCGACCAATTAGCGCTCAAAGTTCGTTTTATAGACAAAGACATTCATGTCTATTGGTTAAATATGCGCCTGCCTTACATCGCCTCTTTGTAAAGTGCCTAAAAAAGAAACGGCACATTCTCAATAATTCGTCAAACTGACCATGTGCCGACCGTTTAGAATTTGCCTAGCCCGATTATAAAGTGCCTGCCCTTATAATCGGTCGGTGACATATATAACTTTTAAAAGATAATAATTTATTATGTAAGTAAATAAAAAGAAAACATACAGTTCACTTCAAATATATAAACCCACTTAAAAAAGTTTATAAAAAAACATTAATAAACTTCTTTAAGTGCCATATATCATTATAATTTAAAATGACCCACAAATTAAATAAACAAATATACGTCGTTAAAAAATTACTCACATTATTTTTCCCAAACTCGAGAAAAGAAGTATAACTTCAAAAATCCACATAAATACTCCAAGGGTCGAAAGACATAGCAATACGTTAGTTTCAATACTATCCCAGATTTTTTTTAATAACGATATGCATGCCCATCTGAAGTAGTATTGATTAACAGACCTTAAGGGTCGGACGAATCCAATTCTTCTAAGAGATCATGCAAGCTGTCTATCAAAAACGGCTTTCTTATTCAAAGACTTGTCTTAAGTGATATATTACTTTCAAGGCTTACGTTAAGTAACATTGGCTTTTGGCCCGTTTTTGCTTAACATTTTGATTTTCGTAAGTGGAAATATCTACATACTTGCATACCTCTCCAGATTCGTCCAATCGACTTCGACCAAACATATAAGGATATACCTATACACGTATGTGTACTATGTACGCTAGTCGCGTAAGTAAGCGTGCAGTTTATCTGCTGTTAAGTGACCGTTACCCATGGGCATCAGCAGGAAAATGAGTTGCAGATGTGTTGCCTATCTTTAATGGATAGAAGAGGGGATAAACCGGAAAAAGGATATTTCCTTCTTCTATTCCTCCCCTCTCCCGTCCAATTCTCATCCCCTTCGCATCCTAACCTTTGTAGGAAACGATAAGATGGGGTAAAGGACTGACACCGGGCCTACGGCTCCTCACTCATCAGATGAAACGCAGAAGTATAAAATACTCTTACTGCCTGTCTTCTGTGAGGTCGTGGTATTTCACCGGTCGAGCCGGCTCATTCTTGCAACATATGTTATTGTTGCAGGCTTTACCAATGTTAAAAATTTTTTGAAATTTACGTATAATTCCAAGTTATTGATACGCGAAATCAAGTTACAAGAAAATCCAGCGAGAAGAAATGATTGCATGCGAAGCCGCGGGCAAGAGCTGATACTAAATAATTAGGAACGGAAGTGTAAAGAATAAAGTTATCTGATCTGTCCAAACTGATAACGAAGGACTGTCTAGTAAAATATCGCTTGTCAGATTTGTGTCTGCTCAATTTACAACACAAAACATTTCGTACAGGCTATTTTTGTTGTCGTTTAAACTTTTTCTCACAATACCATCATCATCTACGAATGTTTTTTGGCTTAAGCTATTGAATAATTTCCCAAAATAATTATCCGAAGTAAACTGTAATCATGAACAGTAATATTTTTATTTATTAATGATATACTATCAATCGGCCCTGGCTTAGGGAATATCTATTTATTTGTACTAAAAACTATTTCAAAAAAACATTATTCATGAAAATGATTTCTTATCATGAGAAGCGATGTCTATACGATGTTGATTAGGCAAGATTCGTTCGAAATAATAAACCACGGTCTAACTGTACATTATGCTTTTATCACTAAGCATAACTAATCAACAAAATGAAAGTCATTTCGCTGCATACATAAGTAAAGCCGGATCAAAAACGAACAGCATGTGCTCTTTTTGTAATGACTAATTCATTTGTATGGCTACACACGTTTGATTGTATCCCTTACATCGACACGAACGAGTAAATATAACCAGGTCGTGACCTTCTGTTCCACCTTAAAAATTATGACGTCACATGAGAGTGGTTAGGAAATATTAAATAACCAGTATTGCGCCATTTACTTTATTACTTTCGTTATTTTCGGACAGCTATCTCGGTTATGCTTTTCTTTGTTATTAAACTTATTTATGGGTCAAATAGAAATCGTCGTTAATTCTTGGTAAATTCGAGGATTATCTATCCATTTATATATTAGTGTATAGGAGATTTCCAGGTATCTTTTGACTCATCGTGATATCTCTGATACCATATGGCCTAAAGACTTGAAATTTGGAAGGAATATTCCTTTCGCCGAGTAGAGGTCAGTAATTAAGAACGTTTTTTTACGAAATTCCACCCGCAAAGGGGTTGCGGGGGTGTTAATCTATCTACATATATATATTAGAGATTTCGGAGTATCTATTGCCTCATAACGATATCTCTGGAACCACGTGAAATAGACTTGAAATTTGGAAGAAATATACTTTTCATCGAGGAGAGGTCATTTAAGAAAAGTTTTTACGATTTCACCAGGGGGCGTTAATTAAGTATAAGGCGGAACGAAGTTTGCCGAGCCAGCGAGTGTATTATAACTAATGTAGAAATAATTATAAAATGTTAGTGAAGAAGACAGATTAGAGTTAATCAATTGATTCGAAGCCACTTCACACCAGAGATGATTTAAATTACTTGACTAATAAGTAAATGCTATTCTACACACAAAAGATACAATCATGCTTGTAATTATAGAATTCCATTTTTTTACGATTAAATTGGTATTGATGGTATATTCGTGCACAAATGTACACTGATGACGTAAAAGGGGCGGTATGAAAAGATTAGGTCGTGGAGTAATCTAAACAGATTAAAGAACATAGCACAAATATGTGCTTGTTCTATGTTATTTAATCTTTTATTTGCTATAAAAACAAAGGCGCACGCGGGGCGGAAAGAGATGAGGGCGCGGGAGGGTCGCATTCCCCGCGGGTCGCATGTTATTGCCCACGTGTTATGCAAATGTACATAGTAACCATTGCTAGACGTCGTGTGAGTTTCGAACCTAGATATCCGAATTTGAAATTGGGCCGCCCAAAAGCTATTAGACTTATAATTTTAATAGTATAACCTTTAAGTAGAAATTGATTAAATTACAGATTGTGACCTGTCTTTTAAATTTCCATTTGAAAATATTCAGCAAAAAACTTCATGTTCAAACTTTAAAATGCCATGTAAAAGCAAACACGAAAAAATGTAAGGCGAGTCTTAGTACGATTTAAAGATACATAACTACTAAGATAAACAAAATCTTCTTACGAAACGGTCCACACATATTGTTGTTTCTACTCTAATATTACTTGAGGCACGTACACATATTACAGGGAGATTTCGTGCATAACCCTCGGCCTTGACTAGATTACTAAATCTGTATTTGATTTGATTGTATAGAAATCCTTTCTCCTATTTCTGTTTTTTATTAAACACTAGCTGTGCCCCGCGGTTTCACCCGCCCTCCAAATGATATTACCGTAACCCATCTCACTGTCCTTTTCCCGCGTACATAGGGTCGACACAGTATGGCCGTAGCACAGTTAAATTTATATAACTTTTTTATTTATAACCCGATTGAGATGAAACAAACACTAAATATTAAGTGAAGCTTACCACAATACAATCGTGAAAACCGCACCCAAATCGGTTAAGCTCTTTCTGAGATTAGCGGTAACAAACGCACAGACAAACAGACAAAAATTCTAATAATCATTGTTTTGGGTTCTATTGCGTTTGTGAAGGCCCCTTATAATAGTTATTCTCAAATATCTTTCATGTAAAGACAGCGATCAGTTACATTTTTATTATATGCATAGACTAGATTGCGTACGATAAACGTTTTCTAGTT
>JWHW01034579.1:0-24036 GCA_000931545.1 Papilio glaucus | reverse complement strand
TAAATGTAAATCTGAAGCAAGAAAAGTGAAGGTACATAAATCTGAGAAATTGCAGAAGCGAGAGGTCGTTGACCTGTGCGTGCTCAGGCCGAGTGCGTGGGAAACTGATATTTGCTGGGGATTTAGAAATACATGATGACTGGCAAAGGGCAAATGGCCGGCGCGACTAACTCGCGTCCGTCACCCATCATTACAACTGTACCTTGATTTATATATATCGTGATTTGCAATATTTGATTCTGTAATTTTGTATCAAATACCAAATTTTCAAACAAGTTTGCATCTCAATGATTCACCACTCAAGAAAAGATTAACTAAAGATCCATTAGGAGACCTCTTTTCTTAACCTTACTATATAAAAATAACAGTAAATTGTTAAAATACTACGGTCCTTTAAAACACAGCTGTGAATAAATCACTTTTCTACTTTACAATAAAAATATTTAAAGTTGTAAGACAAAATATAAATCAAGCTGTCCCCGTCGCCGCGCTCACCAAACCTATAAAAAGGCTGAAGGGGCCGAAATCAACAAACAAGGCCTAGCTCCGCGAGCGGCAGCGCAACTCGCGATAAGACCCAAGATACGAAGCCTCCGCTAGAAGACTGCGTTTTCGCGCGGGCTAAGGGACAAGCCGAAGCGTGTTTTTGAAAAACAAACTTTAATTTCTTATACTATATAATGTGACATTATAAAATGCTAATGCTTTAAATTAGTTAAATCGGACCTTTTTGGTCATTGAATTAAATTATACGATTTATTTAAGATATAAATAAATAGGCATAGAAAATAGTTTTTTTTCTCTTAAAGGTAGGAAATAGCAGAATCATACAAACAAGAGATCCTCTTCCAAGGTCATTAATTTTCGTTCATTTTAACCGCAATAGATTTGTATCCTAAATCTTCTCGTAAATGAACCGGTGTCTGCCTTTTCAGTAATACGTCCTTGTTATACTATCACTGTGTATTATCACCAAGTAAAGCTATCAAGTCTTACCCTAAGCTGACACAGTTGACAACATAAAAATATTTTCCAAATGTTACTAAAAGCTTATTACTTGGACCACAAGCCGTTCCTTGCTCGTACACTGTCACTTCTTTCCGCCCGAGTCCCCTCGTGCGACGAAAAGCAAATTTAGTTCCCGCAATACTCGACTCGACTATCCGCGTCTGTAATGACCTTGTTAGCGGGAGCGGCGGCTGCGCGCCGTGCTGCCTGTACCGGAACACAATGCACCGCAAAGTTTACAGCCGGAAAATATTTCAGACAAGCATATTATTTAATCTAGAAATATATCACTCAATATATATCTTAAACTTTACCACAAGTACATTCAGCTGTACCTTTAATGTAACACCAATGACGTACGTACTTACTAATTATTTGCTGAGTGTAACAATCGAAACTCAAAAACGTACGGAGGCTTTTTTAAATATAAATCAATGAATATTATTATAAATTATTAATTGTGAAAATTTACAATTTACCAGAGTTCAGGGCCGTCATAGAGATTTGTCTACGATATAACCATCACAATTTAAATCATCACTCACACTAACCCAGGGTAATTTCACTCGCAGCTTTTTATATACTGACATGTAACTCGCATATTATAGTTATAATTATTTAACTATTAAGTGAAGTCTGAAATAATAGAAATATAAATAAATTCATGTTTTCGTTATATAAGAATTTATATAACGAAAACATGAATTTAACTTAATC
Source organism: Papilio glaucus (assembly GCA_000931545.1). Classification (NCBI taxonomy): domain Eukaryota; kingdom Metazoa; phylum Arthropoda; class Insecta; order Lepidoptera; family Papilionidae; genus Papilio; species Papilio glaucus. Next base: position 22,311 of record JWHW01034579.1, on the reverse strand, counting down.
ATATTATGCGTTTACATCAAAGACAAAAAATATGAACGGTTTCCTCGAAACTCGAAGTTTTCTTTAGTGTAATGACAGACGAGATAATTATAAGCGGCTTAGAAAATATCACATTTGAATTTCTTTCAAACCTTACATTGAATGGTGTGCACAGGAAGTGAATCAGTTCTGCTATACCGCGACATCCTTTGAACATCTGAGTGCGATTGTATACTAAAGGCCGGAGTACGTGGTTACGGCGTGTGTTGCACGTGAGCTTATTGCGAGCTGGTTGAACCGAGGCGTAAGCCGCGCCGAGCAGCGCCGGGCACGGAATCGCTTCCTATGTTATGATCAAGTAGACTCAAGTTATAGCTTAATATTTTTGTATAACTTACACAAAACTTGTGATTAAAAACTAAGGAATGTCAATCAACATTTTTTTAGACTTTAGTCGAAGTACATTGCGTAACGTCATTAGCTTCTGACATATAGTATTTAAACGTACATTGCTTGTTGGTTTGAGTGAGAATTTTAATGTAAAATAAATATCGAAGCCTCTTCTATTGGTACGTAAAGAAAAAGGAACTTCGCTAGGAAAAGGAGGAAAGGCACATAAAGTTGTAGCAACGATAACTTAACATTCAAGTGACACATTGACTTCGGAACAGTTTACCTGTCACGTACGTGCGAAGTGTCGGCGGGAGATTGGACATTTTATTTAGTCTTAACCAGCTATAGGCCAGGCCTTAGCCCTTTCCAGAGCTCAACATTGCTCTGTGTTTGTATGAATAGCTGATTTGCCAGATAACTAAAATTTATATGTATATTATTTCAAACAATAGAAGAAAAATAATAGTCGGTATTATTAAATATTGCGAGCAAATATTTAGTTATAAAATTTAATCCAAGTATCTCGTCAATTTAACTTGGTTTGTGCTTAGTATTACATTACATGAAAAACGTAGACAGAAGATAAAGTAAGTTATTAAGTTTATATCCAAATATTTTAATATATTTTTAAACAATACGTAAAATGTTTTACACATTTGAATAAAAAGGTCTAAGTATCCAGCATTTACTAGCACCACTACTACTAATACATTATATATTTATATAAAACGGCTAACGACCGCGAGATAGAAGCCTTGCATACTTTTGGAATCCCCCGAAAGCTATTCAGACACTTATCGTTGAAGTTACAAAGCGTGCAACAAGTTTCCATTGCTTTTGCCCTTGTCAAAGTTTTACGAGTACAATATGCATAATGTCTCTAATGACAGTTGACATCTGTCACTACATTAATGCTAGTGTCTGTTTTCATGTAAGACTTTTGTTAAAAACTGATGTACTTATAGGAATGTAATTCAAAGAGTCAACAAGTTAAAAGTGAAACCTTAAAAGACTACATTTAAAACTATGAAATAACAGTACGTTTTTATGGAAATTCAAATAAATTTTGGCTCAAATCATAATATTCTTTTTATCATTATGAAAGCACGATTTATAAGACAACTAGCGACATCTATTACAATGCCTTTTGCCTGGCATTCTATGTGACTAGTGAGATATAAATTTTACGAGATATATCAAAGATTTGTGTAATATGCATTAAAAAGGAATAAAATATAACACTATTTGACACATTTAAACTATATTAATTGATTAATGTCAAATCTCAGTATTTGTTTTTAAGTAGTATTTGGCAGTATTATATTCTCTTTGATTAGTAGTGGCCAGTATTGGCCGAAAGAGTAAGCGCGATTGACGGCGATGGCACGATCCGCCACTAAACGCACTACAAAGTCCGTTGTCATGCAAATGTCATAGCTGGACAACCCCGCACAAAATATGCAGTAAAAAAAATATCAACGATACTATTGGTTCATAACAAACACATCCCTTGCTACATTACATACACATCCTCGCACATCTCTGGGGTGAACGCAGCCTTAATGGCCGAAAGCTAATCTATAGTTTTCCCTGGTTTTGCTGATGTTTTGTGAGTACTTTATATTGGGCGATGTTTCCCGCTTATCCTATAAAAATATGTAATGAAAAATGCAAAATAATGTAACAAATTATCACAGAAAATACTATTATATTAAAATTAATTACAGGATGTAAATTCCCGATCAGCTCAGGGACAATTCCCAGCATCGTATCCACAGGTGTCTGCGTGCGACACGTCAATTAAAGTGACGCTAATGACGTCATTATATAGATTTCCCTCTCAAACGCAAACCGCTTAAATTAATGCAACGCATCATAGAGTATCCATTACGTTTGCCGTGACGTGTCAAAGAATATTTATAAGAGATTAGTTGAGATAAAACTTCACTTTGTCTTAACCCAAAGTTAACTTAATATCAAGTGATCACTATCCATATGCATTTGCAACAATTTAATCGGTTGCAATACTTCTACTTCACGCCTATCTTCTGTGAGGTTGTAGTGTTTCACCGTTCGGAGCCCAAAACCACTTTAAAAATCAAACAAAGCGACCATCTTTGATAAAGGAAAATGCATAAAATAGCACCCATATCTGTTGTCGGTAATGAGCGCTTAATTTAAATTGTCGTATAAAAGATATAAGAAACAACTTTCAGATTTGCATAAAAACCTCGGCTGTTTACTCCGTACAACGATATTATTGACCATCAACACCAAGACATCCACACACTGCCCGCCATTTCGCGCCTTGCCGCCATTACATGACATTCCGCGCCATTACACTGCAGTACAGTGGTGCACACAGAAAGTGCACTGCTCTCGTCGTGCAGCTGTAATTATCGCGTGTTATTATTGTTGGCGCCTGTGTAATGCTAAGCGCAGAAATTACAGACGCAATAATTTTCAACAATTGAATGTTATTTTAAACCCAGTTCACGAGAATGAAAGAGCGTTTCTAAATAAAGATCACACAAATATTTCAGCTTTTTAACATTATGGATCCAAAATACTTAGAGATGAAGCTTAGACCATTGTTGTACATCAATATAAGTCGAGTTAAAGTAGTCATTTTTGTTAATAAAACAAAATTAGTTGCAAATATGCGCTCACGCCGGTAATCGTGCATACATGCTACTCGGCTATGGGTGCTCCTTATATCGCCCTAGTTTAGTAAGCCACTAATCTGATCGATATATGTAAGTTTTCTTGGGGCGTACCAACACTGACACTCACTTATGCAATATAAATTTGTTTCGTTATTCTCTCTTCATTCATCCTTTCAACAAGCCCGAACCACCGAAGCATACCTTTTTCAATTCTAGTCACAACCTAGCCAGATCACTGTTCAATCCAAACTCAACCAAGGTTGATCACAGATCATCTCTTTTAAACTTACAAATAACTCTAATATCTATTTAATTATTATATGATGGTTTTACGAGATCTTGTAAAAGTTTGCTGACATTGCATATACTAGGAATTATGAATTGTAATGAAATAAAAAAGGAAACATTCTTAATGCAGCGGGAATATCATTCACATTCAAATTATCATAATGAAAAATTCATCTAACTTTTAATGAACTTTGGGGATTTGTGCTCGAATATTAATAATTAATTTCATTGTACGCGTCCCGGGTGTTTAATATTCCCGCGGGCGCGCGAGCAGGGAACGAACCCGGCACCTCGTACTAAGCCTCATTCAGATGCGCGGCGCCGCTTGCAGTTTTGCAAACGTAATTAAAGCGCATCGCTCTGCGGCGACCAAAATAATTACATTTGCAATTTAAAATAACTTGACGCCTTCACTTTGAGAGCTTATTGTTAACTAAGCTAAGCATTGTCTTATTTAAAAACTAACACTATAACGTGGCATTAGTATTAAAAGAAAGGCAAAACAAACGAGCAGCGGATCAACACACTTTAAGTGACATATCGTGATCATTCAGAGCAAAAGAACTGCAAGTTACTTTAAAGAAAGATATTTAAAGAATCATGCGTAACTCTTTCATACAATATTTTTAATAACATTTATGGGTTCCAATTAACCTTTGAGATAAGTACGTAATAAAAAAACTAGAGTATTTATTACACGTGTTCTCGTTAAAAAAAGTCTCTGGAAAATTGAAAAAAAAAACTCAAAACGTGCGTTAAGACGGTGATAAATAAAGATAATTAATAGCACAGGGCGCCACCTGTTGGCGCGCATGTGTCGCGCGGTGAATGCGACCTGTCACTTCTAGATATTGATGGCAAGGATACCGCGGAGCGTTGGTCGCGGGGAAACTCGCGACGTTTCCATTTAAATGCAAAGCATACTCCGCTCGTTCGCCCTGTGTACATCACATCAATAACATTTGTGAAATGTGATGTTTTTAACAAAATCGATTAAAATCCAAATAGGCTTCTTGTAAAGATTTAGTTTAGACTACATCCAGCGCTAGTCGTGTTTTAAATCAAGAAGACGATCAGTGTGAGAGGATTGGCAAAAGATCATGTAACAATAGTATTGTAAGAACTTATTGTATTTAGAATTTACGGTTTTAAAGAAGTTCATAGCATTTACAATTTAATCGATTAAAATAGAATAAAATTTTGCTGTGTATATTGTTTTAATATTGATTACAAATTTAAAACCTAAAGAGGTTGTTGCGAAGCCGGTGCGATACGTTAGAGGAGAGCTTGAGGTGAGACAAAAAGGGTCAGCAAAAAGCAAAAGGTCGAGCGCTCTCGGGGAAAAACGACAACGCTGCACAGTTTTTGTTGGATGTAGCAAAATACGCTTCACGATTACATTTTATTTTTAATCTGTGGATAAATTTGTTCACCATACATTGAAGCAGTAAATTGCAGAGACTCCTTCAATACAACCCAACACATTGTTAGGATGAGACAACGCAAACGAACAAGTCGAACTTCGAACCCGAGGAATTGTTTCCGTGCAAACATCTTAATTAACTGCACCGGGAGGCTTTGTTTAACTCTGCCCCTGGGGAGGGGGCTAGGGGAGGGTCGATAGAAGACAATAAAGGTCATTTATTTGCACTGTCGCTCTGCACCACTGCTTGGAGTTGTAATGTAGACCCCTGATATTGAGATCTTTAATAATAACTGTTACGTAATTTTAAACGAGTCTTTGGATTTGATGACAAAGACTAACGAGATCCACGATTTAATGCAATATTTAGGGTTTTATATTTACTTATACAAATAGAGCTCCGTAAACTTCTTCTTTCTCTCTGAATTTTAGGAACTAGAATCTCGAGGGACAAGTGACAGGTTTTGATTTTGAATTTTGAATTGAATATTCTCTTTATTGAATTTCGTAGTAATGTATGCGAGCATGTTGGTGTGTGCAAGCTTTGGTTAAAAATACCAATTGATTATCACCGCCCGTGTGAATACAACAAATGAATTTCGAGCTGGCAACCAAGAGATATGTTAATGTAGATAATGTAGAATAATAACGTGGCCATTTTAGAAAATACTATACACTACTCATATTGTCACGTCTCATGATACTTGTATTGTGTAGGGCCTGGGCAAACGAATGAAGTAAAATCTAATTAAACAAGTTAATTTAACAAGAATGTTACCCATATTGTTATGCCCCTCATAAAAAAAAAACTCTGATTTGCGATACGATATTATTATATGTCTTTGGCGACAGAGAACACACTGAAGTCAACATAAACGATATGAATCTTTAAAAAGGGCAAGGGCGGGCGCGCTCCGGTGCCCAGCAGTAATGACGACTGTACCCGTGCTCGAGTACACGTATGTACACGTTGTACACGTGCATTATGTGCACATGTACACGTCACATGTACATATAAACTGACGGTACAGTTATGCGCGCCGTCAATAACATTCTCATTACTTGGTACAGAATTCTATTGATCTTCGTCTTCATATATAAGTTGACATGTTTGTATTGAAACTGTCCGGAGGGTTCTTTTAATAAGGCTCTTCCTTTCAACACGATGGAGTAGAAACGAAACTTCGCTTTGAGGATCGCATTTCGTTTACGTTATTTTTTTCTGACAGGGCAATGATTCGGATCCGAACGGAAATTGCAACGTTTTTGATACACACATTATGGTTACGAAAAGTAACTTATGGCGATCTTTTGTTGAGGCCTACGTCCTGGATGTCTCCCTCGCCTGTGGCCCAGAGTGGTTGGCAGAGATTATGATAGTCTTCTACATCTATACATCTAAGTATACATGCACGTCGGTTGCGCGGACATACTATCAAAAACGATATTTGTAGTTTGGACACTCCAAATATCGTAATTCTTATATATGATCATAAATATGTAACTAATCGCCGAAGGCCTAACTTCAGTCCTCTTCCTTTTTCCACCCTTTCCTCGTAAGGATAGGATGAGAACGAGAAAGAGGATTGGACGGGAAGGGGGTTAACGGGGAAAAGGAAAAATCCTTTTTCCTGTCTATGCCCTCCTCTGTCCATTAAATGTATGCAAAGCATCTGCAACACATCTGCTTGTTGCAGATGTCTATGGGTAGCGCTCACCTAATAGTTAACGGTGACATGACAATGAAGATTTGGAAATAGATTTTTATAATTTATTTTCAGTCATCTAATGCTATATATTCATAAATTGTGCAGTAACAATCGAGGTCCTTTTTAAACCTTATTACGTGTATTTCAAACGACCTCGCAAACTTTATAAATCTGTGAAACATAGATTACCTTTACAACACGTCGCGAGTGTGATTCACTGCGCCACCAGGGCCGGAATAAATGTTTATTTAATCTGTGAAATCCCAGTATCGGAATATTTAATCCCAGCTGGGATGAGTGATGGCTCTCCCCTAATGAGTGTCAGTGGCGCGACATTCCACGATAACATTTTTTTGATCGCAGATTTTTACATTTTCAATGTTTTATTTATACATCCGTCACACAATTCGTGTATTTTCCTTACGATTATAATTTGTTGGAGACGTCCCGTTTCACGCGCACACCACTTCGATGTCTGTAGGTGTTAGGCAGAAACCAATGCAAAACAAATGGTGTTTACTTGACGGTAAAACGAGCTCGGTGGGTTTTGAACTAAGCTTAACTACTAGGCTAACTTCACTTACATGTATTTGTACTCCTGCTCTTCCACCATATTCGACCGACACTTGCAAATCTTTAAGCCAACAATGACGTACACCAGCGTTTAATGACACGGTGCCGTCTCAAGGTAACACAATGACAAAAAGTAATTTGAAGGGGAGAGCGTTTCTGAAGAGTCACGACAAAGATTGCGAGGAGGCAGCGGAGCGCCGTCGGAGGCCGCAAATGAAAAGTCTGCCGAGTGATTTATAGGGCCGTTAATTTCCATATGAATACCACTTGCAGGTTTCGCGATGGCTGCCGGAGTCTGACAGGTGACATTTATCATTTGCTAGGCGAATAAAAACGCTGCAATTATTGTACATTTAGTTGAGAGTTGCTTTAAGAACAAAAGTGATTAGTTTTAATGATCTATACATAGCATCAATTAAATCAGAATATTCAGATAATGATGGTTAATTAACAACTAATTCTGACATCAATTAATATATACTAATTCTGTCTATATTCAAATCGAATAGTTCAGTAATATTACATGTTATAAATAGTTCAGCTGTATGCAGCTGCGGTCGGTATCCGCCGGCTGCATTTCGTTCGTGCCGCCCGTCCTCTCAACCGGACGGATAACTTGTCAATCCGATCGAGCGGACCCAGACTTCCGGCGCGGCGTGAACAGCGCTCGCCAGCTTCCACGACGCAGCACAATCGACACCAATAGAGTCTACACACTAACGTCCTGTTATACAAGTCCGGACAAATAATCGAGATGACTCGATTAAAAACATTCATTTGTCACCATCACTAGATATACGCTAACGTAGAGACAGGCGCATGGATCGAGAATGATTTGAATGGAGTGCATTTCTAAATAAAATCTAAACTCATCCAAAAACTAATATATAACATTTTATAGTATATTTTTCTAAATATTAGAAAAAGTAAAAGAATAAATATAATCTGGATATCTATTTAAAACATATAAAAATATCCGAAAACGAAACGTGCGTATAAAAAGAAAACCGTAATAGAAATAAGTTTGCAAAGATAAAAACATGTGTAACAATGTTGGTTTGCGGACCGTGTACGTATGTACAGGGTCTTTCCCTTAGCGGACGGATTACGCTCGCCTCAGAGGCTAAACTAATATTTACTTCTTAAGGCTCGGACCGAAAGCTTAAAGATGTTTCCGGCCATTCATGAAGCACAGAGCTTTTAGATGTGATTTACATCTTAAGAATGTTACACAAAGTAACCTTAAGAAATACTTATTTGGTTCTTTGTACTATTTATTTTATTACTCATTTTGTTTATATCGGTACCGGTATGAGCATAAATAGCTAAAAACCGTATTGCAAAAACAACAAATCTGCATCAAATAATTTGCTATATTTTAATATATGTGACAACTCCTCGATCATATTTAGATTTAAAATGAAGCACTCGTCTCCGTCGCCAGCTCCTAGACTTTTGAACATCAGTATAAATTAAATAAGCTTAATAAATAATAATAAATCGGCCTTTTTTAGAATGACACAGGCCTCCTCACCGTGAGAGGGAAGGGGCCGTAATCCACCACGCTGGCCCAGTGCGGGTTGGTGGATGTCACATGTCTTCGAATTTATTGGTTCTAAGACATGCCGGTTTCCTCACGATGTTTTCCTTCACCGTTTTTGGATTCGAACCCGTGACCTACAGTACGTACGTCGGGGCCTTAGCCACTGAGCCACCACTAGTCCCATTTAAACTTATAATCAACATAATAATATTTTGTTATTCTGCGTCTATAAAATTACTGCAAACAATTTCTAGGCGCCGATACTTGTTTATTTTTCGCTTCGTTCATCGTGCGCAAATTAAGCATTCCCATTACCGACTAGCGTGTAGTATGTAGAAGAAGCGAGGCAGGGAGTAAATGGAACTCCGTAGTCTCTGCCTACACCTCTCAGTTAAGGACGCTTATTGCTATAATATAATTCTTATCTTTCTTATGTTATAAAAAGTCATTTACCTATTATGTATGTCATAGTTGGTAAATGAGATCTTAATTACATATAATATTTCATATAAAGGTCATCGATTGATCACGAGTAATGGAATTCCTGTACATGAAAGCGACATGTGCGCTGTAGGCGAACGCGTGTGTGTGTGCGGACAGGGGAAAATCCATTTCCATCAGGAAATTTTCTAAGTAACGACACAAAAGCGATCCGCTTTGTGCAGCCACTCGACCCCGGCCCAGTAAAAGGTATCACTTATAAACGATGCGTGTATAACGTGGTGATACAATGGTTCCGTATAATATTACAAATATGTGTGTGTGTGTGTGCCTTTCAATCGCAATAAAGACCTTCTTACGGTCTCAGAAAGTCTTTATTAGATATCGGAATAACATTAGCTATAGTAGCCTCGGCACATTATATTACAAATTATGCGATAATGTTTTTAATTCTCAAATGATTATGTATAGTGCGAGCATGCATGTACATTTGTTCGTGTCAATTCGGTAAGATACGCAAAATATTAACGGCGATTATTCAGTTGGTCGCCTGTCACCAAGACCACCGCACGGTCTCATTATCAGTCAGTATTATGTGTACGGATATCCCGTATTTTATCATCTTCCCGTCTCTTAACTTTGAATTATTTGATTCAGTAATCTCTAAAATATGTTAACGATATAAAAGCACGTCTTAATAGCAATTAATATTTATTGATTCTCAAAATAAATATAAAATCAACCAAGGAGAAATACAAAGCTAATGGCTACACTAAAGCGGGCTACACTCTGTCAAACTTTCGCGAAGACAAACTCGCCAAATCGCGTTAATTGGCGGGAAAGTCGAAACTTTGGCGGGAAGTCGACGGACGAGCTCGAGCGGCATTAATTCAGATAACCTCAAATATTCACAATTAGGAGAACATTTAAAGCCTTTACACTAAAACATCACTAATGACCTTTGAATTGCTTCGTATTCGATGCATAGACTTTTTATGCGAAATTATTTTTATGATCTAATCATTTGTTTTATTTTTATATTAAAAACACAGACCGATTTCACCTCCGCCACCCTAAAACATCCGCAACGTCCGCCACGCTTCTTTTTATTTGTTTATTTTTAATGTATAATACAACAAACAATAATTGTATAAACACTACACAAATACACATATTTTTAACAAAAATCATGGTAATATTTCATATGCGACATGCCCTTATTAACTATAAAATTAGATAGAAAGTTAGTGTTTCCATCTGTGACTAATCTAACTAAAGTAAATTACAATGACTTGAGACTAACTTCAACGTAAAGGCGAAGGTTCCATTTATAACCACTCCCTAAATATTACTATGCCACCAACAAACAGCAAAATCAGTTTGTTAACGAAATTGTAACTCCAAGTGGGAATCACTTAGCGCCATCCCTCCCAGTCTCCCGGCGATTGGCGCTGCCCTCCTGCGGGACCCTGCGCCCTCTTAATTAAATATCTCGTTCCATAGCCTCCTCACTGTCCCCTGGTCTCTTCTATTTTTAACCCATTAGCTTTTCTATCATCGGAGTCAACGCATGTTACGAAACGGAATTTTATCAAGCTCGTAAATTTTCAAATTAAACATTTTCAGGATCTCGATTGGAAGAATGAAATTATAATTATAGCTATGATAATTATGATATAAATAATACTGCTATACGATTTAAAATATAAATAATAAATCAGCCTTTTTCTAGAATGTTCCCCACCGCAGGGGCACAGGCGGAGGCCTGTGGAGAGTCTCAGAGGGAAGTAAAGTAAAGGGATAATACCATTTATTATAATATTAATGATTTGATATTAATTATAATTCCACTTATATCATTTTCATTGTTTCACATTAATAAATTATTTTTACAATAGCACCAAGAGATTTGAAAGTTAATCGTAAAACGTTGCAACTCTGACGGATTACAGCATTGATACGCGGAGACAGCCGACGGGGCTGAACTTGGGCCAACGATGACTGCGAGAGGTCCCGGGGGAGGCGAGAGGCGAGGAGCGGAAATTAAATCAATTCGGGTAGAGAGGCGAGGCATCCGGCACTTACAGCGTGTCCCGGTCCAGACTCCCGCGCCGACCCGTCCCGGGGGAAATCAATCCGATGTAAATACCATATCAGATGAATGCTATAAATACAACGCACAGTTGGATCAATAGTTTGACCTATCCACAGCAGCAAAATTATAGCAAGATATCATATAAGACATTCGATAAATAATTTTAGTTCAAACACAGTAACTGGTGCCAATTTCAATATGTACATTTGTCCTACAACTCCTCGACGTTCGGTCCCCGGTCACAAATCAAATATTAACGTTGCCAGGCAAACTTTCTCCACGTATTTCGGCAAAGCATATTAAAACTTCTTTTCCAAGAGTTTACTATTTGGCAAGTTGTTAAGCGACTGTTAGTGTAGGTGTTGTGATTTACTAACGATTGCGAAAACATTTCGAAACTTTTTATCTACCGCGTAGCACTAATTCAAATAAATATTATTTTGTTATAATTAATGGATCTTAACATGACTGATGGGATCCGAACAGAGTATCTAATCTAGAGTTGTATCAAACAACCTATTTTATAAAGGTCACATCGTCTTATAATTTTGTTTAATTCACTAAAAATCAACAAAAACCATTTTATATGAGTAACTAATAAAGACTACTTAAGACTAATTTGTGACAAAACAAACGAGACAGGATCGTACGGCGCTGATCCAATCGAAAGTATCCGGACCGCCAGCACACTAAACCGTGTCGCCGTGTTCTCACGCCGCTGACAACAATACCTAGCGGTGCTCTGATATAGAAATATTTTAAATCAAAAATATGTAGGTTGAAACACCAGGCCGTTCTGCTCTTTGTTTCTGTGAGATAGTTGCAACATACATCTTTATTTTTTTATAGTAGAAATTGGCAAACGAGCAAGCGGCTCACTTTATATTTAGTGGCCGCTACCCATAGGCATCTGCAACAAGCTAACGCGTTGCTGATGCGTTGCCTTCCTTTACTTGACAGAGGAGGGAATAATATATGGGACAGAAAGAAGATATTTCCGCTCCTATGCCTTCCTCCGTCAAATCAGAATAGGAAGAAGACCAGAATTAAGCCTCCGGTATCTTACTCATCAGAAGAAACACAGAAATACGTCCAGTTCACGCCTGTCTTCCGTGAGGTCGTGGTATTAGACCAGTCGATTCATGTAACGGATGTTGTTGCGAGCTCTACCGCTGTTTAGCGTCAAGTGTCATCAAAGGTAATTACGAGCTGAGTGGTTAAATTATCTCAAGACCTAAAAATGTCGTCTCTGACTTGAAGTACAGTAATAGATGAGACCTAGTTAAAGAAATACGCTACTTGAAGTAATTATAGTACAGATTAAATCGCGGTAAACAGCTGGTCCGATAGGAAAGGACCGGAATACGTTAAGGCTGTTATTACCACTCGCAATAAAGATCTTAAACAATTAATGACTCGACATGACGGTCAATACGACAGTAAACATTCGACTGATTTTAACGTCGATCTACTAACGTAACGTATATAACCGTGGGCTTACACTGCCCAACACATTCACACAAAACATATTGTCATCTCAGTTTTTTTAGAGAAAAAGACAGAGAGAAACCTTGTTTCGCGACAAGTTTGTCGCCAGTGGAAACCTACGGTAAAAAATATCACAAAAAACACAATTACACGACACGTCTCGAATCACACACGAGCTACGAGTGGCTCTGGGCAAACACTGTTAGAGCGCCGTGTCATCGGACCCCTGCGCCGCGCAGAGGTCATTTAGGTTCCAAGGGTCATTAGCAACGGCAACCGGGCGACTTCACATTTAACACTTATCTACTAAAGTGCTTGATAATAATTTTATTTTGTTATTTTAAATGTTCAATCCTTTAAGTAAGTATTTATTCGTTTATAAACGATACGCGATACACAAATTCAAAGATTTCTGACTTACGAGTACGAAGGTCGAAAACTTGTGCATCAATTAAGTGTCAAAGAATTTATTTACAAGTATATGTCGCCGGGCGATCGTGAACTTTGTCAGTTTATAATAGGACTGACGCACATTGTAAACACGACTATTTGACGTATCACGTCTAACGCCAACACTATTATTTCTTTGATAAACTTTCTTGTAATAACGCAAAGTTACCATCATTCATATCAGTTCACAATTTGACTGTCGAGAGCACGATTTATTTACAATTTGACATTATATACCCTGTTCGATTATAAAGTAACGTAGTTCACATTGGACGGCGACTAGATCTTATTCAGCTGTCGTTGTTCAGTCATGCGACCCACGGGCACTATTTGCCGCTACTCGAATCGTGCGCTCGTTAATTACAATAACGCATATAGTTCCAACAAATAATACAATGGCTACTACTACTAATTTTCGGAGATGTCGTTACTGGTAACCTTATTGACGGTTCTTACAGCTTCATCTGATCCAGGGCTCGCGATCCGAGTGATCTTGAGCTAAAAGTAAAACATTCTAGGTCCCTTATGTATGTTAGGGGTCTAGTTGCTGGATTTAGCAGCCATCAGTGTGGGTGTTGTGTCTACTTAAGTCGAACGTGTTACCTCGAAGATTATAATGAGGTCTACTAAGTAGGACTGTTGTCTACGTGATCGTCGAGGGAAGGAGCGTACCTGTCCCCCGACGGTCGTCAACTGTCTTAACGAGCGTCTGGGGCGGTGAAAACCGCACTTTACCGCGGGTGCGATTTGTGTCCGCGATGCGTATCTGTCGTCGTACTCGTAGGCGAGGACGGTGAGAGTTTTGTCGTCTCTGTGTATGAGTGTCCTCATTATCGCGGTGGATCAGTAGGACGTGTTTAGGTCTGCGTTTGACGACTGTAGACTCAGGATTTGGAATGTAATCGGCGGCCTGAACTATGAGAGGGTTGGGATGTGCAACTGCGCTTTCGAAGTAGCGCAGTTGCACATCCCAACTCTCGAAGAGTTCCCGGAAATGCTCTTGGATCGTGTCCATTTTTAGGTCATTATGTATATCTTCGTTGCGCTGGAACCATCGGCCCCAGCGGCTTTTCGAAGCGGTTATGGATAATTTGGAGAATATAATGGCATTAAGAAGTAGATTCAGTGTAATATCGTTTTTGTTTTTTTTTTATGAAAAAATGCGGCAAACGACGGATCACCTGACGTCAAGTGAGCGCCACGCATAGACATCCGCAACGAGCAAATGTGTTGCAGATGCGTTTACATTAATCACAGAGGAAAACATCGTGACAACAAAAATTAAAGATTTCACGGCTTTTATATAAGGCAGATATTCATATACATTTTGAATAATCCGGACACATCTCCCTCTATTATAAATCCATACACCTGTGCGTACATCCCCTTCGGAGAGCAGTACTCTTAACATAGTATATTTCGTTAATAAATTGATATTTTTATGATAGTAATTTGGGAGGTAACATCTTGGTCATAGATACATATCGATAGATTTAAAAGTAAAGCATTGTAGTACCGGGTAGCTAGAGCACGGCTCTTGTCTCTCCGGCGATCAGTCACGCGTCACGCGTCATGTCACGCGTCGACTTCAATTCGTCTGCCGTATCGGGCATCGCGGGCAAGCAGCCGTTGCCGAAAACAACTGTCTAACAAGTCACAAAAACCAGTGTTTTAAAATATATTTTAAGCCGTATTACACTTGTAACACATGTATAAGTGATCTAATACATTTCACTACAATTAAAATAGAATAGTTGGGTAAATATGAAATTGGGGTCTGAATTACGATAATAAACGGATTAAACAAAGTATACATAAACATTTATATGTATTTATATAAAATGAAATAACACTCTTTTAACGTATAAAATTTTAAATTTGGTTTTACATCATAAAACAATTTGGATATAATATGCTATGTTGTACGTACATAGTTACCACGTTTAATGTATTAGCGTCTTCATGTTGATTGTGGCAGGGATGTTACCTGAAAATAACAAAAATGGTAAATGATAAATTGAACTCAAAAATTAAATAGAAAGTAAAATACTATGCATGATAATTGAAATTATAACACGTTATATACGTAAAGAGAATGGAAATATTATATAGTTTTTTTTTTTTTAAGTCGGTTATGTTTTTGTTTATTTATCGATTTTTAGTGACTCTAAAGTTTGTTAACTGATTTTGTTTGTCAGGATATGTGTGTACCTACTGAACGCGCGGCGCATATGAGACGGCGTCGTTGCAATCTAAGAAAAAAATGGTTAATGTGAGACAACAATAGAAGATAGATATATGTCATCGCGGACTTTTATATAGCTTATGTAAAGAGCTGCAATTATTTCCTACATTATTTTAATGTAAGTCCTATAGTTTAGTCTACGTAAGCCAAGAAAGTAAAACCCAACTTTGTCATATTACACATTATTAAGAATAACTCAAAAACTACCGGTCGGATCTTGACTATCTCTCTAGGCTATCGAACAAAAAAGGAATCATCGAAATCGTTTCACCAGGAGCGGAGTTCTGAGGTAACAAACATAAAAAAATCAGACAAATTGATAACCTCCTTTTTGAAGTCGCTTAAAAAGAACCTAAAAAGATAAATTTAAAGGTTAATTGAAAAAGATCAACAAAACAAAGTGCACAAAAAATATATTTAATTAAACAAACAAGATCCAAATTCAACAATAAAAGCAGAAATTATACGAAAAATAATTTAAAGTACGGTATCAGAATTATCTTGCGATACGCGACAGTCGACGGGCCAATAAAATTGTTTGGGAATGTTCTCGTAGCAGAGGCTCCGTGCAATCGGTGCGTTTATTTTGTTCCAACTTAAATTTCCGAACACGTCGACCGTTTGCAACTGATAAACTTATACATATTGTAGTGCAAACGAGCAATGTACATCGATCTTATCGAAAAGATAAAAATTAATTGATACCTATTGGTGAGAGCAACGTCCTTAAAGTCGACACGTCCGACTCTTCCACGGGGCGATCACATACAGACAGCGCGACAGCCTTAGGTGGTAATGAATGATGCCTACTTTGATGGTTTGTGTCATGAACATATGAAGGTAATAATTGCCGTGGGTTTCCACTGGAGTATAAACTTGTCGCGATACAAGCTTTCTATCTTTCCCTCTGAAAAAACTGAGATGACAATATGTTTTGAGTGAATGTTTTCGGCAGTGTGAACCCACGGTAAGGTACAAGTTATTTCAACAATGTACGTAAGTATCTGTAAGTGAGTGCATTTAAAAATACAACAATCAAAATGAGCGAGTGAATGTATTTATTACAGGCAAAGTAGTAATGTACAGACATAGTTACAGGTTACATAGACAGGTAGGCGTTGTTTAAAGTTCACTCACTAATCGCCAACCGGCCCGTCTAAATACAAGTATAAAGGTATTAATAATTGTGAAGCCCTACAGTTTGATAAGGTTAATCAGGTAAGCATTGCACTGTTGTGTATTAACTGCAAGGATGGGTTTACAAAGAAATCAATCTTTCTAGCATCGTAATAGCTTTCATCAGAAGACGTTATTATTGCAATATAAGACGGTAGCGTGGCGCGGTGCCGGCCGGTACCAGGCGCGCGTGCATGCCGCGGCCGTCTCCTTCGCACGCGCCGCGCTCCGCCTTGCGCTATCTTGCTCCCGCACGTGATCCAAACGAACCTTGACTTGAGCTCGCGTCCAAGTCCAACCCGTCCAGTTTGCTTTTTACTAAAGGTCTTAACGTGGAAAAAAATATTTAATTGATGCTATATTTAGCTATTAACTATTTCATCATAAGTACGAATAATGGCGGATAAGATTTATCTCTGACTTGCAGGAGTCTTTACACCGAAAGTCGAAAGAACACCAGTGTATCAGTCAAGTTTTAATAACACACGGCTTGGGTTTTAACTTGTCTATACCTTTTACTTTATAGACACAACTAAGCTCTGAAGTATAAAATTTTATGGCCATTTCAAGCAATCTTTTTCATGAGTCGTACAATATGGGGACCGAGGCAGGTAATTCGGGGTCCCTCCCTATTCGCATAAAACCAGGGAACTTTCCACAGAGTCATTCGCCGTGATAAGATGGAAGTTCCCGTGTCCACGCGCCGCGCTCCCGAATTAAGTCTCCGCTAAAGTTTGATTTACGAGTTACGAGGGAGACGTTGAGTTATGTCCCGTTTGGGATCGTTTAAGGAACTTTGTGGTTTGACCGTGTTTGTGTTTTCATATCTTTAGCGCTTATTATACAGTGTTAAATATGTGATTTAAAACACTAAATCAGGCAGATACTTCATAGGTATTTTTGTAGACAGTACATAAAACCATCATTTTAAAATTTGCTCGTACAGAAATACAATGTTCGAGAATTATTATGAAAAAAAATTTTTAAATTAACAATTTCTATCAGTCGTATAAATATTTATTACAATCCAAACACGTGCTCAGTGGATTTTAACTTTATCCTGAAGGGTTTTTGGAGGTGTCAAAAAATTTGGTTTGTTTTTTTTATTATATCAGACGCTTAATTCCTTGGCAAAGCTTAAAGTTGTCTCACAAGGAATGCTGAAGCGAGATAAATCTTCAGCAAACGAATATCTCCCAACTTCAACATTTAAACAGATTAAAATACTTCATTTGTATCAACGGAAATATTTCCTCAGGGATTTAGCTTCTGTTAAAGTAAATGAAAATCAGTTGTAAAAGATTAAAGACAGTTTACAAAAATCTTTTGCAATTAGAGTATAAATGAGACAGACAGATATACTGCGTGCCCAAGTTTTTATTGAAAATATCTTCTACAGAAGCCAACGCATTGTAACTAGCACGCACCAAATTTTGGACACGCAATGGTTTCGCATGCACACACCAAGTTTTCTTCCGTTGTAGTAGACAACCCACGTCTTCTTCAACAATAAACGTATTTTATTTTAGATACAATCTTTATGAATGAATTGCCTCACCATTCCTCAGGAATTACTGCGTATATCAATGAAAATTAATGTTTATCGCGATTAAAAAAAAACCTCCCACGACTGTCTGACGAAGTGATGGGCCTGTTTGGACAAAATTACTGACATTCTGCAGGATTTGTACCCTATACCCCAAAGGTTAGTTAGTTAAAGTTACATCAACTTTTAGCGGATTATAATTTCTTAAGATTAAACAAAGACTGTTGCAGTTAATATCAATCCGTAGACAGCCGCTGACTGTTCTGGCGCATCTAATTACTTCAGTTGGCTTTATTTAAGAATAACAATTTCCCTTCTGCTGCGTAATTCAATGTAGTACTTCTTCAGTGTAACATTTTTTTAATTCTGTTGATTTTGGAGAATTGGCTAAATTAAAAATGAAAGAAATGGGCACAAACTCACGACGTTGAGAAACTGTGTCAACTGTTACTCAGCACAGAGCCTTTTGTAATTAAGTTAGGAGGCTCGAGGAGACAATTATATTCTTTTCAAAGTCATTAATCTTTCTTCAATTAGCTCCTAAAGGACAAAAGGTTGACTTGGAACATTTCTCAGGTTCGCTTTTAAGCACACTACCGCCCCATTATATTCATAGACAAAATTTTTGGTGCTAGTTGCTTTTTTCATGGAAGAAGGTGGCAAACGAGCAAGCTGATGTTACGTGAGCGCTACCCATAGACATCCGCAACAAGCACATGTGTTGCAGATGCGTTGCCTACCTTTAATGGACAGAGGAGGGCATAGACAGGAAAAATAATATTTAATTTTTCCCGCTAACCCCCTTCCCGTCCAATCCTCTTCCCGTTCCCATCCTATCCTTATGAGAAAAGGGTGGGAAGCGGAAGAGGACTGATATTATATCAGAGGAAACGCAGAGTAATTCTACTTGAGGCGTTTTTATCTGTAAGATCGTGGTATTTCACCGGTCGAGCCGGCCCATTGGCCCATTCATGCAACAGATGTTGTTGTTGCGCGCTCTACCACTGTTAAAACAATTGGCACAAATTTTAAGTTTGTACCAACTTCATGTACCATTCTGTGAGCCAATAAGTGTGGTTGTGATTAACTTGTTTAAGATTATAAAATTATACAACCACTGCTTTACTGATGACCACTGGCGCCTAAACATGCCAAACATGGACCAGTAACCAATGTCTGCAACATAATTAAAGAGCGAGGAAAATAGCGTGTAATACTTTATATAAATTTCAAACAGGATCTTTCACTACTCATTAAAGTGATTACTTAAATTGCGACAGAGAAAATATAGATTACGTGAGCCGCGCGACACCTAGCGGGTTAAAAAATAATTGAACAGTGCTGGGAAGTGGCGGCCGCACGGGGCGGCAGACGCGCGGGGAAAGTGTTCCCACGGTGGCGCGGCGGCGCGCCAACGACACTGGCCGTGGCCGATGCCACAGCCGGCAGCGGGGAATTCTTAGCATTTATAATGTAAGCCTTTGTTAAATCTAACTAACACTCTCTCGGAAAGACACTGTGATAGCAAATTCCGCTTTTCGGCTGGGTAGCATAATTGTTAGGTTTATACGAAATTAAAGGGTCTGATGAATTTAAAATTTTAGTTAGTCAGAATAATTAAAACATTTGACGACGAAAATGGTCAGCTGGTTAGTTTACAACTACAATGTATATAGCTAGTTTTGACAGAGGACAATATGAAGTAACTTGGTGTTTGAACCAATAACCAGAGAGATTTATTAAAAGTTTTATGACAATTTATGTGATATTTTAGATTATTTTTAAACAATAATTGTTAGGTTTATGTATCCACATTAATCTCAAGTCGTGCGGTTCTTTGTACCCCTTTATTAGATGTGAACTATGAACAATTTACATTATTGGGCTAAGACTAAGTGTGGCGTTAGACTGTGCAAGGCTATTCGTGAGAACGTACAATAAGCTGATCTCACCTCCGCTCGTGACTTGCGCCAGCGCACGCGGTACCGGGTCTCGTGTGCTGTGTCGCCGTGTCTCCGCGAAATTGAAATAATTCAGTAGCATTAAAGCTACTTTATCAGATTGTACTGTATCAAACTCTAACTGTAATTTACTTTTCCCGTCTTCTCAGACGCTTAAAGTAATATTTTTATTGTCCTTTTTTCACCTCTTAAGCGTACAATCATATAAAACACGAACAACTCGCCCGTGCGATATAAATTAATAAAAATCATACTAGGGTTGGAAAGAGAGAATAGTGCGACAATTTTAACTAGTTCCTATCTGCCGACTGACCCTAACGGTAAAAGGAATTATTGTTTAAATAACTGAAATTCACGAAGCGCAGGATGTTGTAAGTTAGAGCGCAACGCACGTAGTCAGGACAATGCGCAGCCGGCGCGGTGCCTCTCACTATATTGTAGTGTACTCGGCGGCGGCATGCATTCAATGGTGTTTGGATCTTGGTAGCGAGGACTTATTATTAAACTAGGGGTCTACCCCGGCTTCGCCCAGGTAGCACTAATTATGTTGATCCGATCGCTTCACAGGATCACCCATTTCGGAGTCTTTAGGAAACATACATACATACACATCGATTTTTATACATATAGATAGACTAATATAGTTCGACTATGATATTTGTATCAGCAAAAAGGCCGCTCATCCAGTGGACTCTAGCAACTATATCCAGATCATCGGACCAGCTTTTGGGATAACATGACCTAGTATAGTGAGATAGTACTAAATAGTACTGAACGTCACCAAATAGCAGCCAGCGAGGCTCGCTCCGCTGGGCAGCTCCGATTGTTTTCCGCGGTCGAGCTCATTACACAATTAATGAACGAATCCGCAACGGAAATTATCATGACAATGCCATTCCAATACCTTCCGGTCAATTCATTCCCTTTTCTATTGAACTGTTAATTGACCGCCAACACCGCGTACAGTAGATATAAATGTTTTCCGCTTCTGTGTCAAGGGTCCTGGCGAATTCAGGACCTAAATAAAGCGAAATTTTAATACAGATCTCGAACAAATAGGAAATGATGATTTCTTTGATGGAAGACGGCACATCGAATCCTCGAATGTTAGGTTAAGAACCGATAACCATGTTTTTCTCCTGTTCAGGATTACGAGGCAAAGCAATATTTTATTTTAAGATTGAGAATAACGCCATCTAGGTGCAAATTTAAAATAACCGTAGGTACTAAAGGAACTAAGCGTGTTTTTATAGTTTTTAAAACTACTTTATAAAATTTTATTACTTTTACATGAGATGGCATAGGTACATTCATGTGAATATGCATTTATTAAACAGCTATAAGTTTACGTTTGAATATCCCGCAGCGCGCCTTATCTTAGTGCACACCTACCGTAAATGATTATTAGATATTGGAAACCGGGCGTATTGGGAGTTCATATCTAGTGCTGTATACATTTAGTATCATACATAACGAGCTTCACTTATAACTCAAACAAAACATAGTGTGTTTTATTATATCGCAAGGCGTGTATACATGACAAATTAAATTTTAATGATTTGTGCATAAATTCAGTTAGCTTCATATTACATATTAAGTTCGTTAACAGATGTTGTTGCGGGATCTACCGCTGTTAAACTTAATTTTATACCTTTTCCTTTAAGTAATTTAAACCTCGAAAACATCTACATAATTTCGACTACGAAATTTTTATCACAAGAATACGCATTCAAGAAGGCATTCATGTAAATACATACATCACCGTCCCCCGCCTTATTAACATGTACACCACGTGCGATAACATCGCAGGAAGGCTCCAACGAAGTGTCATGGTTAGGAGATATGTTCAACATAAGGTTTAAAAACTTATGTTGTTTTTAACTCATAAAAAGTGCTTCCAATCACTCGTAAATCGTATGGTGCAACATTGTTTTAAATCACTCTTTAAGATTCCTCAAAGAAAATCATTTAGTTTTATCGTCTTCTAATTCGAACACGGCTATGTTTTGTGATATTACGAATATCTTCTGGATATCAGATATACCAATTGTTGTGAGAGATGTCCTATATTAATGTCATTAAATTGCTGCTTCCGTAAATCGTATACAAAAAATATATGAATTTATATTGCATATCAACTTAGTGTCAGTCGTAGTGTCGCCATACCGTGCGAGTAAAGCGCTTAAAACTAAACTGAACAAATAAAAGATAAAATGAACGCAGCCAATAAAACGTCACGCGGTATAATTGAGACTTGAAAGCGGTTCATAGCGGCGCTGTCCGGACACAGCGGCGGTCGGACACATCGGCGGCCGGACAATTCAGATGTCCGGAA
>JWHW01034576.1:101208-116851 GCA_000931545.1 Papilio glaucus | reverse complement strand
GATAATTGCTTATTTTAACCATACCACAGCTGCGCAATGTTAATATCGGTAAGTCCCGCGACCTCAAGAAATAACGTATGGTTATGATACAAATCTGCGTTTATATACGTCTGTATTTCTTCTACTTTCCACCGAAAGAAAAGTTCTTTCACCAGTCAACTACTTCCAATGATGTCTGATGTGCTCGTGGTCTTACCCAGTCGAGTCGGCTCAGTTTTGAGACATTAGTTGTAAAACGTAGAAAATTCCAAGAGAATGGCAAAAGTATTGAAGCTACTGTACTTTACCTTTTGAAAATATTCATTAGAAATCTACTATATGGGATATACAACCGGAGGAAAGTCCAACGGAAGTTGGCCATTTTTAAGTTGACAGCTATGAACTATAATGTCTATACAGTGACAGTATACTATAGTGACAGGAGATGATGATGTATATGAAAATTTTTCACAAACATAATCCATTTTTTTTTTCAAATGGTTCATTATATTCCAAAAGGTTTTTGAAATTGGTTTGAATGAATGAAATTAATGACATAAATATAAATTCACTAAGATAGATTAAATCGATAGCTGTTTTCACCGTGTCAAGAATGATGTGATTCCTCAGACGCCTACAGGGCCTTTCACGGCTCCCTAGGCCACGGACTAGAGAGGTTTTCTTCAATTGAATAATGATAGAACTAATTGTATTTCAGCGAAGTGATTGCTTTAACTTGTTAAAGCATTCCATTAATCTTGTCCACCAGTGGAGCTTTGTCAAAACTGAAAATAAGCTGCTCAATCGGGGTCCAGACAGTGTAATAGATTATTGCTGTTTCTTGTACTCTTCTAACCCAAGTTTAAAACCACTATCCGCCTTTCACTAAGCTTTTAAATACCATATGTGACAAACTATCCCTTAAACGTAAACGATACACCTTTATTGTATTAAATTAAATTTATTATTGTGATTAAACATACCATTTAATGAAATTTTTGTCTAATGTATTTCGTTAGGGCTCAATTTATATAAAAGGCTTATTCCAAAGCTTTTTATGCGCAGGATAACGTTGGCTAAATTTATATATTCCTATATTCCAGCACCGTTCACTGATTATTTTGTAAATCATCGAGTTCATCACGAATAATAGGTTTTCAAAGTCGAAGCATGAATCAATCCTTGCACAATTTCACACATCCCTGCGCACACGCATCGTCTATATAAATCAATTCATACATGAATACTACGGTACCAGTACTTCACGCCTCATCATAATCGAGATCAAGAGCAAACGAGACACGCGTGTAATTGTTCATGTCTCAGACTCTTTAAACCGCAGATTAGAAATAGTACAGAAGTGATAATGCAAACGGGGTATTAATAAGCCGATTACCCGCTTAGCATCAAATCGAAACATTTTCACCTTAGATGTTCACTTTATACTATTTTATATTAAATGTATTCCTTCCCATACAAAAGCAGGTGACTTTCGAACAACTTTATTATATATTATAACCCGAAACAACAAACACAAGCCTGAAGAATTCGGTAGCAATCCAAGCGATATTGCTGCCAGTCTTTTTTAGTGCTATTATTCCTGTTTGCTAATATTTTTTTCCCTCTATGGTGGTTTAAAAATATCAAAGTATTGTTGTCATCAAAATGTAGGTTTTATCAATCAATTCTGTTATTCTGTTCCCATGTATAGGGCGAAAAATACTCCAATAAATAAGGTTTTTTCCTAATACTAAGGCCGATTGCTTTATTGTAACAAAAAAGTCATTAGAAATGAACTTTATAAAAATAAACGATGAAAATTCCTCACGTACATTCCATTAATAGATACCGGCCGAAGTTATCCACAAAATTAATTTACCCCATAGAATACCATTCAAAAGCCGTAAAAGCGTCCCTCAATTTAGATCCCATCCCACCAATTTGTTCACGGGAGCACTGACACAGGGCCCATCTGTGAATCGGTTTGTTCACTAATTGACACTATCCCTTTTATAGCTATTGTATCGAAAAGTTCTAATTAACAGATATCGCGGTTAAGACGGGACGCATAGGGAACAATCAAACACTTACGCTACAAAAAACGGACAATGTTACTGTGCTACTACTCGATAGTGGTACAGTCTCGTAAAGGACCATAAGTAGGAGAATATGGAATGGATAGCATCTAAGGTACAAATACAATACAAATTTATAATTTATTATACATATACTAATCATACATGGCCGAAACCCGATGGGTGGTAGAGACATAAGTTTTTTTATAATATAAGGTGGTAAACGAGCAAGGGGTCCACCCGACTTTAAGTAACCGCCAACCGTAAGCATCTGCAACAAGCTAATGAGTTGCACATGCGTTGCGTATCCTTAATAGACAGAGAAAGGGACAAACAAAAAAAAAACCTATTCCTATTTATCCCCTCCCCGCTCAAATCCTTCTCCCTTTCCCGCCCTTTTCTTATAAAAATGGATGGGAAGGGGAAAACGAGTAGAATTAGGTTTTCGGCACCTCACTCATCACAGAATACTTCTACTTCACGCCTATCTTCTATGAGGTCTTGTATTTCACCGGTCGAGCCGACCCATTCGTGCAACAGATGATACTGCTGTGTGCTCTACCACAATCTGCTTTTACAAGTGTATTAATACTGACGGGCTCTACCACTATTGAATCTTGAACGATCCTAACGCAACTATTTCGCACCATTAGGTACAGTCCATACAGTCGGACTGTGATATTTTAATGGCCATCAATGAAAAAATCTGACAAATGATTCCAATCATTTTTAGTTTATATCTCACATCGTTCAATTTTATTTAGTATTTCAACGTCCGTAATTTATCTGTATCTCTTCCAGATTCTTTTGAATAAATATTTATGTTTCGTTACTACTTGTATCATACATTCTTCGCCTGTGATTCAGGTTGTATCCAGTGTCAGACACAATGTTGTTGTAATATCTAACAATCAGTACATCGAGAAACGTTTCAAGCATGAGTGACAACCCTAGAGTTCACTTTAAAAACAAGACATTCCGTGCAAGTGTTATTAGCGCACTACTTTCCTGACACTCCGATGGCATAGATATTGAGGCACTTTGTATCGTACTTTTTTTATTTATCCTTTTAAGTGCAACATTCTTCTGCCATTTGTAAGATAAATATTATAGAGAAGTGAAGAAAATAAGTACCTGTTACTATTTAGTTACACATATTTCAAATAAAAATAAGCATTCACGTCTTGAAATTGGGGTTAGTTAGTCATCTCTTAAAAGCACACATTACAGAACACACCTAAAAATTTTTGAAGCTTCCATAGCATCGCTACGGTAGAGAATAGGGTGGGTTTGTTGAGAACAAAGATCCGATCTGTGATCGAACTTCGAAAACGCAGATTGCAAACTCTTATATAACTTCTCATATTCTAGTTACTTATGGCGCACGAGTTGCCACCAGGGCAGTGTATTTCATATATTAATTTCTTCTCTCGTTTTTCGTTAATACTATTTACCTGCTTATTCTTACTCAATAGCTGACAACGCATCTATCTGTAAATTGTCGTATCTAATAAGAGTTTCTTCTTCTTTTCAACCGATAGTAGTCCAACTGCTACGCTCAGTTGGACTACTATCGGTATACATACCCCATGATATAGAATATAAGCCCCATTGATACGCCGTAAAGATCGGTGTCCTGCCGATGTCATCCAGTAGACTCCCACACCTCCCTCAAGATGTACCAACTCATTCGTTGGTTCATCTTATGGGAGGCCTACCGACGCTGCGCCGACCTGAAGGTGGCCGCTATTCCAGGACCTTGCTGCCCAATTGGTTATCGGTTCGGCGAGCAGTGTTTCCGACTCATTGCCACTTAAATTTTAAAATTCATCGGGTTAAGTTCTTGAAGGTTTATAATTGTTAGTTTTTGTTTGAAACATTTAAGTTTCTACGCTCTTTATTAAATTACGTATTCAGTATTAATGTAAAGGCGTTCTTATCGCAGTTTCTTTGTCCATTTACAGCTTCAGCGGTGGCCTGAGAATTGTTCGTATGCGACCGCATTCACATAAATCACAAGTAGCATTTTGACGCGGTCAGACACGACGTAGTTATCGACGAATAAGGATCGTCGACGTTTTTGTTCATAATGAGGACATCTTCGACAAATATCTCGGTCGTTTCTTTGAAACATTGATATTTTTTAGTCATTTTTCCCACTTTACTGTATACTGTTATTTATTGAGCTTTCAGTGATCGATTGCTCTTTACACTGCATCGTCGAAAAAAAATGGGACCAATCAACAAGCATTAGCTCTCGAACAAAAAAAGAATCATCGAAATCGGTTCACCAGGAGCGGAGTTCCGAGGTAACAAACATAAAAAAATATATATACAGACGAATTGATAACCTCCACCTTTTTTAAGTCGCTTAAAAAGAGAAAGAGGTAGAGTAGTAGGTAACAGTACTGTGGTCCGGTGCAAAGGTAATAAGGATAGTTAAATAACAAGGCTAACAGACAACTAATTGACGAATATATTTCTAGGGTAAACAGCGCAAGCGTAATGTTAATAAGATTTTTGTACATGAGGAAAGAATCATTTTAACTTGGTTAGACGTATCACTTGCATAAAATCTATCTACAAATTGATGATAAATATTTGTAAAGAAAAACTAATTTTTTGACGAGACATTTTCTAGATGTTTGAATGAAGAACTAGCACCGTGCCAGATAGAAATCTGTAATGTCTCCCTACCTTTCTGGATCACAGGCGTGATGCTTATTTATTATTTATTTATTTGTATATTAAGTACTATAATAAAATGTATTACGCCATTTATTTGTGTAGCAAAAGTACCAGGCGGCCAGACGTGCGGAGGAGGTTAAGCGGAGCGTGTAATGGCGGCTTCCGCGAGGGAGCGCTACAGGAGCGGCGAGACGCCGTGCGTGACGCGACGAAGGCGAGAAGCTTCCATCATTATACCAGGCAGTATAGGTGGGTTGAGACTTGAGACATCTGCCACTAGTGCAAGCTAATCTCGATCTTATTGTGTGTGTAGTAGGTATAAAATTTCATTTTATTCTGAATTATGATAGAGTTGATATACATTACACAATTGAATATTTTAATTGTAAGAGAATTTTCAACTGCAAAAAAGAGTTCTCGTTGAAATTTATATATTACATTATTTATCTTTAATAGATCCGAGCCACTATGATGATAATGGCAGTTGATTGACTAAAGATTAGGATGATCAGTGACGTTTCCAATGAGACTTAGAGGCTGCCTTAGTATCATTCATGTCATTGGCGGCGATGATGGCTCAACATCATCTCAAATGGGTTTTGCGCTTCATCCTATAAAATATATTGCATGTTACTCCATATTAGGATGAAATATACACTCTGATCTGTGACCGGCACAACAAAAACAATAACAATCAATAACTTGTCAACCGCAATATAAATCAGCCAATCTCACCGGCCATAAATACTAAGTGCTATAAAGCGATGCTTTCTAATGAAGCATTTTATTGTGCAGTAAAGATTAGAATGCGGGACACCGCAAATTGCATTGTGCCATAAACGCAACCGCGGTAGCTGCAAGGCTTCCCGGAACCCGGGCATCACCGGCTATCCTCCTCCCGGCCGGCTTACCTCCCGGCCGGTGACGACAATCCTATTAAGCAACGCCTCAGGTTCAGAACGAGCTTCCGCCATTCTCCCTTATGTATAACTAGATATTCCCGCGACTTCGTCCGCGTGAAATACAATAAATAATGTGTTTTCATTTCGCAAATTAATGAAAACGTTATTTTTTGATTCATTTATTTTATATATTTAATTGCTACGACCATCTGCGGCGACGCATGATTTTATTCACAATTTTGTGGATTTTACCGATTCTGTTGAACCTTGGTTCTGGAGCCGGCCCATTCGTGCAACAGATGTCGTTACCGTGGGTTTCCACTGGCGTAAAATCTTGTCGCGATACAAAATTTCCCTCTATCTTTTTCTCTGAAAAAACTCAGATGACAATGTGTTTTATGTGAATGTTTTCGATAGTGGAAACCCACGGTTAGATGTACCATTGTTATTATGTTTGTATGCGTCCTAATGATCACCCGAACTTAATTGTCTACGAATTACGAGCTGGCCCACTTTTAGAATATTATAAATTAAAAAAACCTAGCAAAAATTAAATCTATAGTATCTGTCTAGGCGTGAGTGTTTGTTTAATTAAACTCGCAATTCAAACGAGCTACATAGTTGTTTAGTTTACCTTAATGAGATATACCGCAGCAAGCGCCGCCTACGGATACGAACTAAGATAAGTCTTGTTCAGCCCACGCCTTCAATTAGATCCAAGCGTGCATTAAACATCGTATAACAGAGATCTATACTAATTCATATCGTGCCGTGGATTTAGTGTTTGAGCATTAAACTTACGATAAAACTGTCGTGAATTCAATTTTCGTTGGCAAATCCCAACGAGATAAATAATAAAATTAAAAGAGAGTTATTTTTTTATGCTACGGTTATATTGCTTTTGTGACAAACGGAGGTAGCGGTTTTAGCAATTTGATAAGATTTAAAAATGATTATTATCTGAATATTCACGTTTTTTTGCAACGAGCGAACGTATTAGTATTTTGTATGCAAACATCCCGCCAATGACTTATCGGAAAGTGATTAGATTAACTTCAACTTAGTTAGATAAGTATTTCTAATCCGAAATAGAAACAACCTTAAGTTTGTCTTACCTTCGTTGTCATAGTATAGATAGTTGAATTTATCATCTATTTATTACATATACACATCGGCTATCTATTATATATACATAAATATACTATAGATAGAAGATGTACACCATCTAGACATAATATAGACGATATATATATTTAATATCCTTAAAAACAAGGGTGATGTACAACAGGTCTGTAACAACTATCGAAGAATAAAGCTCATGTCGCATAGTATGTTATAGGGAAGAATGAGAGAGAAGAGTGAGATAGCCAGGAACCAATTTGGTTTTATGCCTGGACGGGGGACTACTGGCGCCGGGGTCTCGATGGGCTTACACCTAGAGTCACCTGTATCTCTTCCTCCTGGTAATAGATGCACTGACACCAGACATGCAGGAGGAAGCACTCTGGTATATGCTTTTTGTCGACGATATCGTATTTGTAGGGGAAGATGAACGCAAGGTGCATAGCAGGTTGGGGAAATGGACCAAAACCGAACATTTGTTATGTGACTTTTGCGATCCCACCAGCTTTTCTCCAATCGCCTTAAATGGTGTATTTCCGCCCTGCTCCGATTTTAATGACCTGGATTCACTCATACAATGCGATGGCGATATTGATCGAGACGTTAAAAGCCGAATAAATGCTGGTTGGATGAATCGGCGACAGATCATTGGAACGACTTGTGATCCACGAATGCCCCTTCAGCTTAAGGCAGATCTACAAGTCGGCCATAGATCTGAGTGTTGGGCCACCAAACGTTTGGATGAAAGAAGGTTACACGCGGCCGAGATGCGAATGTTAAGACGGATGTGTGGTGTGCGGAGGATGGATAAAATGAATAATGAGTATATTAGAGGAAGTCTGAAAGTTGCGCCAGTGACAGAGAAATTGAGGAGCAAGATTAGCGTGGTATGGGCATGTTATGCTGAGGGATGAAAGACATATAGCAAAGAAAGTGATGAGAATGAACTTCGATGGGTACAATCGTAGAGGAAGAACGAAGAAAGTATGGATGGATGGATGTGAGAAAGATGATATATGTAAGAAGGAGGTAATTCAGATATGACGGCGGATAGGTGGATATGGAAGAGGTGAACATATCATGCCGACCCCAGATAGATGGGGAAAGATCAAGATGACTATCTACATGCCATTAGTATTAACAATTTGTAGCCATAAACAAAAAAGCCAAAGTTCTACGTAAAATATCACGCCGAATTAAACTTGTCAAGAATAGAATAATCCCGTCCAAACAGCACTAGCACCTTCAATGACTTGAATATAAATTTCTGCACTACTAAGGTTATTTTAGTTACTGGCGAATGGCGCCTAAAATTAATAAGTTAAACTGTTGCATAAGGTGGCAACCTTTACCCAAAAAAAACATAGTGGCTCCATAGAGCATCTATATCTATATAAATCATGTCATGTCATATGTTATAATATTTACAACAAATTCTACATACTTTGTAACCGAGCTCTTCGATCCCTCCGGCAGACCGACGAATAGCACCGTAGACGACATTAGAAAACCGATCACTAGAGACTTATCACGAATAATTTAGAATATTAACAAAAAATGAATAGGTCTCGTACAAACTTCAATCACTGACTGGCTGTCAAAATGTTGACGTTTTCGAATTAAAGAAAAAATAAAAAAGTCAATGCAACGTGCCAGTATCTTCGAGTGGTATAAAGGTACTGACAGTATATTGTATATACGTACACTAAGTTTTATGACAAACTACAGTACGTGGGTTGTTACGATGTAGGCAGCAGCAGATTCTGTAAGTACCTAATCATTTGGAATAATGATTTATATTTCCAACATGAGATATTTATCTTACAAGAGAGTTTATAATAGACTAGCCTATTGAATTAGGTTTCAGACTGCAATATAAATGATCGTAGGTTCGAATACATCATTCGACATCTGTCGTAAACCTATTCCTAGACTCGATTAAAATAATTATTAAATCATATACAGAAATATGTCAAAAAATCTAAAAAAAAACTGTATTTGTCATAGTTAGACTAGCTCCAGTGGCTTTTGCGCTTGCATTGTTGCGCATGTTCATTAATCCCTGTACATCGGCTAAAGTTACTCACAAAAAAACTGAAAGTCCATCTTTAACGAAGCTTTTAGGACCCGAATGTGTAAGTATGATTAGTAAATAAATAAATATGCGCTCACGCCCGTAACCCAGAGGGGTAGGCAGAGATTATAGATTTCCATTTGGCGCGATCCTGGCACACCTCTCTCGCTTCTTCTACATTCATACATCTACGCATACATGATCGTCGATTATGGGTGCTCCTTATATCGCCCTATTTTAGTAGGTCACTAATTTGATGGATAACTTTTGCAGCATAAATTTGTTTCGTTATTCTCTCTTCATTCATCCTTTCAACATGCCCGAACCACCGAAGTATACCTTTCTAAATTCTAGTCACAACATCCACTTTTAAGCCACACTTTTCCCTTATAATGCAATTTTTAATCCTATCATTCAATGTCACGCCTAACATACTTCTTAAGGATCGCATCTCAACGGCATTAACTCTACTAGCATGCTTTTCCTGCCAAACCCAGCTCTCACTATAGTACAGCATTGTGTATTGCCAGACGAGCCTTCATAGACACATTCTGACTCCTCACTACTGTACCTATAGCCCCATTCATTTTATTTCCCGCATTCACTCGTCGTTCAAAATCTTTAACATGCCTACCATCTCTACTAAACATACACCCCAAATACACGAACTCTTCCACCTGTTCCACTTCATTATATTAGTAAGTACTGTATTCTTAATATTTATGCTTTGTGTAATACTTACCGCTGAAGCTATGCGAAATTTAAAAAAAGAAACAATAAATGATAATTTAAATGTTTTTTAATCATTAACATTTTAAAAGAAAAATATTTTTATATGTAAAGATGCGAATAGCATTTTACTTATTACTAAAAGCTATATAAAATACTGACATCTATTGGCTATTAGGGGAATTAAAACGTACGTATGTTACAGAAATTATAATTACAATCTGTTCGGAAAGAGCAGAATCGGTGAAAGTATATTACAATGATGAAATTTTAAACATTCCTTTTTACCGGTTTTTGGTAGTACAAGTTCTTACGACACACACAAAAAAGGAAGCAAAGAGATACAAAGCTTCTTTCTCATTTCTTTCTTAGTTAAGAGTTTTGTATTAAATTGATAATAAAACGAATAAGTAATAATATACAAAGAGAACATTTATTATTTTTAAAGTTATAAATAAGATATTTAAAAAAATATTAATTTAATACAGTAGATCTAAATTTTAACTCAGTCAAAACATTTTGTTAAGATCTTATGAATCTATGGTGTATTATGTTTTAAATTTATATTCTGATTTCCGAACATCAAGGTATCAAATCAAGCTTGTGACGGCTGTTGAGTGCAAGAACCAAGCAAGAACTTGTTATTAGCTTTGAAAGTGTTTAATTATTTTTGTATCTCTGAGTTATAATAATGAAAATTGTATTGAGTTTTTAACCATGTTGAATTCAGCATCTACGGAAGCTGCCCTATCGGCTACTTACGTTGAAAATTACTTAGATTGTGTTGAAAATCTCCCAAATGATTTGCAGCGACATTTATCGCGTATGCGAGAGCTCGACGTAACTTATAGAGGTGATTTTTACACTTTTGTTTACTTCCTAAAATAATTACTCAAAGGCCTTTAATTGCTCAATCAATGTCATTGTAAATAACTCAAGTTTTAACATTATTTTTGTTGTGTTGACGTTTCTTGTTTCCATGTCTTGTACACACATATGCAGTATAGCTACTTTGGGGATAATAGATTCAAAAATAACTCGGCGTACAACTCATTGCCGATTCAGTGTTTAGATGTCTTAAATTTTTGTTCTTTATGTATAGGAACTAATTCATAATTTCATAAATATAGATAAGATCTAAAATTTCATTTCAAGGCAAAGATCGGCGTTATTAATGCGAAAAACACCTATATATCACGCTATTAATGCCACTTGAAATTTCAGAACAATAATATGCCATTGTTGTCTTCAGAATGTCTTCGTGATGCTGAAACACATTTAGCAGTCTGCATAGGAGCCAATACAGAAGAGAGGCGTCGCAGTCGCGCCGCCCTGCGGCTACAGGCGGTGCTGGTTGCAGCACAGGAAATAGGAGATGAAAAGTTACAAGTAGTGCAGATTTTACAAGATCTAATAGATAATAAACAGAGATCTCTTGATGCCGATCATAAAAATCTAAGTAAGTCCTATGTGTTAATAAAAAAAACCTAACAACTCTCACTCATATTGATTTAAAGTCAACAATAAATTTAACTTTCTATTCTTATTATTGTTATCATAGTTACAGAATTGATGTTTTTTTAGTTTCTTGCCTTGAAGTGAACACAAATGGTACAGTTAAAGAGGAACCGTCACCCACATCAGAATCTCTACGGCCGGGCGACAAGGAAAGCAGCACACCGCCACAGCAGCAGCATGCACCGCCGCCTCCACCACCTGAACGGAATAATGACAAAGAGAAAGAGAAGGAACGAGATAAAAGTGGAGGTAAGGTTTTTGCTAAAACAACCAAATTCGATTTTTAAAGAATTTATTGAGTATAATACAAAATTAAATAAAAATTTTTGCAATACTAATTTTTCTACCTTCTTATTATTGTTTACCTTTTAATGATAGAATCATACAAAGACACATTGTACACATTAAAACTAATGTTGCAATTAGATATACAAGTTATGTAATACTGTGGAATATAATTCCTAGGATTTGATGGGGGAAGAGATGGATAGGAACAAGAAGTATTCTTTTTCTTGTCTATTAATGCAACAGATCTGCAAGTAGCTCCTTGCTCCTATGGGTAGCGGTCACTTATTATCAGTTGACCTGCTTACTCAATTGCCACCTTTTAAAAAAAACCCTAACCTCATCTCTTTCATACAGAAAGGCCTGCAATTAATTCACAAGCCTTGTGGTTGTTGCCCATATTAATAGGTAACAGTAGTCTCTTAACTGTTGCTTGTTTGACTACTTCTACTATAAAAATAACAATACTGTCACACAGTTTCGTGTTCATTTTAGTATGTCCTATAGAACTAGAAAAGTTGTAAAGCCCAGTGGTATGTTGGACTAGGATCAACTATTAAAATATCAGAACAACTTTATGTAATGAGTAAAATAACACTTAAGTACAAGCAATTATTGCATTATCCAAGGAAAGTTAGTGTTCAAAAAGCGAGCCTATCTCTTTTTTAAAGGCCTATACTCTTTCCAATCCCAAAAATTGGCAACAAATTTGTAACTATTCTGATTGCTTGCATGATGCAAATATTATTAGGTTTTACTTGTTTCCAAATATTTCCAAAATTCTAATTACTAATATATTATCTAGGTATTGGCAAGAAGAAAAAACGCAAAGCGAGACAAGCAGCGCAACGTTCAGAAACACCACCGGAAGAAAATGATCCTATCGACCCTGACGAGCCCAGATATTGTCTGTGCGATCAGATATCATTTGGTGAAATGATACTGTGCGACAATGATCTCTGCCCCATTGAATGGTTCCATTTCTCTTGCGTCTCTCTCACCACCAAACCTAAGGGTAAGTGGTTTTGCCCCAAATGCCGTGGTGACAGACCCAATGTGATGAAACCCAAGGGACAATTCCTTAAGGAACTAGAGCGGTACAACAGAGAAAAGGAGGAGAAAGCATAGTGATTAATGTGATGTCAACTTGAGACAAAGTGATGTTATTAATAAATGATGCGGTTATACTTTAAATGTATGCAGTATAATTTATTTTTTTATATTAACCCACGGTTCTAATTGAAAATCAGTCTATGTTGTGACTTTGTTCTAAGTAATATTTAGTTGTATATTATCTATATTTATTATCTAAATATTGCAAGTTATAATAATAAAATTACCTCATTTTGAGTTCAGTTGAAATGTTCCGCCTTATAGTTGTAAACAATTCAACTTATCTCAGTGGCAAACAAGAAGAAATACTTAAAACATTAAACAAAATAATAGATTTGTTTCTGTATACAGCAAAGGTTTTATAATTATCGACACAAATAAAACGATTTTAATTGTAAGCAATGCAAGTCTAACAATGACCATAAAGTTTTAAACATAAATAGGCCCTTAGAAATATGATTTGATTTGTTAATTATCATTTAGCTTCAGTATGGATATGTTGAAAGGAAAAATAAGAAAAGATGATCATTAGAAAATGTCACTGAATCCAGTACTGTTGAATTTTTTTATTGAGGTCCAGAAAAAACATAATGTGCTTTCAAATGTATGAAAATAGGGTCTAGTTATATGAAAATACTATCTAACTTAATTAAAACAATCCACAACAACAACAACACAAACAAGCAGATCCTCCTCCTTAGAACATTAACATGCATCTTTTGCAACAGCAATTTTAAGTTTAAAAACTCGAGATAAAATATCTTGAAATTGACTGACTCAATTAGTGAAACATAATACCTATTTTTCCAAAGACCATAAATAATATTCTTCATGAATTTTAAAGTTTTAGCAGGTGGTAGTCATCTCCTTTACATAATATGGTGTACCTTTCGACCACGTCCTCACTTGACATCAGGTGGAATTGTGGTCAAGTGCAAGTCTATAAGTTATTTAAAAAATGTGTCAGTTAATGGTCCCAAGACATTATTATATGAGTAACTGTTGTAGACAGCTAGCCTATGGATATTTTGAGTAAATTTGTATTATTAATGTGTTACAACTATGTTACTTAATTCACTTGAAAATTGGTTTTCTTTCTTTTCGGATTGTAAGGGCCTATATATGTATATAGA
Source organism: Papilio glaucus (assembly GCA_000931545.1). NCBI lineage: Eukaryota > Metazoa > Arthropoda > Insecta > Lepidoptera > Papilionidae > Papilio > Papilio glaucus. Next base: position 103,233 of record JWHW01034576.1, on the reverse strand, counting down.
TCTTTGTCACAATAGAGATAGTTAAATAAATTTCATACTGCAATTAAAATTATTTACTAAAATTATATTTTAGAGCCTGTCCTGGTGAAGCGTTATATACGCGCATGTAAGACCACACGTGTAAAGTTCTTGCACCCAGTTGGACTCTCGCGCGAGCGACGCGCAAGTCGAGATACGCAGGCGCCATTGCTGGGCGCAACTACGAGCGGGCCCGTGGCGAGTGGACGTATTTAAAAATGGAGTGCGAGCGTGATAGCTTCCGTTCCTCCCATAATCATCGCGCTTAGCAACGCGCTTAAAACGTGGCATCTGGACGCAACATAAATTGACACGCGCGTAAAACGCTTCATCTGGACGGGCTCTTAAAAATAACCGACTTCAAATAAATCTGTTGTATAGGTAAAAAAGGTAGTGAACAATTCACTAACCTGTTCTTCGTTTTCCTATACTTACACAAATACTATGCAACATCACTTAACTAAAATAGGATGATGTAATAACCATAAATAGCAAAAAACGATAATGGAGGTCTTTCGTTTGATTTTTACCAGTCAATATTTTAGCATGGTGCAGCGCAGATATTGTTATATGTCGTTATCCACGTCTCAATTTTAAATGACACGCATTTTACAAATTAAATATATTTCTATCTATGTTAAATATACAATAATAATAAGTGACATTTACAGCATACAATATGTTATTTTGAGTAAAAATAGCGAAATGTTTCGTGTACAATATGTATGTAATAGCTATTGTATGAATAACAAATTCGCTACTCGGAACGATAACAAAAAATGTGTAAAAACTCGTACTCGTAAAAAAGTGTACTGGTCGGTACATTAAATTATTTAAAATTTTATCGACCTGACAGTTTTTGTGCCCGCCAAAAAACTAAGTGACTTATTATGACATCTCTGACATCATGAAGCGCGAAGTTTGCGTTGTCTGTAACCATGGAAACGTAAAGATCCTAAAACTTACCATCGTCCCTGATGGATACCAAAAAGAGTTATTTTATCTTTTGTTTTTGTTAAAAATTTTAGCAAATTCAGCATAATACCTGAAAGATGGATTTGAATTCACGATTACATTTTTCACAGTCGGTAACCTAAACCTATAAGACTATAAATTGATTGTAATTAATTATAAAACTATGCAATGCCACGTTAAGTAAATAAGTATTTGGTTGCATAGTAATATGTACCTAATTAAAAAATAAATAATACATTGGGCAAAAGCGATTGCAAGTGAAAGAGATAGCTATGTCCGCAGCGCACGCATCCTTATCGCTCTCGCTACAAAACAAGTTTACTCTCTCATCACCTACATTTATGGTTCCTAAGCATAATTTACTTGCATTTTTGGCCTCTGCCTCAGGGGTAGGCAGAGATCTTGGATTTCCATAACTCTAACATTCTCAATAGTGTTTCAGAAAATTAAAAAATATAGGTGGTGTTTCTAAAGCGTTTAGATGCATAGATACTGACTTGAGATGATTACCGTGGCTTTACACTGTCGAAAACATTTACATAGAATATATTGTCATCTCAGTTTTTTCAGACAAATAAATAGAGCCTGAGCTTGTATCGTAACACAGTTTACGCCAGTGGAAATCCACGGTTAGAAGCACAAGATGGAAGCAACCAGTATCAGATAACTGTCCTGTACATAGCAAGAATTAGCTGCGAAATAGAGAGGAGACTCACTTTGACAAAGCAAAATCAGGGATTTCTCCAAACGTTAATTTTATAGGCATACTGATATTTATTGTACAACATGCGGCGGCTGTACGGTGTTACGAGCACCAATGACTCCCGTTGGTTCGGATAATCGATGCTCTACTGTACGTTGAATTGTTTATTTACTTACCATTCATTTTTGACGTTAGATTCATTCATCTCCATACCTTATGACCATTCACCAGTCACTTAAATAAAAAAACAATAGTGATCATAAATAAAATACAACTTGAGTATGTAACCTCCTTTTTTGAAGTCGGTTAAAAAACTTTTAAATCTCGAA